>CALNHX010001831.1:0-203613 GCA_940337035.1 Agriotes lineatus | reverse complement strand
ATTGGCTGAAGGCCCTGGTTAATTTCGGGTGGCCAGGCTGAGGAAGGCACTAGGCTTTCTCAGCGGAGGCCGCGGGATCGGCCTAGTGAAGCAAATTCTGCGCCGTCGGATGATAATCTCCTGGAGTTTGGTACACAGGTTCAGGGTTATTTCAATTCCCCTAACTGGGGGCGGGCTGCTATAGGGACCTTCCGTCCCTCTTTAGCCAAGAACGGGAATTATAGAATGGGTGAGAGAAATGAGGGGTGGAGAATGGAAGAGAGGCCAGAAAAGGTGGAGAAGTACTTCCCCGGCATTCGCCTCAGAGAAGGTACTCTGTTGAGGAAAACCACCTAAAAACCTGAATCAAACCTGGAGTTTGCGGCACGATTCGGTTATATACTCTGGAATCGGCTCGTCGTGTGTCGCCGTCATCAGGAGGAGGGATGCGCGGAAAAACATTTTTACGATCCGCTGGCCCACCGCGGCACCTCGGCGTGTTTGAGCGGGCTGGAGATTTCCAATTGTTGTAAATTCGATTGTTGCGGAGTTTTAAATGCAAAAATATTATTATATTGTTTAAAATGCATTTAAAATAAGAACGAAAAGTTACAACATAGAATTGGAAATGGAACGATTGCAAATAGATATCCTTGGTATTAGTGATACAAGATGGGTAGGAAATGGTTCATACACTATGAACAATAATATTGTGTATTACTCTGGTAGCAATGACTCTTAACATAGGTATGGAGTCGGTATAATCCTAAAAAAAGCGATAGCAGCGTCAATTATAAACTTCACACCATACTCCGACAGGGTTATGTTGTTGCAGCTGATGACAAACAACGGTAAAATGAACACCATTCAAACATATGCACCAACGGCAGACAAAGGGGATGAAGAAGTGGAAGAATTCTATATACAACTAGAAGAAATTTACCAAAATATTAAGAACAAAGATTTTACTATAGTTATGGGAGACTTTAATGCAAAGGTGACAACATTAAAGTTGATGGTAGCACCGGGGACTTTGGATTAGGGGAACGGAATGAAAGAGGAGACCGTTTAGTTCAGTTCTTCCAGGACAGAGGCCTTATAATCTCAAATACACTTTTTAAACTCCCATCACGTAGGTTATATACTTGGAAGTCCCTGCCGATAAACCAGAAAAGATTGTACGAAACCAAATAGATTACGTACTTGTGGATAACAAATATAAAAACGCCATCAAATCAACAAAAACATATCCCGGTGCTGACATTTACTCGGGTCACGTACACAAAGAATCATTGAAAATGAACAGGGCTATGCAACAAACATTACAGTAGTTGATATACGTTTTCTGAATTTCCGTTGTTTCTAAAGCAGAATCGCGTTGTCCTAACTCTCTCCTCATCGTAATAATAAAATAACGTTGGACGCAATTGCAAAATGTCGGTTAAGTCAATTTGACATGCATAACCCTGTTCATTTTCAATGATCGTAAGTGTACCTGTAATAGCAAAAATAAATGTGAAAATGAAAAAGACCGCACAAAAGCAAAACAACTATATCGATACTAAACTGCTGAAGGAAAACAAATATATATCGTAACTCAACGAACAATATATCAACAACTTAAATGTATGAAAGGACAATTACAAGAAGTGTTAGATTATTTTCGACCTCTTTCGTTTTGCTCAAAATTGCGTTGAGTTGATGCCGCTTTAATAGGTTTTTTTTGTCTTTATAAATTTCTGAAGACGGCCCTGTCTAAAGTTCAACCCTGGATCTTAAAGCTACATTTTAAATTTCTTTTGGCCCAAACAATAATGCGTTCACGATCCGTAGAATTCGTCCCGTAAGCGTTCTCTTTTTAAATTCGAAACAAACGGTTTGCATTCAGCAACAATACATTTAGGCAGCGTAGCTTAATATTTCCTGTTATTAAATTTGACGGCCGCGTAGTTATCACAGTTGTTGCTGGTTAAATTCTATTTCCCCGAAGTGTAAGCAAAGTCATCCTTTGTTCTCCTTTTTGCGATAAAACCGTTTCGAATTCCAGCTCTTTTAACTTACTCACTGCCCGCTGTATTCCAGCCTGTGAAAATAAATTTCGAGCAGGTATTTTGTCTGAAGCAATAACGAAATTTAGGCCTTGAAATTTAGTGTTTCCTGTCAACGTCTAAAAGTTCTTGAAAAGTAATTTTTGTGATTCGACACCCTGGGATTCTATGCAACAGCAAGAAATTTCTTCTAGAATCTTGCCCACGCTCTGCGTCGGGTTTGGGACTATTGAAATAAAGTTTGATAAACCCTTAGTTAACTGTGCATATGAAAATAATGGTTTCGGAGTTCGAAGTTTTCTTCCGTTGTGTTTTTCACGCGGAGGCCGAAATAAGCGAGACTTCATTCCCGACTATTGTAGTGGTAACACGTTTGGTTTTTCTTCAGCTCTTGGCGGGCATTGTTTTGCCGCCGAAGGCTGCCTCGATTTGTGTTAATGAAAATCAGAAAGCTGCCTCGATTTGTGTTAATGAAAATTCGAGGGCTGCATCGATCTGTGATTTTAAATCAGTTTTCGCGTTCTTCAAGCTTTAATTAAAATTCGTGCAGTTCAGCTTAGACCTTTGCACGACTGTTTTACCCTTGTTGGGTGTTAAAAGGTACGCGCGCGGTGGGCAATTGAGTTTATCGTAATAATTCAGTGTTGGTAAATAGCCGAGTCGTCTCCTTAAGTTGTTTTACTTCCCAGGGGAAGATAGTTGCACCATTTGCAGATCCAATTAGAGACGACATCTTTAAGCTTGTGATTAACGGTTTCCCGTACCTTTGTGGGGAAAAACCTTTTGCGTACTGCATTTTTGAATTACCGACGCTGAGTTTATCGAAATCGGCGGGAGGCTCACCTCGTGTCATTGTTGTATTGCCCTGGTTGCATTCTTTGCAAATTCCGATTACGTTGTGCCATTCCGAAGCCTGGAATAAACCAACTCTATTGCTCCGGTTTTTCCCAGTGAGGGGCCCGCATCATTTTAGGCGCCGCTCAGCGCTAAGCAACCATCAGGCCCGGCTCCGGCCCTTTTTGTACTTCTGCAACGCCCTGCCAAGCTTCCCCGAGGACGAGTTTATAGCAGAAACTAACGACGTGCTTACAGCTATCAGGTAGGAGCTATGTATTACACCAATTGTGTTCTTGTGCCTAATTAAGGTGCGACTATATTTGCTGTGTGTTTTCCGGGAGTTCGTAAAGGTTGCGCACGTTCACTTAAGCTTAAGCCTACGATTTGATTTGTTTGTTGTTAACCAGGGGCTTCACCCCTGTTATCCATTTCGTTTTTCCCAGTGTGTAACAACATATTTAGACAATAAGGTAACTTTGCTTGGGACCCCTTTTATATTCATGTAGGGTGTGCCTTTTCTTTTTTTACTAAGCTTGGATTCGCCTCCGGGTGATTATTATCAATGTAAAGATTTGTGTAAACTTTAATTCTTTAAATAATAAACCCATTAAAGTCAATTTGATTATTTGATGAGTTCTGAACCCCTTCTGGGTCATCATTTAATCCAGTGTGGCAAAGGCCGAGTGTAATTTGCAATGTAAAGCTGAAAGTACGCCTTGTTGATAAGCAAGCCCCAAGTTCTGGATTAGTGTTAGTGTTCTTTTGTCACTATTTAGCAAGGGTGTGCCTTAAGGTAAGTCGTTGTTTATGGCCACTCTTGGTGTTTATTCTGAAGACTCGGTGGAGGCTTGGACAGCGAGACGAGGACAACCGTGGACCTGGGGGGACCTCCTCATAGCTTCGTGAAGTTCTTGCTTTATTCACGCAAGCAACCCCTTTTAAAAGCAAGCAGCGTCCTTTGGCAATTTTTTTACGCAAGCCATAGGGTAAGTACTACGTCAAGTACTCCGTCGGTTTTCCCTTTTGAGTATTCGAATCCCACCCCAACCGATTAAGCTAGCCTGAAGGTAACTGGAGCGATGTCATCTGCTCCGACACATTAAGATCTGTGATTTCTAGGGAAAGTCGGCGAACCCTGTAGTTTGTACCCGATTTTGGACAATCAATACGACCTATGTCGATCTGATGAATTAATACCGTAACAGAAGGTGATGCTGTCGAATACAGTTAAAGACCAACTAACATATAAAAGAACACATAAGAAGACTTGGATGATCGAAACATCTTAAATCTGATGGATGACAGGCGCAAAGACAAGAATAACAAAATATAAAGAATTGCATAAATTAATACAAAGAAAAATTAAAAAAGCAAAAGAACTACATCTAGCGGAACAATGCGAAGAAATTGAACAATTGGACAAAAAACACGACAACTATCACATGTTGTTCAAGCTAATGTTTCATCATGGGACAAGACAATTTAGTGGAATTAAGTGAAATTATGCGGATACAAAAGTGCTTTCAATTAGAATATAAAATCCAGTTCACGACATGTGCCAGTTAAACTATTTGTATACAAAACTCTGAATTAGTTTCATTTACTGGGGCACGTTGCAATACTATAAGGAAGCTTTATGCAGACCGCTACATTATAATGCTATTACTGGGTCAGATTTCACACACATTGTGTACCGGCGAGGTATTATTTTGCAAACGTCGTGTTTTTGGGACTATGTCAATAATAGGTTGAGTTCAAAAACAAACACGACACACATTCAATTATATATATAAGGACCTGTATTTGTTAAATAATTCAATATACTTCTAAACGCTGAGGAGTATTCATTTGTGACAAAGACACAGGCTAAAATTGTCTTTAAAAGGGTGGTTAGGCCTGGCCCCTCTAGTCACATCTTATTGCAACCAAGAAAGTTCATCTCCTTCCACACAACAACCTGGTTCTACAACATTATACTTGGCTTGCATAAATTCAAGGAGCATAGCGGACACATGTATACAAAAGTCAAAGAAATAACTGTATACAAAAGGAGTAAAAACAGTAGCAATATTATTAAAGACCAAGACGGAAAAGTTTTGGTTGAAATGAAGGATAAGTTGGAAAGATGGAAAAATTACATCCAGGAACTATTTCACGAGGAAAGAACAGATAATACTATAATAGAAATAAGTAAAAAAAAATTTTAAACCAGAATTAGTGTATGTCTTGGAAAGCATGAAAGCAGGAAAAGATGTTGGTCCTGACGAGATACCTATACAAACCATTAAAGTTTTAGACGATAGAGGAATTGATATACTTCTAGAACTTTACAATTATATTAATGAGACTAGTATGATTCCTAAACGGTGGTTAAAATCCACTTTCGCATTTTTACCAAAGAAAATTAACGCTAAACTGTTTCTAAAAGTCATACATAATAGGATCTATAAGAATCTAGAAGAAGACATTAGTACTTCCCAATTTGGCTTTCGGTCATGGTCTTAGAACACGGCAGGCTCTCTTCGGAGTCAATGTACTTTGTCAGCGATGTTTTGACATGAATCAGAACGTATTTATATGTTTTGTTGACTTTGAGAAGGCTTTTGACAAAGTGCAACATAAGTAATTTACGTAACAACTATAGAAAGTGGAGCTTTTCAGTACGAACGGCCTCTTCCGGAATTTCGAGACGAGTATGGAAAAGCCACTTTCATACGAGTTTCGTACAATATTTTTTCGTACACTAGCATACAAAACGGAATACTAAATTTATCCTCGTATATAGCAAATAAGTAGAGTAATATTAATGTAATGTAATATTATATGTGTTGTAACTAAGGAAACGTACGGCAAAGTGCTACTTTGCCGTACGAATACCGCAAAATACTACTTTGCCGTACGAATACCGCAAAGTGCAACTTTCTGATTAATAAATTGTACGGCAAAGTAGCTCTTTCAATGCTAGTGTACGAAAAAACAAATTAATACAAATTCTCCAAATAAAAAACATCGATCTGTGGAATGGCAGAATAATTAGAAACCTTTACTGGGGCCAAAGAACCGACATAAAAATAGGAAATGAAATAACCGAAGAGATTGTAATACGCAGAGGGGTCAAACAGGGTTACATCCTATCTCCATTATTGTTCAATATGTATAGCGAAGTTATCTTTAATCAAACCCTAGAGGAGGAATCGGCAGGCATAATAATTAATGGCGAGACTATAAATAATGTTCGATATGCAGACGACACAATCTTGTTTACAAGCAACATCAACGACTTACCACATCTACTTAGAAAGATAAATGAGCGCTGTAATGAGTATGAATTGAAAATCAACCTACATAAAACTAAGTGGATGACGATCACAAAATTCCCACAGGACAATCTAAATTTGAGTGTTACAAACATCATCACAGAAAGAGTAAAACAATATAATGTAATGGATTGCATATACGAAGATCAAGTTAATTTGATTTGATATTATATTAAAGAAATTGATTAATATATTTCACTATAGGATTTACAAAGATGAATTTGGGTATAATAAAAGGATATCAGAATTATTAATATGTATTTTGTAAAATAACGAAATAATTTGAATCCAGTTAAACATTGAAAAATAAGAAACAGAAGGTTCTAAACTGATTTAAAAGTTACCTAAAATATAGTGGATGTTTAATAGCAAATACTTATTTCAGAAATGTTATTCAATATAACGAGTGTTACTATATGTGATCAATAAGGGGATATTAATTTTTATGTAGACAAGAGACATTTTTGAGAAATAAAACGTAATAATTTTGTAAAACTGAAATTTTGAAAATAAACCTTTTTTAAGGTGATTTTAATCTATTTTGGTGTGAAAAGGGGTTTACTTATGATTAAATTGGAGAGAAGAGAATAAACAAGCTTGCTGTAAGTGTACCGTGATGAGAGCAATCAGTTGCATCTTGTTATTCTTGTTCTTACTATTAGTTAGAAATTCTGCTTGTCCAAGAGTGACATTAATTGCATCTTCCCCTTTTGCTTCAACATGTGCAGTAGTGCATGATCTGCTCAAATGTTGTTCGTCTTTTGTGCTGGGTTCTTCACAATAAACATCTGGCCTCCCTACTTCCCTGAACCCTTTATATAATACACTTGGAGTGAATATTACCAGTTCATAGGCGTTCATGCTTTTTTTGGCCAACCAGAAAAAGTTACATTTTTATCCTCTCCATATCTCCGTAATCATTTACTGGAGCGCAAAAATGCATAAGACCTTTTTTTATTGTAAATTAAATCTAAGTTAATTTTGGATAAAGTAAAGTTTGCGGTAAACCTCATAGTTAACGATATTTGATATTTGCGAAAAACTGTTGAAACTTACCATTTTTCCACTTTTTCACCCCCCTTCCGCCTAAACCCGACGCGCAAGGTCATGCAACTTTTTACCACTTACTAAGATGAGGATACTAAACAGTTTGCAGCTGGATAGAACTTTTTTTATGTTTGGGTTAAACACTAGTTTTACTATACTATATAAGGTCTACACATTACCCTTTTTCTGTGACGTCACAATTTTCTCTCTTTATTTAACTATAAGGAATTGGACGAAACAACAAACCTGCAGATTTTGGTCAGGTCCGCTTTAAGTATGGTTTGTTTTATAATACTGTCAATGTGACATTTGTCCAAAATGACAGTAAAATAACGCGCAATAACAAGCAAGCGAGCAAGCCTAAAATCTTATTTTAAGCGTTAGGGACTTCTTCGAAGAGGAGAAACGTCGGATTACATAGGTCAAGAATGTGTTGGTTTGAATAATGTGCTATTTGGAGCATCCCTTACATTAAAGGTTAGGTATATGTCAAATTCTTTCTGAAGTTTACTACCTGTGATCTAAATGATCTTTTTGAATTTACTGTAATATAAGACGTACGTTTTTAACGCTATGTTTTGTTATTTCTGACGCCACGGCAAAAGGGTAATGTGTAGACTTTACGTTATGTTTCTTGTTTCCATTTTATTGCTTAATATTTTTTCCATAAGGCTTTCTTGACTTTTACTTCTCTATTGATTTCTTGGTTCCACCATCTGGTTTGTTTGACGTTTTTATGTATTACTGTGGTTCCACACACTTCTCTTGCCACTGTGGTTAAAATATGTTTGAATTTGTCCCAAATGTCTTCTAAGTTCTAGCATCCTAATCATTCCTTGTGTGTTCAACTCTCTTTTCGGTTTCTTCTTTGTATTTGCTCTCTATCTCTGTTTCTTGCAATCTATTGCAGTGGTATTTAGCCCTCTACTCAGCTCCGGTAGCAATGCAAAGAAATTAAAAATAATGTCACTAAAGCACAGAGTTGAGATAATGCATACAACTGAGAAATTCCGTATAATTTATCAAATCATAACCACAATGGCGGAACTTGGCCATTAACATTAAAAGTAATTGAATTAATAGAAAAATATTGAAGCTCAATTTTCATGTATTGGAGTCAGTAAAATAATTTTAAAACATAATATAAACGGTTTGGGCAATGTAGAAACAGAACCTAAAAATTTGTTAAAACTGGCATAATAGTTCAAAATATGCACAGCTTAAAATGAAGCGTTAGCTATTAAAATAATAATTACATAAAGACGTGTGTTATGAGCTTTTCAAAATAAGGTAAGAGAAGAGGATAAATGAATGGATCATAGTACAATAGAGCACAATCCAGAAGAAAATTCTGAAATAGAACATGCAACCAAGATTAATATAAAAGTTGGGGAAAAGGACACATTATTTAATTAATGAAGAAAATCACACATTAACAGGAAATGAACAAAGTTAGTGTAAATAGTTAATCAATAGAGTGACGTGCGCGACAAGACAATTATAATAAAACGAAGTGAGTGGCGTTAAGAGACGTTTTTAAAGAAGAATTTGAAAAACATTTATTTTAGTTATTAGAAATTTCACAAAGTGTATTGTAAAATTTGAATTTATTGTTGGAAGTTGTTAATTTGTACCCAGTTTATATCCTGTCAATTCGAATTTAGATGCTTTATTGTTTATAAGAAGCTTGGGGACAAACAATTGAAATAAAATTATTCTTGACATGCCAGTTTTTGCGCTACTAATTTATTAAGTTTTCTCATAGTAAACATAAAAATATTGAGTTTAAAGTATCACCAGTGTGTAGAGAAATATGTGCTGCATCAGTGAGAGTAAAGGTGGCGATTTCTACGATATAAAATTAATTTTCGTCGGCCCACCTCCTTCGATTCCAACGGCAGTAATCCCAGCATCCCGAGCAAGTGTTCTGCGGCTTTCCAGAGGCTGATATAGGATACCAGCAGGTCCGTCCGAGGTATAAAAGACTCCACACATCCGTTTCAGCATCCAGGGGGCTCAACAAACAGCGCAGGCACCATAGAAGAGGTCTCCAAGGCAGCATCCGAAAGAAAGCAAGGTTAGTGCATTTGCCAAAATTAACCGGCGCAAAAAGCAGAGAAAGTTAAATCCAGCTACAGGAACACTGTCCATGAGCAGCTACGTCTTCAGGATTTCCATTTTAAGTCCAAATTTTGAGGTTAAGAATAACAATTGCATGGAAGCGTCCTTTTGGAACAAGTTAATCGCGGTTTTAGCCTGGAAAACAAAAGAGCGTAGTGACGCCGATTGAAGACGCAAAATTAAAAACTTGCCTGATCAAATTGCTCATTAAAACCTTTTAACAATTCATTTCAAAACGCAGGCGGACAGCGTAAGTTGAATTATGTGAGTCAGTTTATCTGGCAGTTTATCTGCACCGGCGCAGTACGGTTCGAATTGAATTTCAAATCACTTTTGCAGTGGCGTCCGAGCCAGTTTTTAAAATTCGATTGAAATTAGGAACCCAAGACCTGAGAGGAGGTTGTACAACCGAAGTTTGTGGCGCCTTCTTTAAAAACCCCGTACCACCTTGGTGGAAACACCCTGTATATGTGGCCATGCTTGTCCCTAAAGTTTCGACATGTTAGAAGGACCCTACCTATCTCACTGAGCGTTTCAGCCGTGGTTTTAGCCTATTTATGCTTGTTTTAGGGCAAGTAGTACAATTTCACGAAAGTGACGTGTGCCATCGGCACCCTCTCGCTACGAAATGTCGTAAAACCAATTTAATATCGTAACAAAGTGCTATTGGTTTTTTGATTTTAAAATGTCCTGCAGAAGTTGAAAGAAGAAATTTACAGAAGGCATTTTGAAAAAACGTGAGATCTTTTCTCTCCTCTAAAAATTGTACAGCGAAGCGGCTGTAGGCACATAAAAATTGTCGCACATACTGCCTGAAATGCAATCCTTGTGGATATTTTTTCTAGAATTGAGACAGAAGCGGCATTTTCTATTCTTATTAACGTTTCTTCGATGGAAAGACTCACTAACAGCAGTAACATACTCAATACGCAAATAATAACTCCCTGACGATTTTCACGATGACATGCCAAATGTTGTATTAAAACATCTGACAACAAAATCTCTTGCATTTCTAGCCACTACTTTGAACGCATGCTTAAGGCACAAACATGGAAACATGCACACATTCTGTTATTCAATAAACCAGGGAAAAACCCACAAGAAACTTCCAGCTACAGTCCGATTAGTTTGTTGTGTATCAAACAGAAAATATTTGAGAAAGTGATCTACAAAAGGCTGAATAATATCCTTACCGAACATAATGTCATCCCTAAGCTTCAGTTTAGTTTCAATTCGTCTCATGAACTTCTACGGCTCACCGAAAACATCGAAAAGGGATTCGAAGAGAAAAAGCATACTATATTCGCCCTTTTTGATTTTTTCCACGCTTCGACAAGGTAGGGACGGAGGGACTTATCTACAAGCTACTTAAAATTCGCATGTCTAGCTATCTAAGGCTAAGAATACTTGGTTCTTTTCTCACCAACTGAACTTTTCCAGTAAAAATTGATACCGAAGTGTCGAGCACCAGAACAAACAACGTGCGAGTACCACAAGCTTCCATTTTAGAACCCATGTTATTTAATATCTACTCGAGCGATATGACCGAATCACCAAATACACACCTCGCAATGTATGCCGATGACACGGCAATAATCGCCCAGAATAGCGGCACATACTCGAAGCAGCCATTCAACTTCAACAAGCCGTCAACAATATTACAAACTGGTGTAACAAGTGGCATATTTTACTGAAGGCTCAAAAACGCGAAATAAAGATTTTTACTCTTGGTCGTCCCAACAACCAACCAAGAATAAAAATCAACAACATCGAAAGTGAATGAAACTTAGCCGACAAACGCTTGATATTTAGGAGTACATCTTGATAGAAAACTTACATGCGGTTGCATATAAACAAAAAATTAAATGAAAATTATACCAGACTCCTTCAATAGTATCCGCTAATAAATCGCCATTATTTCTAATGTACAAAGCATTACTGAAACCTATTATTACATATGAATGCACCGTTTGGGGAGCGGCATCTAAAGCACACATCAATAAAATCCAGATGTTTCAAAACAACATATTGAGAATAGCTACAAGCGCGCAGTGGTGTACCACCTTTAAACGAAGGGTTGACAAGGGCTCAGCTAGCTATTTTAACTCTCGGCAGGATATGACGTGGTGTAAAGACTATGCTAAGAAATGCTTCGAACTTTTATATTGAACAGTAGATTAATAAAAGAATTGGGCGACACATCGCTACTCGCAACATATAAAACAAAACTAGCTAGCAAACTAAATCAACACCTACCTTGTAAGCTTCGCTGCATACCACAATCTAAATGTAGTAAAGCGAACAACAACAAATACAAATACTAACAGTGAAGAGCATATTTAATATTCAAAGAAGAAACAAATAAGTCAAAGTTGGCGTCACCCAATTTACACTCACAAGTAATTGTTACAATTGTATATCGCGAAAATACAGACAACAGAAACGTATTAAATAACTTCAATTAACAAATACCTGATTATAGATTAAATAACAACCTAGGATAACACCTGTGCTATCGCAATTGACATAAACTGACAACACCTAGAGCGTGGCTCATTTGAGTTACAGAATGTATGTATAAGTATTTCAGCAATTTAAAAATAATTTAAATTTTCGCTCTTTAGCGTTAATAAATAATTGAGCCAAAAGATTGATTAACACGTTCAGTTTGAATTGATAAGGCCTTTGTAGGAACTGACATAGTTACGGCAAATGCCTTTGTCCATAAAAAACTGATAAGGGCATGTACTTACAATTTAATTTGTTTCTGAAGTCCAGCGATCGGCAGAGAAATCCTGATGCATTGAATTTATTCATAACGACTCTAAGCCGGATAAACAGCAAACGGCAGCAAAAAAACAGCACAGTGCTCTAGAATCCTGGCCAAAAAGATAGACCAAGAGGACCCGTACTTGCCAAATTTAAGCTCTCATGTGAGCCCATAGTTGCCGGCCTAAATATTAAAATTAAAAAGCGAAAATAAGCTAGAAGAAGCATTCTTACCAAAGGTGTTCTCGGCCTATGTGTGAAAAACGTACCGTAGAAGTTTCAATTTTAGGAGGCCCAGAGGGAACCAGCCTAAATTGGAATCAGTTACGCAAAGATACAATTAGATAGACATTCTTACCAACGCTGAAACGGTCTTATTTGTTTAAAAGAACCAGAACAGCTTCAGTTTGCCCAACAACTTATATCCGCAAAGCGTTTCTCTCGAAAAACCAATACTAATTGAGCGATTCCGCTGTTTTCCAGCGCCTACTCGCAATCTAAAACTTGCAAACATGCAAACAGGAAAACTGCAAGTGTTTATCTCTCAAAGCAAACTCTTGCTGCTATAAAACTAAATTAATTTGCTACAATATTTAGCTATAAGGTGATCCGAAAGAAAGTGTTAAATGCATTAACGTGCTAATGAAATAAAATTGAAGCAGGGCGTTACAGTGGTTTATTAGAAACAAACACCTGCATGATGAACCAGGCGTACCGGCCGTGAGAGAATTTCTAAAAAATACCAACAAAAAGTTTTTCAAAAACATCCAGTCTTGCCCTGGTGCTGCCCATTACTCCATTGGGAAACTTAATCTACACCTGCGCCTAAAAAGACAACATTCTCATGATACTTTAACATTCACCGAAAACAGTTACTCTGACTAAAATTAAGTGTAGTGCCAGATGAGCTAGCAGTACTAGTGTTCTCTTAAAATCAAGTAAAGTTTCAAAATTAAAATGACCAGCACAACCGTGTGTAACACAGCATATGTTCAACCAGTTAAACATAAACATTAAAGAAATCTTCATAATATTCATTTAAAGTACTCATATTTTGTGATATCTGGTTGACTGGCGACTGCTAAAATATGCATATTTGTTCGTGCTGAGTTGGTTGATGTTGGTTAGTATTTAAAGTATTTAAAATGTGTACTGCTTTTGTTGTTGATATTGGTATGTGTTCAGGGTGGAGCTTGTAATGGACTGTATGAATTTAATTTGGACAGTTGCAGGAATATCTTAGGGGTGCAGGAATTAAAAAGGGGTGCAAACCAACGGTCTCGTGCGGTCTCACACGAGATGATGTACCAAAAAAGACCTGGGGCCGTTGGTCAGCGTGACACAGTGAAACAAGACTTCAAACTGTATATCTATTGACTAGAATATTTTTCTATTTATACATATAAAAATACTGACTTAGCTTACAAAGTTTAATATTTGCCCTAGTTTCAGCTCGCATATGCACTTGCGTATTCAATTCCATAACAAACAAACTTGCAGAGTGTAGAATTGCAGGCTATTCACCGGTCATTCGAGCACTGATTACATTACTGCTGACGCTTTGTTAAGCATTTTCCGTATGCGATATGTGTTTGTGAAATATTCGCCTAATTAAATTAAAAGGATTAAAATTTATGTTTGGTTCCTAAACATTATGTGAGCTGTGACATTGAGAAGAATGGTAGCTTCTGCGATAGAATAGGACTTTAATTTGTTGGTGGTTCTAAATGGCAAATAAGCCATTGCAGTCGCTAAAAGCAGGAAGCATTTTATTTGTATGCACGCTTTTGCATGCAGGCCAAAACATACCCGCTTTTGGACTAATTTGAGGATAATATCAGTTAAAGTGTAAGATAAATGCTTACTTCAAGGTTCACTGTTGAATAGCGCTTAATCGAACTCGTCTAGAATATAATGTAGAAGAAGTAATTTCGGTAGAGAACATTATTGTCCTTCGCTTGCAAATTTTACCAAATTGATGCAGTTACGAACTTAGTACGTACTATGTTTTACTGTTCAGCTGTTCCTCGAAAGTTTCTTGTAGCATTTCCCCTATTGCACATAATCTCTAGTCCCAGGACTATTGGAGAAAGTCTACTTTTTCTTGCCCAGGATAATCAGTTTGTGTTGTCTCATTAAGTATTTAAAATACCAACAAAATATAATACAGTTAGGCATAGCAATGTTATCACTTTTAACGCTAAATATCTTTAAAACAAAACATATTACATTTTTTATTTTTATCATAAATGGTTCTATACACATTTAGATTTTATAGATAGAAATTTTCAAGTGACCACCATTTTCTGCAATGCAAGCTTGAAGACGTTGAAGGAAAATTGCCATGACTCGTCGTAACACTCCCTCTGCGGCCCATTGCTTTTTTTTATTGATCTTCCATTTCCTAATCTATCTGCGAATGGTCAGTCGAGATGGTGCATCCCGTCTGCCTCTGTTTCCAAATTCCGCATAAAACGCACGTTGCACTGCAGTGATTGACTGAAAATTTGCAAAAACCTCGACAAAAAAACTCTTGCTTGCAAGCCCAGCGCTCCATTTTTAACTGTTACTACTGACATATCAAATTCAAAGGTTTGTAAAACAATTTATGATAAGAATTAAAAATGCGTTATTTTGTTCAAAACATATTTAGTGTTAAAAATGGTAACATTGCTATGCCGAACCCTGTACCCTGATCGCTGAAATAGTACAAATGAAAGGCAATTGGCAATAGTAATAGCAATGACCTGTACATTAGACTAACCAATGCTGCTCATTTTGAAGAAATTGATTCATTCCTAGTACAGTAACAACAGCTAGTTCGAAGATAAATTCAAGCAAATATAAGGAAATATTCAGCTGTGTTAAGTAATTTTTGCTACAGGCTACACAAACAGGTAGATACTTTGTTACAGGCTAAACCGGTATTAAGACAAAGAAAACAAAGCTACAACGACTAGCGCGTAAGCTAACTCACAATCGGAAATGAAATACATAGGTACGCTGTCGCAGCCCGTTACAAGAGTTGCTGACTAACATCAGTAGAGCAAGGGGTGGTTCTACACGAAATAACCCTGGGCAACAGCCTAATACATGGAAAGCAGATCTAAAATAATAACGCGTCACCACAATTCCTTACTAGGAAAAAATGCATAGGTGAACCCACTGAGAAAAAGTGGAAGCTTACGGATTCACCTTTCGACTATAACCTTGACAGTATTCTGGTGAGCGAGCCAAGTACAACACTATGGACCTACCTTTCGGAGAACTCACTTGAACAACTGGCCAAGCTCCTCTTACAACTGTAGAAATACACATACATATCGTTTCACAATAACAAAAGAAAACCACAGTTAACAAACATGAAATGTATTAGCAGATACAGAACAATGCAAAATGGGTTAGTAAACATTAGATACGTAGATTGCGTAACTATTGAAATTGCTGGTAAACGGTATGAACACTGGATAATCAAAATACTGACTCAATTAACAGTAATAAAAGGGCGGTATTTAACGAAACATGGAACAGTTGTGACACATTTCAATCTGCCACCACGAAAAGTTAAACAGGCTCATGTAATCTGACGGTACTGAATTAAATCGACAGGTACACAACTAAAATGGTTTGACAAATGCAAAAATGCACACAATAAAAGTTAAACGACCGCAACGTTACGCCAACTGCCGATACTTCGGCGAAACACCCTGTACACTTTAAATTCGCACTGTAAAAGTTGATAACAATATTATAACGGTACCTAAGATACTTAGCCAGCGGATACTGCACTTGGTCGCTTTCCAAGCACTGCAAAAGACACCTAAGGAGACTGCACGAACTGCAAGAAGCTGCTGGCTGAGGCGGCACAATGGGACAATGCTAATGAGTTTTGACAAAGAGTCCGTCCAAACGACGTATTATAGGGATTGCCGACCCACGACAAACGAAAGCTCCAAGGCTTACAACAGTAAATAACCATGTTACGTTCGCCCCAAGCCAAAGCTACCACACGTGCAGTTCAACAAGATGCACAACTTGCGTACGGAACAAAACATGCTTCACAAAGACGCGGAGTTCGGAAAACGAGATCAAAACATGCGGTACGCACACACACACTGAAGGAATGACCGTTAGACGTTAATTAGCACAAATAAACAACTGCAAAGCCTTGCCCACGCGACCCGAAGGGAGCTTGGCGTACGACCACTTCGAAGACACTTCTTGCTTCTTGCAAAACCGGGTCCAATCTGTTTCGAAAAATGCGCGAAGACAGCCGCATTGAAAAGGGGTGGGGTCAAAATCTCCGACTTGTTCTCTAGAACGCATGGCAACTATCTGTATTCTGGCTCAAATATGTACAGGAATTCACGTCTCCAAGCGGAACGAGAAGAATCATCTGCGCACCTCCAATGGGCCGCGAAAACACAGAATGAGGGCGTTTAAAACTGTTAAAGCGGACGACTGGAGAGGCCTAAATACATGCGGAAACGTAATTCGGAACGGAGAAAATAATGCTAAATAGCCGTACTTTCCTAACAATCAAAAATGTCCTTACAACTTACCTAAATAAAACAAATAAAGCGGCGTTTTATAAATGCTTATACATTCTTTTCCTAAGGTGCAAGGAAAGACTTGTATATTGCAGTTTAAAGCTTCATCATTAAAAACAATCAGTTCAGCTTAATGGCAAAACATCAACCTACTGCTGAATAATAGATCAATTTAAAAGCAGATTGGACTGATAACATTACAGTTCCAAATTGTTTTTAGTTCCGGCAAACATCGTCATCATGGATAGCTACTACTGATCTATATGGAATTTGCAAGAAAAGAGGTCACAATTTAAATTGATGAAAATGTATTTTTAAATATTATAAAACATATAAAGTTGCATCTTATTCTATTATTTATTTATAACAACTAATCCGTTTATAATTATTACAAACTAACAGATTTATACAAAAAAATTTCTATTTTAAAAAATTTACTTATTGTACATACTTAAAACACATTAGTCTAATATAAGCGCTATAGTCAAACAGAAACAAATGAATAATTGAAAGAAAGAGTTGACAAATAAATATTTAACTGCATTATAATGGCAAATACAGGGTAATTCCAGTAGATACTACAATATTGAAAAAAAAACATGTTGAGTTTTAAAATAGTCTTTATACACATACCACAGTGCAGTGTTGCCAATCAATATATCACAGGATCTACTGATTTGACTCCTACTGTGCTGATCTGTACTGATCCTATAGTTCATTGAGGTACTATTTTTCTTCTATTATGTCGGAAAATCAAAATCTCTCAACTTTATTATTATATAGCATATAGGTTGGCACTGTTAGTTGTGCGCTTCAAATTCTATTCATCACAATGCCATGAGCCAAAACAACTTATAAAATTATTTTAGTTTCAACACAGATTGCATTATGATCCTCCTAGATGGGGAGGTAGTATTTTCACCCAAAAACTTTTAGAGATTTTACATCCCTTACTGGACATTTTAAATAATGCTACTTCAACAATAAAACAAAACCAGCATCACGGTTGGATCGACTGTTGTGGCCCACAGCATCCTTACATGCAAAACTATGCTGTGCCTGCCTGTGTCGCTGTTTGCCAACTAATGGCAAAGGCACATATTTTAAGGCTATAGGATGCTGTATCGGTTTTCTTCTGTAATATCTTTACTTGCAATTCAATTTGAATACAACTATTTTAGATAGAATATGGCCATTTATTGGGTGGGCTAAAAGGCTAGTTGGTAAATAATTTAAACCACGAAACAAAAACCGACAGAAGAAATGCACTGCAGATAATTAGACTTGTATCGTGATCGGTGCTATCTACTATTTACTGCTGCACATGGCATGGTCTTGTGACAGGATCAGAGCCTGTCTGTATTTTACTTTAAATTCTATATACCTAATTACTATATTAATCACAAGAAAATGCTAAAATGAAATATCAATTTAATTACAAAGAGGTGTGACGCAAACTGTCTTTGAAAACAAGCTAATGCAGTAATAAATACAGCATATGTATGTACCTCGAAAGCAAACACTATAACTTTTGGGTACACTTCTGTCGCGCAGTATAACTAAGTACGAAGGTGGGCAAGTAAATTCGGGCATGACTATACAGGGTGTCCCTAAAATAATGGGACACCGATTAGTCATAGATTCCTTTTTGTACTAAGGTATATTACTTTTAATCGTTCTATTATAACGTCCCATGATTTTAGGGACACCCTGTATATAAAACAATTTGTATCATCATTTACATGGGTAATGTCAAAAAGGATGAAGAGAAAAGTGGAAGCAGTAGAAATGAAATTCTTGAGAAGAGTCAAAGGTGTAACGCTCAGAGATAGGATAAGAAGTACACAAATCAGAGACGAGCTCGAAATAACCCCAGTGACAGTATACATAGAAAACCGACAACTCAGCTGGTGGGGACACATCCAAAGAATGGAAGAAAGCAGAACGGTAAAACAAATATGGGAAGCTAAGACCACAGGGAGACGAAGCAGAGGAAGGCCACAGGAGAGGTGGGACAAGATGATAGAGAAGATACTGGAGGCAAGGGGCAAAACATGGCAGGAAGCAAAGGAGATAGCTCAAGTGAGAAAAGAGTGGCGAAAATTTGTATATAGTGTACATTAAACTCAAGTAGTGTAAGATAAGAATTCAATTTATTTAGATTATAGATTATAGTAACTATGCTGAAAAAGTAGCTAGTTAAGTTAAGAAAATATTGTAACACCCTACACCAATTGGTAACAGGGATCTTGATTATAATAATAATAATTTACATATTTAAAACTCTTCAGGAGTACTAATTGTCTAACAAAAGGTCTTTTATTTGCAGTTTTGTGTAATAAAAAAGAACAACTTTAAAGTTTTTCTTCTATTTGCATTGCGGTTTGTTGGTATTAGAACTATTAACGTTTTTATGAAGCAAATGGATTTTCTCCCATATGGGCTTTCATGTGTTTAGCTAAATCACTTTTAGCTAGTGCTTTGTATGGACAATCACGACAGCTATAAGGTTTATCTCCTCTATGAGCCTTTATATGCATAACTAAGGTATTTCTCCTTGATGCTGTGTATTCACATTCAGAACAACTATAAGGTCTTTCCCCCGTGTGCTTTCGCATATGCATCGTTAAATCGCTACTACTTGTTGTCTTGTACAGACACACAGAGCAGCTGTAGCGTTTGTCCCCTGTATGGGTGCTTGTATGTGCAACTAAACGAAATTTATGTGATGTTTTATACTGACAATGAGAACAACTATAAGGTTTCTCCCCTGTATGAATTCTTCTATGTTTGTTTAAATTACTCCTATCTGATGTTTTATATCCACAATCAGAACTAAAGCGTTTTTTCCCCGCACCATCTTCAATTTTTGTATCTAACTCTTCTTTTTTAATGCTCATTCCAGAATAGTCATAGATGACGTCCGTGCTCTCTGCAAGCTCTTGTTTAATAGGCGATTGTTTGGAATTTTCATTACTATCCATGTTCATCGATTGCTGCAATGCAGGTGTTATCGAAACGTACTAAAACAAAATATTAGTTTAGTACCTATTCACAGCGGCTGGCTGAAGTCAGCTTTTGTTAGAGGGGTTGAATGAATGCAAAATGAGATTATCAATTTAATTCATCTGCTATATCCTAACCTATAATAAATTCTAAATGTGTTACCTATAACACATCCAATTGAAATTCCACTACCAAATCGATTAAACTACAAATTGTCACTCATTTACTGCTTTGTTGTTTCTTGTATGTTACATTCATTTGTTAAAGTGTCTTTGTATTTTACACTTAGGTCACGGTCTACTTACACCGTGACTTAGGTTAACTATTGGCAGTGCTACCAAATACATACTTACATACTTCAATGCTACCAACGTACAGCGTGCGGTCAAAAAATCCGAAGTGATAAACTCCCAGGCAAAAGTAACTTGTAAATACATGGCGTTTGGATAATAGTTCAATGGTTTACTGCCCACAGCAATTCTGGTTGCCTAAAATTAACACGAAAATGGAAGAATAATTCAAAGTGAGCACAAAATTAATGTTTTGTTCATAGCAAGATAAAGTCAGTATTTTACACTAATAAATGCACTTGATATGAGTAGCAGTAACTATAATTTGATTGAGAAAGGTTAGCATTAGATAAGGCAGAATCAAAATGGTTACGTTTAACGTTTTATTCATAATTGATGTTCGGAATGGCAAACGCATCTTAATGTATGTAGCTGGCAGATTTGATTTGGTAACGTCAATACAATAATGTGAAATTAAAATGATACAGAGATGGTTCGTGAAGTACAAAATTATATGAGCCTTATGAGTATTACAAATTATGAAGTCAGCAAGCGGCACGACAGCTGACTTGTAAAGAAACTGTGCAGAGCAGAGCAATGAAGCAATTATTGTAAAGAGCACGATAAGGCAACCTATTAGAGGACACATAAATTCTTTATTAAAACTATTTTTTATTGTAATTTGTGGTTTTTTCCCTATTTATTAATTTTTATCTAAAAGCCTTTTTTATACTTAAGGGCTTCATTACAATTATTTGAAGCCCACAACGTGGGGCGAGTTTCATACTTGTTTAAACGCTATAAATAACAAAACAAGCTTTGCAAAATGTGTGCTGCGTGCAAGAGGTGCTCCCAGTTTTATGTAAATTTTGATATTAAAAAGTTTTCTGTGTGAGCCAAAAAGTTGTTTTGCATATTCGCCAATCTGCAGAACATCCGTGTGTGTAATTTTCGTTGTGGTGAGACATCTCAGTGAAAAGGGATCCGCTCTGCGAAGATTCGCTCAAGAATGGTTAACATCGAGGCCAATTTTTGAATAGCTGAGACATCGACCAGCTAGAATTGTATGTGCTACGTTTGGAGCAGACCCTCCTGAGTGCTTAGGTGCAGAAATTTGGAGCAGAAAGCTGTCACCAAGTTTGTATTGCCGTGGCGTCTCTTCATTCTGCGAGCCGACATCGAAGCTGCCCTTGCAAGGTAAATTTCACAAGCAAGCCGTTGCATAAGGCCCTCTAGCTTTGGGTTTTATCAAGATTAAACATCGTACGAAGTCGTGAACGTGGTCTCAGCTGCATAGATTCATCCAGGGTTCTATAATCGAGGTAGCGTTATTTGATTTTGTTATTTGAACCACAGATTTGGAGAATTGCAGGAAGCTAAACAAATGCAAGTTTCGGCGCCCCCATGTTCCTGAAACCAAACCAGGTTAGCTGGAAATTACGTCAGATGATTTGCATTGCATTTACCTGAAGCTTTTTTCTTATTTTTTGGTGTCTGAACTCAATTACACTATTTTCTTGTACCAGCAAATCATATTTCTGTACTGTCAATTTTAAGGTTAAAGCTGTCAGATTCAAATTCGAGCAATTTTCATACATGTTAATAAGCCCTACTCAAAAGTAATTGTAATACTGAGTGTTAAACGTACCCCTTTGAAAAAGAGATTTTTCTCGTGCTAGACCGGAGCTTTATTTTATTGATTGCAAACGAATAAAATATAAAGAGCAATAAAACATTTATTTAGCAAATATTAACTACAACATCATTTTAATACGCCCTGAAATTGACACAATATTGAATTCTTTATTAACTATTTAATTAGTAAATTGTGGCGATGATTTGCCGTAATTATTTATATTTTTACTAAAGCCTTTATAGTTAAGGACAACATTACAATAGATGCAAACCATTTGACAAATTATATACGAAAATTCTTCAAGTGATTTTTTTTATTTTGGCGTATCTTTGGTAACGTTTATTCAATTAAGATAATGGTTCACATGTGTTGGCATTGTTGAACAGTGAAATTCGGTATTGAAATCGATACTTTGCAAGAGTATGGAGAAACTAACTTTGTTTTTTTTTTATAAAATACCTACTCTTAGAATGAATCTCGTGGTGTAGATAGAATCACCTCAAACACATTTAAATCAATTGAAAAATGATTTCATGATTTATCAGATACCTTTGTCAGCAGTACTTCCATAAGAGGCAGTTCTCACAATTTTAATTCTTGTCATAATTCGCTAGAAACCATGTTTCAGAAACACGTGGCCTATTCCAAAAAAATCAGAAAAAAGAGTATCTTAGTTATAAGGACTCGTTCGAACGAGGCTAGGAAGTGCTAACTAACAAGGCTAGCGCTGTGTGGTTAACTACTCGCAGCTCAACTCTGGCTGGCTAAACGCCCATATATAATCAACGGCGCTTCGTGCATCATATGGTATTTTACTTGTTTAGACAAAATCTATTAGTTTTAGGGAAAAACTAAAAGAACTACAACAGTTTTTAAATCAATCAGGCTTTCCAGTACATATTTATATGTAATCTAATTCTTATCCGTAAAAAAGTTATAATCAAAAACATTTGCAACTCCGAAGGGATGAGTTTTTGGACTAACGTTTATGGAAACTTTATTCATATGACTAGCTTAATCCCGTAAGAAAAAAAAAGTTCCTATGGAAGGTGATCCGGAAATGCGTTTTAAGAGAGCTAGGGCCCTCAGAAGGGCAATAGAAAAATGCATCGCTATGTGTAGATTACGCTCCTGATGTAGCGAATTTCGACATTTTAAGTTTTCATTTCTCGAAAATAACTGTCTTCCGAGATTTCAAGAGGACTGTTGACGCAGCCAGTAAAGAGAAAAAGTTGCCGCCGCGTAGCAGTTGCTGTACAAGTGGAGTAAAGGGTACACTGCGGTTCAACATGTGCCATCGACGTTAACGTTACTTGCATTCTCAGTTATTTCATATTGTCCTTTGTGGAGTTATGTGTGAGGAAAATTTTTGGAATGTAGAGCTTTTCTGCATTTTTCTGCATTGGTATCTTAAAAATGTTGTACTTTTCTCGGTTCATTCAATTTCATTTATCGCATACAGTAGTGTTTCTCGGCTTATTTTAGAATCTTCGATTAATTCTTCTTACGCTTGTTCTAAATTTAACCTTGTTTCTGTCTGGGTGATGCCATCTGCTCTTATCGCAATTTTAATTACTCTTCGTCGCCATCGAGGCGGTTGCTTGGCCCTCAAGTAATTTCCCTTTATAAATGAAATTATGTTTAATCATTTCGTCCCGTGGCAACCCTATGCTATAAGTTGAACAAGGAACGATCTAAAGTCACGGGTGCGTCTTTTCATTTAGTTTTCGCATCTTAGGCCGAAGGATCATTCAGCGACTGGCCATGAGATCGTTCACAAGCTTAGTGCTGTCGTCGAGCTCTGTGAAACACTGATGTGCTGGTGAACGTTTAGCCACGTTTTTCGTGCCGTGGAGCTAAGCACCTCCAATAACTCTGTTAAAGCGGATTTTAAGTGGATGCCTCAACCGTGTGTTGAACTTGCCAGTGAAATGAAGTCTCGAATGTCGTACCGAATCTGCTTGTTGTACGGGCTTTGTTTAATCAACCTGCTGGGGATGTAATGCCTCTCACACCCACTCGAATGTCGCCCCTATGTGGTTTTCAGAAGTTCTTTCCCGTATTTCTTGGCAAAAGCTGAGATGCGACCTGCAGCTTGAGCTAGACAGCGTAAGCGTCTGGAATCCTTCCAATACGTATTTGTTAACGGATTGTATTGGTCATGCATAGAAATTTATAGTGAAGTGATCTTAAAGTGCCGCTATGGCCCGTAGTGCCATTGTTGATGTAAATGTAAGATGTTGAACAGAAACTACCGTCTTGGAGATAAATTTAACCTTTACCGCCAAGTTTTAATGTCTGTATGTCGTTTTTGCGTTGTGAGTTCAAGTAATCTTTGCGGTTGTGTCACTATTTGAATAATTGTTGTTCCTTTGTGCAAAACTTGAAATTATTACTGTTTTGGATGTAGTCATGTCAATTGTTGTCATATTCGTTACCTGTGTTTAGTTTAAACATTGCGTATTTAACCTGACTAACCTTTTCAAATATTTTCAACCATAATAAGTAATTATTGTAACGTTTATTGTCACCTATACATATTTTCTATATCAATAGACTTTATTATTAATTATTTATGTTTTTCATTGATGTTTGCATGCATATTGTGTTTTGTTTGGATGTACAGGAATTCAGACGATTGTAAGCAAATGCAACTTAGCTACTCGCCTCCTCAAGCTTTGCCAAGCCAGAAGTAAAAAGGTTAATCATTTACTTCCACTTTCAGAGTGAGTTCACCTGTGTTGTTAATATTCCCGATTTAGGCAGAAAGTGGTCGCGCCTCAATATTTAACCCCTTTATTTCGTTTACCGGATCGTAGCCCTAATTCTAAAGTCGTAAAGAACCCGCCGTTCTCGTTAAGGGTTTCAAGTCGGAACCTTTTGTTACAGCCCACCATAACGGGCTTAGAGCAGCGAATCTGAGTAATTTTCCCGATTGTGTAGATTGAATATACAAAACCTCCACTCAGCGAATCACGCACACCCTCGAAAGCGAATAAGTGCGATTGTGTACCGAAGCGAGCTGCGTGGAATTTCTCTTTACTGGCTGCGCATACAGTAACTTTTTATACGAAAAAGTCTAAGCCCTTCGAATATCTAGAATTGACGAACATTTCAATTGTAAAAAGTTCCATAAACTACCCCTTCTGAACGTTATATCAACTTGTTCTCAAGTAATCTAATTTAGCATAAAAAGTAGCTTAGATATACCAAATTATACCAGTGTGCTTTCTCAGTAATATACTAATTAAATAAAATTCGCGATTTTGTATTACCCATGTCAGAACTGTAGCTCCTTTAAAGAGCATTTTCCAACTCACGTTCATAAAAACTATTTTCCTTAAAATGAACTAAGGAATCGCCTCCCAAAGTTTGGCGTTATCATTTTTAAATGCACTTTAACTTTTAGTTATTTCTTATCCATTTTCTGTAGATACATTTATTGGTAGAGGTGTAGTAGCTGTATCATACAGACGGCTTAAATGGAAGAACCAAGAAACAAATAACAATAAAATGATTTGCATGTGTCCACTTACCCTTTTTGAAATTAACACACACAATAATAATAATAATAATAATAATAATAATAATAATAATAATGGTTTTGCCTAGCTCTAAATCCTCTTTCCAATATGTTAAATTCGACAAACAGAGGCTATAATATCAGACATGAATCTAATACTTTATATAAGTTAAGTCATTTGACGTACATGGACGATATTATGTTATATAGCATCAGTACCCTCAATGATTTAGAACAACTTCTTAAATTAACAGAAACATTCAGTAAATATGTAGGTATGCAATTCGTGCTAGAAAAGTGTAAGACTCAAAGAATACATCAAGGTAAAAGGCATGTAGAAGATTGCAGGTTAGATAATAATGAGGTAGTATCGAGTATGTTAGAAAACGAAACATACAAGTACTTAGGTATTATACAATCTTAGCTAATAGAAGAAAAAAAGGTTAAAGAAGAACTGAAAACCATTTATCGACAGGATTAAACACAAATCAGCTAAACTCAAAACATATAATAAAAGCTGTAAATACTTACGCTATCCGCCTTCTAACATACTCGTTAGGTATCGTTGAGTGGACAACTACTGACTTGAAAAATGTTCAGAGAAAAAATATGAACACTATAAACCAATGCCAATTTCCACCATCCTAGAACTGCTACCGAAAGACTCATTCTCCCACTTGAGAAATGAGGCAGGGGATTAATTGATATATTAAATCTACATAATAATCAAATAAATAGTTTAAGACAACGTTTTTGCCTAAACACAAGACACATCGATGTTTACATCAGTCAATTATATCATCAGATAATAAAATAAATAAAACATTGGTGGAGACTGTGGTTTGAATACGGACACAATTCGTTGAAAACCCCTAACCATAGAAAATATTTAACAACAGCTAAATACGTATTTTGACAGCTAAGCTGTAACTTTTCAATAGCCTTGGAGAGAAACTAACATTACAAAGTTGGCCGAAGATAGGCTCTTTACCAATTCACCAATGAAAGTCGGCACTTCCGGGCATTCTAAAGCTATTTATATCGTAGGGCATGCTCTAAGCGACCAATCAGGTGTCCAACTTCAATAGAGCTCAAAGATCAGAGTGGGGGATGGGTCCTTTATCTTTGTTCAATAGTTTAATAGCTTGATTCTTAAAAAATTTTCAAACGCCTTGGGCAATACTAGATTTTTTCGAATCTGTTAAATCTAAAATGAGTTATATGGTCTTTAAACGTAGTTTCAAAATTACGACGTGTTTGTCCAATATCACAATCGGGATATTAATTTGGTAAATTCCAGATTTCTGTAGTCTTGTTTGTCTCTTGGATTCCCCAATAAATTTAGAATATTGTTGTTTTAACTATAAACAACTTTATAGCCTGAATCCACGGAGCTTTACTCTTAGTAATTCTTATTGTTCTGATGGTGGCATGCATATTTAGCAATAGAAGTACCTATATTAAAATTTAGACACTGAATCTAATCGTCTTCTTCTATCATATCATAAATAAGGTGAAATGTTATCTGCTGTAATTCATTATAAAATTGCTCAGAACTTAAATTTTTAAAACATCTAAAAATCTCGTAAATATGATTATTGCTTGGATTAGCAATTGACAATGTACAATGTACTAATTGGTGATCTGAGAGGTGTGGTTCGGTCAATTATTACATTGGAACTGAAGTTAATATAACATCAAGAAGCGAAGCGGTATTATTTTGAAATCGGGTAGGTTCAGTAATAACTTGTTTCATGATAAGAGCATCTGTCATTGTATTAAAGTGAATAGAATCATAGTTTGAACATTTTACTAATTAATTTTAACGTCCCCAAAGCAAACCAGTTTTTTGTTTTGGAAATGGCAGTGCATACTACAAGTGACACAATAACATACTATTTTGAACACGTATGTAAAGTATGCCCTTACATCTAGGCATGTAATCATCCACGCTTAGGACAAGAATACAATGCCTACAGAGCCTAGCGTGTCTACACGAGAACACCTTTACAATAGACAACCCATTACACATTGGGCACATTCAGACGACACAACCGCTGAATGAGTACTGAGTAAGAGCTCAGTTTGAGCGTTGTGGGTTTTCTGAATGGTCTGTCTCAACTTACGTTGAGTTAACTGTCAAAGTTGTTTATTTTAACCTATAAATGCTGCCTTTTTGCTGTTTTTGTGTTATTTACATTTTTGTTCAAATTTCCAAATAAAGCATATTTATTATGACTGATGATATTATCAATAACACAAATTAAAGTTTAATTATTTTTATATATTGTTCAAATTAATGAATAAACATTATTTGATGAGGTTAGTAAAATGAATTAGAGAGTAATTAGTGTAGTAAGAAAGTAGGTAATTCTGTAGGTAATATCTAACAATAATTACAGTTGTACAACTGTTGTGTCTTCTGAATGCGCCCACTCATTACCAGTTAGTTAGTTTTATCTTTATAAACGAGTTCATAGTTAAAAAGAATTATTTAATAACTAAAATGAAGTATACAAAAATGGAGAAATAGGAAGAGCAGTAAGCAATTACGAGTATTATAATAACTGCTCGAAGTACCTACCTTACACTTCCAAACAGAAGGCTAAACGATTGTTAAATTCTGCGATAGAATTATTAACTAAATTAAGAGGTATGTTTCGACATTGATTAATTAATCTATTTTTTAATGTATCGACGTTTTCAGCTGGCTCTGTTGTATACATACTAATCTTCAAATAACCCCATAGAAAAAAGTCATTTGGAAAGAGATCGGGAGACCTCGGAGGCCAATTGATAATGCCCCGTCTTCCAATCCACAAATCAAATGTGGCGTTAAGATAATTAACTACCTCCCTGGTACAATGAGGGAAGGCTCCATCGCGCTGGAATATGATGTCACACAGCTCGATATTAATATTAGCATCTATGATTGCTGGAGGTAGCTGCACTTGTAATAGATGCAAGTATTTGGCACTATTTAGAGTACCATCGATAAATATTGGTCCCATAACCTTGCCGTTCATAATACCACTCCAAGTATTTACAGATTGTCGATACTCTGTATGTGATTCTCGAAATGCATGCAAATTCTCCGTTGACCAATACCTAGGATCCGGGAAACAGTGGATAATATTTAAAGAAAACTGGATTAAGAAGACACTGTTACCCGTGGTTGTAAAGGGGGTGGGAGTGGAATATTACTTACGTTAATTCCTAAGCTCTAATAGCTCAATGAAGCACTCAAAACACCAATTGTTTCACTCAGCCAATGCTCAGATAAGTCACTATCAATTGCTAATTAGGGGTCGCCGGTCAGCTCGTAGCCGAAGACGGCCGTGGGTTCTTTGGATGGAGGTGTGGCACTACCAATTTAAGGGTAACAAAAGGTTCCAAAACCCCCTAAGTTAACGACTGATAGATTCCACTCCAGCTAAATTGGAACACTGTAAAACTTAGAATTAGACACAAACCTGAAGTAAAACAATCAAGTGCAGGGAAGCTAAGTGCGTTTTATTTACTCGTAAGGCCGGACAGGCACATAATATACATATATAAAATAAGGGCCGACGTACGTGCATGAAAATATCCCAAGGTCCTTGTTCACAAAACAGACTGGCCAAGTTATGAACAGTTAATCATAAAAGTTGGGAAGTTCCTGCAACACCTCAAGAAGTGAGATCATTCCGCGCTTAGCGGTTTTATTTAAGTTGCAAAGAATTTTGTAAACGTACCCAGGAATTTCTATAGAATCCAAAAAAAACTAATAAATTCGTATAGCGTGACTAAAGGTGAACAACTTAAAATGAGGTGAGGCTTCGTATTTAGCATATTAAAATTGATCAAATTAAATGCGTTCTTCTCGGACGACGGCTAAAGTTCGCACATGAATTTCCCAAAGTACGCTTATTGCTACGCAATCAACGCCCAAACCATTAATGAATATCGCGATAGTCCCAATTTGGGCGTGTATTTACTGACGGCAGTTCTTTCTTTATCTATTGAACGCCCGCACACACGTGCAGCATGGTTCATTTTCTAGTAGCATCGGAAGCACAGATAATAAATCGGGTAATTGTTACCTTCAGCTGGTTTCAAGGCAGTCCTGAAATTGGAGTTGAACAGAAACGGACTTCAGTAAATCCGATAGCTAGTTCAGGGAGACGGTAGCACGCAGGCTGGGCCGGGTGGGCGACAAGATAAGCTCTACCAAAAGGCTCGTGGGATTCGCATCGTGCAAGCAAGCTGAAATATTCTAATGAATTTGGGGCCAATCACGTGGTGGGAACTAAATTGTTGAAATAAACTGTTAACGGATAATTGGAAAGGGGTTGAAGATAGTCATACTCACACTAAATTCCGCAGATGTCGTGTTCGGAAAGTTCTGGCCTTAAAAATCTGCCGCAGGCAGTATCTCTATATTCACCCAAGAGAAATATCGAAACGCGCACAAATACCCTATAAACAAAGGGTAAGAAGTGCCTAGACATCAATAGAACACCTTCGCCAAATCGCGGTTTCGAACCGCGTCAAAATTTCCAGACAACCTTCTTAAATAAAACGCCCGAACAAGATGCAAATTTTCCGCGTCGCCCGCGCTCACAAGGCGGAGACGCGTATCCGAGGCCGACGGAGTATCAGCGGTGCACGATACCCGGACGCAGTTTGAAAAATATGTTGCAAAATACTGTAAGTCGAAAATTGACGGTAGCAACACTTATCTAACGTTTTAAGAATTTACGGTCTCAAATAAACGAAACGTGCATTCATCAGAAAACAGCATGTGATTCAACAGAATTTTTTCATTAAATATTCTGTTCATTAGGGTTTCACAAAACATTGTTCTATTTTCAAAACGATTTTGAAGAAGCTATTTATGGTTGCCATATTTGTAGCTTTTATATTTCTGTTCATGAACTATACCGATACACCGAAGTCTTAGAAAGTTTTGTCTAAATAATTTAATGTTTAATTAATTAATTAATTCAAAATAAAATAATGTAAATAGGGTAAATAGAAGTGGTATAAATAACTGCATTTTCAGTTCAGAAGCAATACTGCAAAATTCAATAAATCTGTCTGATGCTATTTCGAGTAATTTGGAAAAATGCTCTATAGGATAAAAAAACTGATTGCGGAACAATACCGGAAGTTCATTAAATTTATTGCGTTTTGAATGATTTTGTTATAATAATCGATATTAGTAACAAAACTAATAATTACTTGATTGGCAATCTCTGTAGCAGAGATATTTTTATTTTCTGTAACGGCTTGCAACAAGTTTAATTAGGCAAGTTCATGTGTTACTGTTCTACATTGATGTTTTTTTTCATGTAGTGCCACACAGCTAGTACTTGCAAATTTTCTGTTCTTGATATTGTAGACACATTAAGGATTGGTCTGTTAGAATATTTTACACTAAAATCATCCCTAACATTACCTAATGATAATCCGGAGTGATGCATTATACACATTTCTATTTATTTTTCATTTGTGTAAATCATGTTTAATAAATAGTTAGTGTTCTCGTATTTTCTATTAAAATTTAAAAAACACCTTGCATAATTTGACAGGTGACAAAACAATAAACCACGGCCTGCTGAATTGTATGCAATGCAGCAAGTCGTGCAATAAACAATACGTAATAGTATATTACATACCGAGGTGGGAAGTGTTTCATTACTGTCGATAGATTAGGTAGTTTAGGACCGAGACGCGTAGCGTCGAGGTTAACTTTATCTCGAGACAGGGATGAAACTTTCCACCGTGGTATGTATACTATTTTATTTGCAATCATCTAATTTTAAAAATAACTACAATTGAATTCTGAATAATAGATATCTTGATGCAGCTAATATTTTTGTTACCATGAAAACAACCCACTCAATGTTTTGTTACCATGGAAACACCCCACTCTTCAGGTATGTAATATTTTTCGAGGTATGCAATAATTTCCTGGCTAGTTTCAAGTAATCATCTAGTTCCCAGCTGTTGGCATGTCATGAAATTGACACATTACAATGTGATTACGAATAAATGATATTTTATCTATGACAGTGTGTAAAATTGCCTTTTAGTTAGCAGTTTTAAGTTTGTAAAACGACTGTTTAATAAAATGTTTCCATTAGTTTACGTCGTCAATAGCAACGTGTTTAAAAAATTTCATTAGGCACGTTGTCAGTAGCAACATGTTTTAACATTTTTAAAACACGCAAAATTACGACCGGTTGCTGGTAATCCTAATTTACATTTAATGTTTTTTATATTCACCGTATTTTCTAGATTCTTTCGTAGATAAAATATTGTACGATACACATGCGTAAAGCATATTTAGTCACTCGTGGGGCTTAAAACGCTCGCTCACTCGAGTTTTAACTCCACCCCATTCGTGCCTAAAGAGTAGCTTTACCAACTTATATCGTAAATTACTATTTTAATTAGTGTATAATGGGTTGCCTATAGTCCAATGATAAAGTTCGCGGAACATTTTGCTTGCAATATGGTCATGTTGCATTATAAATGGACTGTCTAAAATTTATTAAACATTATTTTGCCAATGGGAGACAATACCAAAAACTACAACTTTCGAATAATTACTAACATTGTTATATACATGTTTTTAATAGTTCGGAGACATCTCGAGTAACTTTGCAATTAATTATTGCTCAAAAACGTTTGTTTTAAAAGTGTCAATCTGTCAATAGTGAATTGTTTTACGTTTGTTTATTCAGTAGGCACCTTTTTATGAAATAGATCAAATGAGCCCAAGTAATTGGAAATAAACTGTAACCTTAAAGTTCAACAAATTAATTCGAATTTGTTTTCATATTTTTTTAAGTAAATTTCGCCGTTATCTATGTGTACTTTAAAATTTGCACGGAGAGAAAGATAAAATGGAGGTAGGATTAATATTAGTAAACCTTTATAAAAGTAGATCAAACGTCTTGAAGGGCTTAGTTCTTCCTGCCAAAAGAAAAGTATCAAAAATTTATATTTTGAAGTGTAATGTAAGAAAAATTAGGTAAATTCATTGTTATCACCGTCACGCTAATATTATTACATATTGTTCCTGAAATTATCTTATGAATTTCTGAAGAAAATAGGTAATAGTAGCTGGTATACATGTTAACCTATTTCCGTCCGAAATTAGTTTTTTTTGCAGATTCTAGTCTTGCAAGGCAATATACGTCACTTGTCCAGCATTAAACCCCCATTATTAACAACAATGAACATTAAAGAAGAACCATCCAGCTACGGTTCTTACAACACGAGTTCTTACACTAGCCCTTTTGAACACTTAGATATAAAAGAGACGATAAACCTCGACAAAGTATTTATAAAGCAAGAGGTGTGTGAAGTAGTTCAGGAAAATTCAACGAACATCAAGGCGGAAGAAGTTGTCATAAAAGAGGAAAATCCATCTGCAAATCAGGATGTTGTCACGGCAGAAATTGTTACTTTTAAAAAAATATTTGAATGTGATACATGTGGTAAACAATACACTTGGAAGCACAACTTAAGTACGCATATCAAGACTCACTGTTCAGAAAAAGTGCTGGCCGAGAAGTTTTGTGAAAACAAAGATGCCTTGCAAACTTATTTGGAAAAGTACAAAACGCTTAACGGACGCAAACTATATGCATGTAGTATATGCCGATATAAGACAACACACAAGGACAGTTTGCAACGTCACATCAACACTCACACAGGAGAAAAACGTTATTATTGTGGCGTTTGTGATTTCAGTACAGTACATAAAGAAAGCTTACAACGGCACACTAAAATACACACAGGCGAAAAACCGTATTTTTGTAGTCTCTGTGACTTTCGAGCAGTTCATAAACAAAGTCTTCAGTATCATCTAAAGGCCCACACAGGTGAAAAGCCTTTTAGTTGTACTGTTTGCGAATTCAGCACAGTCCGTAAAGAAAGCTTGCGGCGACATATGAAGCTGCACTCAGGGGAGAAACCATATGGATGTATCCATTGCGAGTTTCGAGCAGTCCATAAAAAGAGCTTAGAGCATCACCTTAAGTCTCACACAGGCGAGAAACCTTTCACATGTGAAATCTGTAACTTTGGAACGATACACAAGGAAAGTTTGCAACGCCATATGAAAACTCACTCAGGAACGAAGCCATTCGCATGCAGTTTGTGCAAGTACAGGACTGTTCGCCAAGAAAGTCTGAAACGACATGTCAAGATCCACACAGGAGAAAAACCTCATGCATGTAGTTTTTGTGATTATAGGACACTGCATAAACAAAACTTAAAATTTCATGTTACGAAGAACCATACGTGAACGAGGACTAGTGTCTCTTAATTTAATTATTTATGTTACTTACTGTATAGCAGTAGTCTTAAAAACAAAACTCTTTCAAAGTTCTCAGAGCAACATTTGAAAGTGCAACGTTCTCTTGTTTCCATTATTCTGTTTCAAGCAAATAGATGTTTAATAAAGTGGTTTTAAATGACCACTTTCAAGAAGGTTGTTACCTATATTGTGTTGCAAAAGCTTTAATTGATTTCTTGACTGGATATAAGTTACTGTTCATCACAGGTATTATATATAAATTGTGTTTTTGTTAAAACTATAAAAATTTACACCTGTCTAATAATTATAACATACATTTTGATAAATTTTATATAATTGAATTCTGTATGTGTAATTATAATGTAAACGTAAAAAATAAAATAATTTTCAAGGAAATGTTTAAAATGCTGATTATAAACGAAAAAATGTTAAGAAAACTTTGATTTTAAGCTAGAAAAAGTGTAATAGGGAAGCTTTTCAACAAAAATTCCGTTCATATAATTTGCATATTGCACTCTACCAACAAAATTATTGTGTAGTTTAATGTCTACTAAGATGTGACTAGACAACGACAATATATTCGAGTAGAGGCTGTATGTAGATTTTATAAAATTGAAGAAATTGTCGATTAGTTATTTTAAAGCACTTTCTAAGTATATAATATGGCATGTTAGCTTTACGAATAACCAACTTTTTCAGTCAATGATAATAACTCCAAGATATGTGTAACGGATATCTAAATTGATATGCTTACCTTCTTCAAAGCAGTACCTAGTTACGATGTGAATTATGTTACATGCCAAAAGTCTCGCTTTAAATTTTCGCCGATTTAATCGCAGGTTCAGCAACTTCAAATGCTGTCATGCGCTTCAGGTCATCTAAGTAGATTTAATAACCTTTGGATTTATGAGCGATGTTCCTTTTCTTTCTGAATTCCGCGTGCGCAGATTTGAGGTGGGGGATAACTCTCTGGCCTCCATTTTCTTTTCGGAAATCTTAAGAACTCTTTCTTTTCTTTCAGAAGTTACACAATTCTGTTCTGGGGTTTCTGTGAGGCACAGAAATCGCGGATTATGGGGCAGATTTGGTCTGGTTGATTTCAACTTTTCGCTGCTCCTATCTGTTTGCTGCAGGATATGGTAACATATTCGCTGGTTGACTACGACCTATGGTAGGATCCGATTATATCTATTTCCATGTTGGCTAATGCTCAATCAAATTTATTGTGAGGCCTTTTTTCTTCCCATTTCTCTCCCGTTTTATTTTGTTATATCTGGTGGATGTACTTGTAACCATGTATTTTCAGTATTTCTTCAGGTTTTCTCAGCACGTAGCCACTAAGGTCAGACCTTCCGATTATTTTAATATTCTGGGTGCCTAGCAATGCATCTCACGCTTTCCAATATGATGGAAATTTCTGGTTCACCAGATTCCGCCCGACGCAGATCTAAAGTTTTAAATTTTTGTAGGTGTAGTCATTTCCTGTTTTAACCTTTTAATACATCAGCCTTACTGATTGACCTACCAATCATCCATTCATTTTCTAAGCCTTTCGATTTCGTATTATATCTGAATTTTTAACAAAAATTGTAAACAGGTTAACCTGATTATATACAGTCACATGCCTTATTTGGCGATGATAGTGAAGAGTGTGTGATGAAAACGAACAATGGCATTATTTTTTTATATGAAAACATTGCATTCGAGGAGGTCTTTTCGTCGACCATATCCACGAGTCAACTGAATCTATAGTTTTTACTCGACTACAAATTTTGCTTACACAGTCCCGTGTACTATTCATGCATCGAATCTATTACATTAATTGATATACTAACAATTTATTTTGCTGGGTCCGCTTTGCACGTATAGACCTGTAGTAATTAACGTGACAGTCAGCTCAGACTATATTTTCTTCAAAACTCAGTTTCTTTTGTAGTCAACCTTTGTTTGAATTAGTATTCTCATCGCTTTATTTAGGAAGTACTACCAGTTTATATACTTTTCGATTTAGTATTAATCTGGACCTTTTTAGGAGCCAGTCCGGTATAATGTTTGTACATAGAAAGCGTTATTCTAGCGCCGTTGTTTGTTTTACGCCGCAGCTCATCTACTCCGCGTGGTATGAAGGATCATGGCATGGTAAGTCTTTGAACCTGGCGTCCTTGTCTATCAGATTACCTTAAAAGTAGTAGCTGAATCTAAGCAGTGGAGGTTGCTCAGAGATATGAATCTTTGCTTCCTAGCTAGAAAATCTCAATTCAAACCGCAGCAACTCCAATGGCCTTCACTGCGATTCCACAATACGGCTTTGGCAACCGTGGGATTTTAATGCCTAAAAACCTTCTCAATGAGGAGAGACCAATGCCGCTACAGTGGGGATGTTGGCAAGGCTAACAACGAATCTATTGCATATTCTCCATGCCCATGGCCTCTCACCGGCATTCCATTTCAGTTAATTGTTTAGAATACTAAAAGTTACGACGTAAATTCTAAGGTCACATTTTACCTTAAAGTTCTGTAACAAACGAAATACATTGCGCTGTTCATTATTTATTGGGATAAGCCAGTCACAGCACGATTTTTCAACGGCACAAAGATAGTTTTGAAGTTGATCGGTGCACAATAAGGCCAAAAAACAATCAAATGCACTGTGGAAAGAAGTTATACAGTTCAAGTCAGCAGTATATAACAGAAATTATATAGGTTCCAAAATGAAACCTTGCGCCACTTGAGAGCACATTCGTTGGAGACGAATGACAGTTATTTTCTCAAGTTCCAAATCTATCATAGTTACAATATTCCTGTTTTGAAATAATTCATACAGCTCATGGTTATATCTTGTGCACAATACAGCTAAACAGCCTAATAGACTTTCTTATATTTTCCTCATGGTCTATGTCTCCGAGCCTTTTATCAGCAACGTTTCTATAAACGTTTTGTATATTTTGGTCTTTGTTTTACGGAAAACATTGTGCGAGTTGGTGTTGGCTTAGAGTCTATAGTATCGTCTATTACCTAGTAGTATTCTTCTTCATATTTCAACTCCTGCACTGCTCTTATCTGTTGGTTAGTGTTTGAAGGTATATAAACTCTTGGATTGCCCGATGTTGTATGTGTAGGTATATGATAAGATTTTGTCTTATTCCTGGACGATGTCCTTCGCACTTTACACTCATATTTTTCGTTCACCCTATTACACCACCCCTCTTTCGGGTTTTTTATGTATAATAATTAAATTAAGATATCTACCCTATTTGCTTATTGAACAGAAGTAGTATCAATAATAATATATTTCGCATTTACCTTGTTACTTTCGAATGAATTCTAAATTGACATATCTCATCAATAGATATATGACATTGAAATTATGTCATTTAAATCTTTTTAAATGTACCTCGGCTAGCCAGCTTATCTAGCAATTAAGAACTCTATTTCCTTCTCAGCTGAATGAGTTATTGTTAATATAAATAATATCTTTAGAATTTTATTTTGAATTATCAAATTATTATCAATTTGACTTGCTTTTTACATCACACTATCTAGTACTTGAAATTGAACCTTCTAATTCAGTTATAGTATATTAATATGTTTGGCTTGACATTACATTTAATAATCAAACTAAAGGTTGTCAAAATATTTAATTAAATTACTTGTTCCAAAAATGTGAGGTTAAACTTTCTTAAAGATAACTAGACCAAAAATAATACAATTTCTAAATATAAAAGCCGGAAACGTCGAGTACTCAAATCAATTCAAATTTTGAAAACTTAATATTCTAAATGTTCTCTAAATCTAAAATACAATGTTTTATTCTAATTTTGCCGTACCAAACTGTTATTAAAATACACTAACCTTCTCAAAGATGAACTAGTACCTGAAGTGTGTTTCTATATCAGCTCCAAACTGATCACAGTCGTCAAGCATCTCCTTTAAGATGTCGAAGACCCATAAAAACTCGTTGTAGCTGTCGTAACGGTTTAATATTTTGTTGAACGGTAGTGCAGCATGCCACAAACACAAACACTTGCACTAACTGATGACTTAAACACCAATAACCACTTGAAATGGTTTCTATTAACCTCCAAATCGCTATGCGAATAATAATTGTGACTCCTTGGTCAGACTTTGATCGTGCAGAAGGCTATTCTTGCTAACTCGTACCAATATTATTCTCACAATTAAAGGGATATTAGACCTTTAACGTGACTAATTAGACTGAGAACACTCAAAATATATTCATTTACACTTGTTATCCCATGATACCCTTTAGATATCTGGATATTAATTGAAAATAATTAAGCATTCTCACAGCATGCTACATTACAACCCCCAGCCTCATGGCTTTTACTGTTTCTTCAAACAAAATAAAAGCGTGGTTTGTATATAGTAAGGAGTTTCGAGTAATGTTCATGTAAATTTTCCGGCCGTATATTTGTTGCCGTTTAATTACTCCGACTTAATTTCCTTAATTCTTCAAAACAATAATAGCAATTGTACACTTTTTACAGTTCGGGGTTGTTAGTCCCTAGACCAACCCCTTTTCGGAGAACTTTTTTTCTTTCTCTCGTTCGAGTCTGACCCTACCTTCCACCCGCGTTGGTTACCAGATCTCTGGTAGGGTTGCTCGTGTTGACAAGCTTCACTACATGAATGTGAGTGCAAGGATTGAGTAGGAGAGGCTAGTTGCATTACCGCATTACCAAGATCCAATCCCAGATATTGCGCTGCGCTACCCTATTCTAGACCCCCTACCATCTTGAGAGAAGGTGAGCAGCCGAACTCGCCCGCTTTCTTCATTTTTTACTTTTTGATTAACTAGAAACCCTTGCTCTGAATCTGATATTCAGCCGATCATTTATGATTAATTGCTTATACTAACGCAATTTTAACTCTGCACGGGTTTTTCCTCTTTCTCTTTTGTTCTAATCGGGTTTGTAGACTATGATCATAAATATTTATTTTAGAAGTGTCCGTAGCTTCTGTATAATACTAGTAACTATTTAGGTATCAAGTACATAATCTAAGACATTACTGGACTAGCCTGTTTTAGGGCCGAGTGAGCTTTGCGAGGGAAGATAATATATAGGGCGACCCAATAAAGTCCATTATGTACGAGCTGTATTATACGAAACTTTATGTTTGGCTGCTTTTTATTTAAATAATATAGAAATATCCGGTAAAATAAAATTAAAATGCTTTTGAAATGGTTAGAGTGCCTTGATGGATATCGACAGATTTTATATGATAAATATTTACCTACAACAAAAAATATCTTAGGATTATTGTTATATATAAGTACTTATTGTACCATTTACTTAACAGTGACAGTTTAGTCCAATTTACTTTATTGTTGTGGTATTAATACATTAAAATGTCACTTTAAGAACAATTTCATAAACAAGGCCTTTATGATGCAGTCGAAGAAGTAAACCGAGCAAAAATATCAACCAAATAGGAATATTAATATAGCGGATATTGTATCGTATGAAGTCATAAAAAATTGCAACGTAGATTGTGAAAATTATTAAAGGAATATGGGAGCAAGTAGAAATTATTATTATTATATCGTATAGCTTGTGGTAAAAGCCTGATGTCATAGTTTTCAGGTTGCGCGAGCGTCTCTGATGTAACTGGAGTAACAACCAGAGCCGACGGCTGAACGTGTGTCCCGAGGCACTGGTGTTTGCCATTTTATTTCCACTATAGATTGAACACCCGTCCGCGTGCTGACCACCGCTAACGTCGCTTAATTTTCCAGAATCATATAAATAAAGGAGAACGATCCAAACGTGTGTGTCCGTCACGACAATTGCAGACGCGATGTCCCCCATTTGCGTTCGCATGCATTTCGGGGTCGCCTCGATTTCGTGACCGGGCCGGAGCCCCGAGCGCTCCTTGGAGAGGGACCGAGCCCCGAGGGCCCCCTTAGAGAGGGACCGAGCCCCGAGGGCCCTTGGTGAGGGGCGGAGCCCCAAGAGCCTTTTGGAGAAGACCCCCTTGGAGAGGGGCGGAGCCCCGAGGGCCTTTTGGAGAACCCCCTTAGAGAGGGGCGGAGCACCGATCGCCCCTTGGAGAGGGGCGAAACCCCATGAGCCCCCTTAAAGAGGGACGGAGCTTCGTGAGTTCTAGAGGCGGATCCCCGAGGGCCCCTTAAAGAGGGACGGAGCTCCGAGGGCCCTCTTGGAGAGGGGCGAAGCCTCGATGGACCCTTTGAGAGGGGTGGAGCCCCAAAAGCCCTCTTGGAGAGGAGGCGAGCCCCGGGGCCCCCTTGGAGAGGGGTTAACCCCCGTGAGCCCCCTTGGAGAGGGGCGGATTCCCGGGGGCCCCCTTGGAAAGGGGCGAAACCCCGAGGGACCCCTTGGAAAGGGGCGGAGCCCCGAGAGCCCCCTTGGAGAGGGGAAAAGCCCAAAGGGCCTCCTTGGAGAGGGGCGGAGCCCCGTAAACCCCCTTGGAGAGGGGCGGATCCCCAAGGGCCCTATTAGAGAGGGACGGAACCCCGTGAGCCCCCTTGGAGAGGGGCGGATCCCCGAGGGCCCCATTTTAAGCAATTATTCTCTTTTGAAATGATAACAGATCTCCTTTAGATGGTTAACATTAATTAAAACTTGCACGGGTGTTTATCTACAAATAACTCCCGTTTTATCAAAAAAAACTGTTTTAAAACGGTGATACTGAAACTAACAATAATGGTTTTCAGTTGAAAACGTCTGAAATATTACTGAAATATGACTACAAATATCTGTGTAAACTGCAGGAGTCGTCTGTACCCCATTCACTCCATTTGTTATACTGTGACAGGATTTTCATGTGCAGTTTTTTAACGGTGTCAGTGACATTTAGTAACAAAATATTACTAAAGTCAAAATTATTGCTTGGTTAAAATTTATTTTGCTTCGTACTTACTTTATTTTTGTGTATAAAATAACAAAAGTGTACATCAATTATGATACAATATTTATTTTAATGCTTAGGCCGTGTTCAGTAACTGAGCTACTTTAGATAATTTATATAATGTCAATGTCTTAATTTGACATTAGTAACTTTTTGTAACTAAATATTTATTTATTTATTTAAGTAAATGTTGCCCAACAGGTAAAAACCCAATTACAGGATAAACACATATAAATTATACTAAATAGTTACATGCAACACTTAAGTAATCTAAAGTAACAGTACGGACTACAGTGAAAATAGAGTCAAAAAGAAATATTTTATTTAGTCTTCACAAATGATATTCTAAACTTTTATCTTTCACTTGCTTTAGACTACAACAAAATATATCAAGTTCGTCACTAACAAGATTACAATAATGACACATAATATAAATGGGAGACTTTACAAGAACATTAGTTTTAGCCAGTGGAAGATAAAATGTATAAACATTTCGGACTGGTAATCTTGGAACAAAAATGTGTAGTTTACTTAGTAAATCAGAACAATCAATTGAGTAATGCATTAATTTGTATAAGAATACTAAACTACTTTGCTTCCTACGAGACTCAAGCGATATACAATTGAATGTATTAAGTAGGATAGTGTGATCAAAACCGCGCTCAGGATACACATGATTGACTTTAAACCACAGATATTTTAACATTCTTCTTTGTACGCTTTCTAACATGTTTTTATAATATTCATATGTCGGATTCCAAATAACAGAACAGTACTCGATCTTAGTTCTAACAAGAGAATAGTATAAAATTTTTATTGAATTTGGTTGACGAAATGATTTTGTGCTTCGGATAACAAAGCCTAGCATTCTATTGGCAGCTGCTACAGATTCAATAATGTGCTGATTAAAACGTAGTTCGCAATCAAGCAACACACCAAGATCTTTAATTGTATAACAGCGTGTAAGAGAGTCGCCATTAATGGTATAGTTGTAATTAATTGGATTAGATTTTCTTGAATATGACATTACTTTACATTTAGATGTGTTTAAATGCAACTTGTTTAAACAGCACCATTGGTACAATTTATCTATATTGTACTGCAAAGTCAAACAATCAGAAGTAGACGCAATAGAAGTAAAAATCTTAATATCGTCAGCGAACATAAGCAATTCGCAGTTCATATTATATGCGACATCATTAATGAAAAGCAGGAAAAGCAAAGGTCCAAGGTTAGACCCTTGTGGCACTCCAGACTTAGCAACAAAGGTTTGGGAATTATATCTACCATATGAGACAAATTGCAGCCGGTTCGTCAGGTAAGAATTGAAGAATGTGATAAGTGGATGACTAAATCTCAGACAATTTAATTTATTTAGCAATATTCCGTGATCTATACGGTCAAAAGCCTTTGACATATCTGTATAAATCACGTCGACCTGGCCTCGTTTGTCTACAACTTCGGAGATAAACTGTGTTAAATAACATAAATTTGTTAAAGTTGACCGTTTTTCAACAAAACCGTGTTGATATGGGGAAATGATATTTTTTATGCGGCCGTAAACACGATTATACAGGACCATTTCAAAAACCTTCGCAAGGTTGGATAAAATGGATATCGGTCTGTAGTTCATAGCATCAAACTGATCACCGCTTTTGAAAACAGGACATATTCAAGCAAGCTTCCACTCATCTGGAAACATAGAGTATTTGAGAACTGCATTAAATATTGTCGTAAGAGGCCTGCTAAAAACGTACCTGCCGTTCCTTAAAACAAAGCTAGGTATTTGATCAGGTCCTGCAGTCATCTTATTGCTCAATTTACGCAATGCGCAGACAACTTCATCTTCAGTTATAGTAGATATGTTTATAGCTAAGCTACTCGACTGAACATTATGACTAACAGGGGCAACGGTAGAATCAATATATACGCTACTAAAGTATTCACCTAGGATATTAATAATATCTTGTGGATTTTTATATTCAACACCATCTTTTTTCATTTTTCCCGGTATTCTCGTAGTACCCTGTTTATTATTGATGTAAGACCAAAAACGTTTAGGATCATCTGTGATTGATTGTTCAACAGTAATGACATAGTGTTGATAAGCAGCGGCTATTTGAGTTTTGACTAGTGCTCTAATTTGTTTAAATTGTTGGGAATACCATACTGACTTAGTATTGATATATTTTTTATAAAGTTTGGTTTTTAATTTAAGGTTATAGATAATATCTGGCGTATACCAGCGTGGATAGTTATTTGTTTTATTTTTGTATAGCGGGATATGTTTATCAAAAATCGTATACAGTATTCGATAAAATTCCCTACATAGATCGTTCGGATTTTCAATATTATTTAGTATATTCCAATCTGCATTTAACAAGTCTTGGTACAATGCTGGATAATTTGCTCTCTTGAAATTATACGATTTTACACCTGAATTATGTACAAAATTATTTTTTTAGCTTTTTGTAAGGTAAACAATATCTGTAACGAGGGATAATGCATGTCTTCACTAACAATCGGTATTAACTCACGTGTTGCTTCAGAATTTTTAATATTAGTGAAGACTAGATCAAGAATTCGGCCATTGCTATTGAACACATTATTAAGTTGCCTTAAGTCTAAAATATGCATGTAATTATTAATTATGTTATTTAAATGACTGCTAACATTTGCATCACAAAAAGACGGAACATTAAAATCCCCTAAAATTACAATATTCTTGGATTGAAACTGCTCAAAAAATGTTAGCAACGTTTCGAGAGTAGCAACGGGTGGTGTGCGAGGAATATAAACTACAAAAAAGTACAATACATAAAAACCAGAAACGCACTTGCAACCCAATAAATCCACATCTGGTAAAACATCGCTTATGTGCTTTGTATCAAGTATTTCAATACGCAGGGAATTTTTAAACACCTCCACCACGTGATACACTGTTTGCTACAAAGTCACGATCACTTCGGAACACATTATATACCTCGGTAGACAAAAATTCTGAACTTAGGACATCCGCTGAAAGCCAGGTTTCCGACAGGGCGATGACGTCGAATTCACCATCAGATGTAGAAGATAGAAGTTGCTCCATTTTATTTTTTATACTACGAACATTTTGGTAGTAAACATGTAAATTTGTACAGTTGGGCGAAACTAGTTTTTTTTTAACAATTGATGGAACTCCCTTAATGTATTTTATGGTGATATTGTCCTCGCCATTATCGATGCGCTCCTTTAATTCAGTTTTACGCTTAGCCAGAAGTTCACGTTGATATTGCGTCGCATCATTTTTTAGAAAAATGGTGTTAAAATTGGAACTCGACTTCAGAAGATGCTTATTTCTAAGAAAATAGCGAACATCCACATTAGAAAAGGTTACCCGAACAGGGCGTGGTCTGTTAACATCCTTATCGCGTAAACCCAGTCTAACGATGTTTTGGTTAGTAACTGTAGGTGTGCCTAGCGGCTTAATTGTTTCCAAAATCTGAACAACTGTTGAGGCAGTATTAGTGTCGTCTTTTTCAGGTACTCCATAAAGAATTATGTTGTTTTCGCGTTTGATCCTCTCACGCACTTCTCGGATTACAGATTCAAAACATTCGGGTGTTAGATCATTTAATTGGGTAGATTTAGCCTCAAGTTTTTCTAGGCGGGCAGATACATTTTTCAAGAGGTCTTTTAGTTCGGAAAAATGGTCTGAATTCGAATTGCAGGATGTACAATAGAATTTTACACCCTTAGTGTGCTGCCGTGTAATACGCTTTGCATCGTCAGCATCTATTTGGGCACAATTAATACAGGGTTTTTGCATCCATCGCAGAGTAAAGTAGGCAAGTTATCGGTTTTATTGCAGTAAATGCACTTGTTTATTGGCATTTTTCATTGATATACGCTACAACTTTCAATAACGAAATTTTTATCACAACTCGCAACACTTTGACCCGAGTTATCGGTTTCGTGGCAATGAAAATAAATCCTAGCAAGGTAATCACACCCACTATCAATATTAACACCAAATACTTTTAGATGCACTAATTTTGTTGTAGTAATTAAATATTATTTCACGAAACAAGACAAACGCTCCGCACTCGAGCACAGTCACGATGCAATATACAGGGTGTTAATTAAGTACGTAGACAAACTTTAAGGGGTGATTCCTTGATCAATTCTAAGATAAAAAGTTCCTACAAACATGGGACCTAAACGGCTTCGTTTTCGAGATACAGGGTGTTGAAGTTTAAACAAAAACAGTTTTTTTCAAAAATTTGGAAAACGGATAGAGGTATTCTAATGAAACTTGGTGTAGGTTAGTATTTCAGAAAGTGGCATTGTTCAGTCAAAATAAATTTAATTAATTTCCACCAGTGGCGTGCATCGGGGCGATCTCAGTTACATTATTTTAGAAAAATCTGATACGCCACTGTTTTGTAGAAAAAAGTTTTGTAGCTATTGTAAGATTGTGTTTTATTAAATAACATTTTTTAAAAGCTTCCTTAAACTGTATTTTGAAAACGAAGCCGTTTAGGTCCCATTAACGTCCAATGTACGAAATTGCTGTTACAGATTTTTCCATTTTTCTCGCAAAATGTTTATTCTATCAAAAAAATAAAAGATACATCTTTTGTATAGTTTCAATGGATAAAGCTAAAAAACTTGTCGTATTGACTAAAAAACAGTGGCGTACCAGATTTTTTTGAAATAAGGTAGCTGCGGTGGCCCCGATGCACGCCACTGGTGGAAATAAATTACATTTATTTTGACCAAACAATGCCACTTTATGAAATACTAATATACACCAAGTTTCATTACAATACCTCTAGGCGTTTTCCAGATTTTTGAAAAAAAAGTAATTTTTGTTTAAATTTCAACACCCTGTATCTTGAAAAGGAAGCCGTTTAGGCCCCATGTTTGTATGAACTTTTTATCTTAGAATTGATCAAGGAATCGCCTCTTAAAGTTTGTCTACGTACTTAATTAACACCCTGTATATAAATATGCGTACACTGCTAAAAATAACGGGTGTTCATAAACAGTCGTCATCCCAGTTGCTTTGAAAAACAAAATGTTATGTCTTTGATTAATTCGTGCAACATATGAAACGTCATTGAGTACTGTCATAGCGCATTTTTTTTTCAATTTTAATAGACATACGTTTCTGACGTCAAAACCTACTGGGATGACGACTGTTTATGAACACCCGTTATTTAAAAGGACATTGAAACGACTCTTTTAATGGCGGATTTTAAAACAACCAATCAGAAACATGACCAAAATTGACCACACTGTCATTAATATAGGCACTGTACTGTATACCTGTCAATACGTTAGTTCGTGGTGTGTATTTTTGTGATATTTGTGTGGTGTAATTCGTATGATCTGCTGTCATCCATGTTGTCTCGAGATGCCAACCATTGTTCCTTTTTCGCCTTCTGTTGGCATGAAACCGGTGACACCAATAACTCGGCAGAAGCGATGAGATTTTTCAAATTTGGCATCTCGAGGCACATACGATGACGTGCTGATCGTATGGGACTTTTTTGACGTGTTTTTTTAGATCATGTCAACAATTAGTAGTGCGATGGCTCCTCTTGGAGCCTTTCAACGGTTAGGTGAAAGCAGTGAGCTTCCACTTCACCACGTGAACGTTCCTCTTGGTTTAGAGGACGGGGATTTCCCTATTTCTTCCTCCACAAAAGAACCCTCTGCTTCCTGTCATGCGAAATGTTGTGTTTTCTGAGATTGTGTAACAAGTGTGTAACAGAACGGAATGGCCCTACGTAATAGGCCTAAAAATGGTGGTAAATTGAATAGGATAGACCGCGCAATAGCGCGCGCAGCCCCGTTTATAATAGTATATAATATATAAAAAATTACATTACTAGTTTAAAACGTGGCAACTGCAGGTGGGTGCCAAATAAGTATTATTAAGACATTAAGTATGGGAGAAAAACATTAGGTAATAAAAGATTGATATGTATTAATAACGACGAGCTAATAAATAAACATAAAAAACAGACGGGTGTTCTTAAACAAATCTAAAAATATAAAAGTCAGAAATTAAGAGGACACAAGGAACCACAATAGTGTCAAAATTATATACAATACAAGGAAAGAAAATAAGAGGAATTTTTACAGTGGTTGTTAAAAAAGGTGAAGAACAGGTTACATAAAGCTCTGTTTTATAGTTTGCCTTTGATCTGTAAAACTAGGTTGTGCGTTGTGCCCTATTTTTTCTAGAACATACAACTGCGATAGACGAAGCTACTGAAGCCAGAATTTAACTACTGCAACTGCTATTTCAATATGAAACAAATATTGATAATGGAACTAATGTTTGCTGATAACAATGATAACATTATCTATTTTATGAGTTACTGAAAAATATTTGCTAAAAAATATTGACGATAATATACGTACAATGCAACTAGCTCAACCTTGATTTGAAATTAATTAATAATCGATACGAGTACTTTATGTGACAAAATCGAACATAAAGTATAATCTGACAGGATTTTTAGAATTGGTTAAAATATTAAACACCAGCAAATGCAAAAAGATTATTATATGGTGGGACAGCCCTTTGTGGGCTTTAACCTCCCTTCTTTTTTGCATCCGCTATGTCCAACCTTCTCTTCGAGTCTTTCCTCTGTCTAGGAGCAGCCCTCCTCGCTTTCTTTTTCCATCTATGTTTCCTACTAACACTCGTTCGGGAGCCTTTTGTTCTTCCATGCGCTCTACGTGCTCTGCCCACCACAGCTTTAGAAAGTTTGTATAGGTAACAAGATCTAAGTCAAGATATAGACTTCTCAGTTCATGGTTATAGCGTATAATACTATATCCTTCATCTTCCTGCACTGGACCAAAAATTCCTTTCTGGATTTTCCTTTCAAACCTCAGCAGTATTTCTTCTTCTTATTTTTTTTTTGTGAGTGTCCATGTTTGGCAGCTATAGGTGACCACTGGTCTTATCATGGTTTTATAGATGTTTAGTTTGGATGCTCTATTCACCGATCTGGATTTGAAGAGTTTGTTGTAGACATAGTATGGTTATTTTTGGGTCATATTATGTTCGCTAACTTGTGAGCCTAAATATATGAACTCTTTCACTACTTCTATGATCATGTCTCTTAACGTGCAATTTTGTTCGTTTCTTCTATGGGTGTTGTAGGTAATCATTTTGGTTTTGCTCTCATTCACTTGTAGCCCTATGTCCTCTGCGCTGTCATTGATATCCAAAAAGGCCTCTTTTACATCCCTCAGTGTTCTTTCCTGCTATATTGAGTTTATCCTCGAATCCTACGACTGATGTGCTCTTTGTTATTAATGTGCCTTGGCTGTCAACTTTTGCTTCTCTAATAACTGTCTCGACGAACAAATTAAATAGAATCGTTGCCAGTCCATCTCCTTGTCGTAATCTCGTGTTAGTTTGAAATTCTTCTGTTGAATGACCAGCAATTCTAACTTGGTTTACGGTTTTCTTCTTTGTCATCTTAACCAGGCTTATGATCTTTTTAGGGATTTCGAATTCTTCAAGTATTTTGTACAGTGCGTTTCTATTGATACTGCCATATGCTTTTTTTAAGTCTACTAATATCTGGTATATTGGTGTATCGTCTTCTGTAGCTTTTTCCATTATCTGTCTTGTTACAAATATTTTGTCGTTGGTAAAACGTCCTTCTCTGAACCCTCCTGGTATTCACTTAAAATTCAGCTACACACAGTAATGAAATTCCTCGGTAGTTCTCGCAGGTCAGCGCTTCTCCCTTCTTCAGGATTTGGCAGATGGCTAATCTGTTCCCTTCTGTTGGAATTGGTTTGGATTTCCAAATTAAATTTATTAGCTCTGTTAATTTACCACCCAGAGCATTCCTTTCTTGTTTGTACAGCTCTACAGCTCCGTTATTTCTCTTTAGACGTTTGATGCTTCCTTTCACTTCTTCTATTGTTGGTTCCCAGCCTCTTAATCTACGTACTGTTTGTGTGTCCATTATTACTCTGGTCTCCGTTAAGTAATCTGCAGAAATAATTTCGTCATCGTTCAAGAATTTCGTTGGTATTCATAAAAATCTTTCCCCTACGGTTTTTGCAGAGCTTTGTTTTTGGTGTATTTATTGCCCTTGTTTTCTTTGCAGTTCTGTAGAATTATCTTACTTTTTTTTCTTGGTATTCTTCTAGATTTCTGGGTTGTTCGGACATATCTTTTTTTTTGCCTTCTGCATATTTTCTGGGCAGTTCTTCTCATATCTGAATATTCTAGTTTCTTCACTCTGGTAGATCTTTGCAGTAATTGTGCTCTGCTTGCACTTTTGTTCTTAATTGCCTCTCTACATTATTTGTTGAACTATTTTCTGTTTTAGTTTTTCTGCAATCCCATTGCAGCGATACGTAGATGATGTTATCACAAGCGCAAATAAAAATGCAATGAACACAGTCTTCAATTATTTCAATTATGTACATCCTAACACAATTAGTTAAAAACCCTTAACTACACTAATATTTAACATTACAATACGTGTTTCGACCTTAGCTGTCATCTTCAGCTGCTCTGAGGAGAAGCTAACTCGACAAAGTTGTCTGGAATAGACTGCTAACTTTTCCCTTAAACAATTGTCGATATAACACCGAACTTTCGACCATCGACCAGGCAGGGGAGATTAGATTTACCTCCACTCCTCTACCTTTAGATTTTATAACTGACTTAAAACTTTACAATAATCAAAATTACTGGCAAATGCTGTCAGTGTAAATACACAAATAAGGAATAAGGAATTAGTTATTTACCACTCGCATAGATTTAAATAAATATCACTTGGATTACACCGCACTCACGTTTTATTATTACTATACCCAACTATATCTTATTTGAGGGTCTTCGACTGTTAAGGGCGATTTTGACCCTTCATTGTAAATATCTATAGTCAATATCATAACCGAACCTTCCAATTTAGATTAACGAGTTTATGTAATAAATAAACTGCTGAAACCTTTTGCAATTAGTATACAGATTATTGGGAACCCATTTCTGCCCCTCCGGATTTCCGGAATTCGGTAAAAGGTTTAAACAATTGACTTACTGAAATAATGAAGTATAACGTTTGTGCGTTTTAATTATTATGTAAACCATATCTGTCAATTCACATTCCTCAAAAAGCGTTTAGAATAATTGCTTAAAACTAGTTTAATTTTTGAAAAGTTAAACCAATCAAGCTAGAAGAATGAATAATAACGACTAACTTTATTTAGTTAAGGCTGAAATGTTCTTCAATTTTGTTTTAAGTGGTGATTTAAAAATTCCACATAACCTTGAAGACGCACATGGTAACCTATAATCCAGAAAGTTTTATATAGGTTACTCGCACTCTGCTAGATTTCCAGTAAAATAAGCTAAGTTTTCCTCTCTCTCTCGTCTTGGGCATTCATGTCTGAAGAGTCGTGACTAGTGTCAAATGATTTAGGAGGTGATTTGTATGACTTTCCTCCACAATAGTATGTCCTCTGTATCTCTAATATTCTGTTGAAGAGGAGCACCGGTTATTTCGCCTATCTGGTCCAGCCAGCGTTTGGGAAATCTTCCTCTTGAATGGCGTCCTTCAATCTTACCCTGTACAACGAGTTTTTCGAGGTTATCATTAGTACGTCGAGTTAGGTGTCCAAAGTACTGTAGGATTTTTTTTGCATTACCGTGAAGAGCCGGGTTGGCATTTTCACTTCTTCTATGACTGAAGCGTTTGTGCGGTGCTCTAGCCAGGATATACGTAACATTCTCTTCCAGTACCAGAGTTCGAACGAATCAATTTTCTTTTTGTCAACTGATTTTAGTGTCCACGATTCAGAAGCATAAAGAGCTATTGAAAACACTAGCGTTTGCACAAGTCTGATTTTAGTTGCTAGTGTAATATTTTTGTCTTTCCAAATTTTATTTAGTTTTTCATTGCCGACCTGGCAATGTTTAGTCGTCTTTTAATTTCTACGGTGCTACCGCCATCTTTACTTATATAAGACCCTAGATATATAAAGTTATCAACCACTACGATGTCTTGCAGGTCTGGCACGTCTGCTGGTAGGTTGTTACCTCTACCAATTACCATAATCTTCGTTTTGCTTCTGTCGAGTTTAAGTCCCAGGTTCTTGCTTTCGTTTTCAATCCACGTTAGTATTTCCGTCATTTCTTCTGCATCTTTAGCAATCAAGGTAGTGTCATCTGCATATCAAAGATTTATAATTTTTCTGCCCCAGATGGATATGCCCACATTCCAGCCTTCTAGGCATTTCCGCATTATGCGTTCGCCGTAAGTATACATTAAATAGTAAGGGCTATAATATACAGCCCTGTCTGACCCCTTTGCTTATTTTAAATGAGTTAGACAGATGATTATCTATTCTGATCTTTGTTTTATCTTCATCACATAGTTTTTTGACAAGGAAAACTAGGTGTTCAGGGACGCCCATTTCAATTAGAATTTTCCATAGTTCAGTCCATCGTAAGCTGTCAAAGGCCTTCTTCTAGTCTACATAGATATGCCGGCACATTGAATTCTGTGTATTTGTCTATAAGTTGTCGAATATTAAGTAGTTGGTCTCTGGTGTCTTTACCTGGTACGAATCCCGCTTGCTCCACTGGGAGTAGCCATTCTAGGAAATTTTTCAGTCGATCATGTAAGATATTTATCATTATTTTGCTTGCGTGCGAAATTAGAGCTATAGTACGATAATTCATTTTCTTATATGGGTATTTCGCCACTCTGCAAATTAAAATATTAAATAACGAAAATATTAACAACGAACGTTTCGAGGGACAATCTGCCCTCGTCATTGACGTTTGCTGATATCTGTACCTACTTGATCTCATCTTTAAGAATCGATAGCCAACTATTGTCTAAAAATATTGAGAAAGACGACACGCATTTTTCTTCGTTAAGTAAAATGTATGCCGTTTCCTTAATTTTTCGCCTATATGACATCGACTCTTTAGACAAGATCTTTGTGTTGTCCCATTGTATTTTATGGTTCATCCCAAGCATGTTCTGCCAGCTTAGACTTATTGAATTGATACGTTTTCAACATATTTTTATGTTCTTTAACTCTTACTGCTAAAGGCCTGGATGTTTCACCGATATAATATTTCCCGCATTCACAGGGAATACTATATATACAATTCCTTGAATGCTGTTCTTCGTTGAACGGTTTAGTTTTTGTAAGAACTGACCGTAAAGTATTCATCGTTTTGAATACCGTCCTAACATTGAATCTATTTCCAATTCGTCTAATTTTGTCAGATATGCCTGGAATATATGGTATAGTAAGAGTATTATATTTTTGAGTGTCATTCCTTTGTATGTGTGTGGCATTGCTTCGTGTATTGAAAATGTTCCGAACAAGAGTCTCTGGATAGCCATTATCTTGTAAAACATTAATAATAAATTCTTTCTCTTTTTGAAAATTGTATCATTAGAGCAAACAACTTTGGCTCTGTCGTAAAGACTTTTTACAACGCCTGTCTTTATGTTTTTGTGATGGTTAGAATTAAAATGTAAGTACCTATTAGTATTGGTTTTCTTACGGTATACTGATGTTTCAAAAGTATTTATTGTGCGTGTGATTAGTGTATCAAGAATGGGTAACTGATTGTTTTGCTCTGTTTCTAATGTGAATTTGATGGAGGTTTCTTTACTGTTAATATGTTCAAGAAATTTGTCCACCTCATCTATATCATGAGGCCAAATTGCAAAAACATCATCGACATATCTCCACCAAACTACTGGTTTGTTGGTGTACGTGTAGACATGTTGTTGTTCAAAGTCTTCCATAAAAATGTTACTAACAATGGGAGATAAAGGTGAACCCATTGCCATCCCGAAATCTTGTTGGTAAAATTCATTGTTTAGTTGAAAGTATGTCGTTTTAATGCATAGTGTTAAGAGTTCCATAATGGTACCAACGTTTAATGTTGTTCGTGTATGTAATGTGTTATCGTTTTGTAGCTTATGTTTAATGATGTTGAGTGTTTTGTCTACTGGAACATTAGTGAAAAGACTAACTACATCGAAACTAACCATTAAGTGTTGTGTGTTTATGTTTGCTTCTTTAAGTTTTTCAAGGAAATGGGGCGTGTTCTTTATATACGTGTCTGTATTTCCTGATATAGGAGTCAGTATCTTAAGTAAATATTTAGCTAAACTGTGACAAGGAGAACCTATAGAACTAACTATTGGCCTAAGTGGTACATTTGGTTTGTGTATCTTTGGTAATCCATAAAAATGTGGTGGTTTACTGTAGTGTGGTGTTAGCGTACGTCTTACAAAATCTGTAAATTGTTCTCTGTGTTTGTAAAGTGTTCTGTATATTTTTGTTTCTATTGTATGTGTTGGATCTTTATTTAGTTTAGTGTATTGTCCCTCACTAATTAGTGTTAAAAGTTTTTCGTTGTATGTGGTTGTGTCAAGTACTACTGTGGCGTTGCCTTTGTCTGCAGGTAGAATTTTAATTGTGTTATCGGTTTTTAGTGTGTGTAGTGAATGTTTTTCTTGTTTGGATATATTTTGTCTGATTGTGTAAGGTCGTTCTAGTATGATTTTGTTTCTAATTCTGTATTCCTGTCTAATGTCTTCTGGAAGTTTTTGACAAGTCTCTTCTATAGCTGTAACTAAATCAAGTTTATTAATTCGTTTTGGCGCCACTGCGTAGTTGAGCCCTTTGCCAAGAACTAATTTGTCAGTGGCGTTTAGTACTTTACGGTCAGTTCTTACAAAAACTAAACCGTTCAACGAAGAACAGCATTCAAGGAATTGTATATATAGTATTCCCTGTGAATGCGGGAAATATTATATCGGTGAAACATCCAGGCCTTTAGCAGTAAGAGTTAAAGAACATAAATATATGTTGAAAACGTATCAATTCAATAAGCCTAAGCTGGCAGAACATGCTTGGGATGAAAACCATAAAATACAATGGGACAACACAAAGATCTTGTCTAAAGAGTCGATGTCATATAGGCGAAAAATTAAGGAAACGGCATACATTTTACTTAACGAAGAAAAATGCGTGTCGTCTTTCTCAATATTTTTAGACAATAGTTGGCTATCGATTCTTAAAGATGAGATCAAGTAGGTACAGATATCAACAAACGTCAATGACGAGGGCAGATTGTCCCTCGAAACGTTCGTTGTTAATATTTTCGTTATTTAATATTTTAATTTGCAGAGTGGCGAAATACCCATATAAGAAAATGAATTATGAATTCACGCCACAAAGAAGTTTCAGAGATTATCTATAGTACGATAGTTATCGCACTTGCCAGTAGAGCCTTTTTTTGTGAAAGGTAATGAATATAGATTTGGTCCAGTCTTCCGGCCATTCATCCGTCTTTCATATAAGATTACATATCTTTGTGAATATTTCTATTTCTTTGTCCCCCAATGCATTAATCATCTCTCCGCTGATTTCATCCACGCCGGTGGCTTTATTTCTGTCAAGCTTCTTGATGGCACGTTCCACTTAGTTGGGAATAATGTTCGGTTCTAGTGAGCATTATTTAATGTCTGAGTGCTTCTACATCTTGCTGTGGAAGTTCTTCTTTATACAATAATTGTGTGCAGTATTCTTCCCATCTTGCTATAATTTTATTAATCTCGCATAATTTATTTTCTGCGGCGTCTTCGATGATCCAAGACCTCGGTTTGAATTCTCTTGTGATTTATTTAATTTTACGAAATATGTCTCTAGTCTCGTTGGAGTTATGGTGTTCTTCTATTGCTTTGCGTATGCACAAATATTTATTTTTATCTTTTCTGAATTGTTTTTGTATTTCTCTGCTGAGTCTCTTATATTCAATTCTTTCTTCTGCAGTTGTTAAGCCTGTTCTTTTAATATGCTTCTCCTTTGTCACTGTCTCCCAAGTCGTGCGTTGCATCCAGTATTTCCTTTGTATTTCCCCCTTTGCATTCTTTTAGTACTATGTCTTTTGTATTTAACATGGTATTTTTAATATATTCCCATATTTCGTTGGGGATATTTGTTCTATAATCTATTTCTATTTTGTCCATTTGTGATGCTATGCCATTTTCATAGGCAGGGAGGGTGTACTGGTTTCATCCTAGTTAATTTTTAATTTAATTAGCTAGTTCTTGAAAATGGAAGTAGATTTCTCTTCCGACGTTCGTTTCATTTAGAATATTTGAATTTTGAAGCTATGTCCAAAAATGGACAGGTTTATCTTCTTCTTTAAGTGATTACTCTTCTGAAGAGAGTGTTCCTGATCATCAGGGGGATACAACTGCTCTGAATAGCTCGGTCGATGCTAATTCGTAGCAGTCTCTTGGATTTTTTAGCCAGGATATACGTCTACGGCTTGTTTTGTCTTGCAACACGAATTGTAGTAAACGGTATTTAGGATTCCTCATGATATGAACCAAATATTAAAATTTGCGACTTTTTATTGTATTAACACATTCTGTTATTTTCTGCATTTTTTCTAGAACGTTTTTGTTGCTCACTTTATCTACTATGGAATGCGCCACATTCGCCGATATACCCACATTTCAAGTGCTTCTATTATTGTTATTGGCTTTCTTGTATAAATTCCAGGTTTCTGCTCCATAAAATAATACCAAGCATACATAACACCGCAGTAGTCTAGTTCGTAGTCCAATATAAAACTGTTGTTGGGCCATTTTATTTTTTGTTAATAACTAAATGACTCACGCTTGCTAAATCGAAGCTGTGTGCGTTCATGTCTGCATTCCAGCATGTGTAACTAAATGACTCACGCTTGCTAATACCTCTCAATCAAAGCGCTGCTCGTTGCTGTCTGCATTTTAGCGTGTGTGTAACTGAATTAAACATAATTGCCAGTGGCGCTTTTCTAAAGCAGTGTGCGTTCGCTGTTGTAGAGCATTTTTGTGTAACAAATTAACTATCTCTGCTAGTATCGTTTTCTTAAAGTATTGTGCATCCATTGTTGCGTTTCAGTTTGGTGCGCTTAATTAAATATCTTTGCTAACAGAATTTAACTCGAGTATGGTGCTTTCAGTGCTGTATTTCATTCTTATGTGCTTAATTAGATATATACTGGCTAACAGCACTTGACCAAAGCTGGATACAATCAGCGCCGTATTTCACTTTTATGTACTGAATTAAATAAGTATTTGCTAAGAGCATTTAACCACATCACGGTGCGTTCATTACTGCACTTCACTGCCGTGTACTCAATTAAAGATATTTGCTGGTAGCCTTCTCTCAAACACTAGGGGCTCCTTCTTGAACGTTCTCGTACGAATGTAAGTGTCGATGCTAGGTAAGGCGCTCCCAGCTGGGCCTAAATTTAGTCGTTTATGGTAGGCCTTGTATATTATTGTATGCGCCGACCTTTGTCAGCCCTCTTATAACTTTCGGTCATGGGTTTGGCCCAATAGATTTGTTTACTGTATTTGACTTATGATTATTCCTGGTATGTGTGCATGTTTATTTACAGGGCGATTCCGCTTCTATGTCAAGATCGATGCAAGGTAAGGCCTGGAAGCGAGGCGCGAGTGTTGCAGGTAGATCGACGTGCTATCGCTACAGTGTCGTTCCCAGAGTTAATATTTGAGCATTGCTACCTCGTTTGGCTTTCAAGATTCGGTTAAGCGTGGGCTTTTTCCGGTTGGATCTTGTGGCGCCCATTTATTTTGTAACATTCTATACATACTGTCACGCTTGCCCTGTGGTGTACCGTTTTTAGGAGTACGCCCATCTCCCTGAGTGTATTCGAGCCGTGACCTTAGCCTGTTTCGTACGATTTCCAGGATAAGTGTGGACGTTTCCCGGACATGTCCAAGTATTTAGCACTCACTATCTCGTGAGTGTCGTTAAAACAGTTTGATACTGTAACCCTATTGAGAACATGTTAGTTTCATGTTCATAAATGCTGTGCGTGCGGCTTCAATACCGAATTTCGTTTCCTGGAGACAACCGCTACAGGTTTATGGCGGATTGGAACCATATAACAACTCTAACCAGTACAGTGGCAAACTTTAATTTCACCAATCGGCCAACGGTAACCAAAGTAAATTGTTTACATTTAGCTCGCAATCATAGAAGTGTTAACTAAAAAAATTAATGAGGCAAAGCCTGCTACGTAATAGCTGTCAAGAAAATATTATAACAGGAGTCAACTTCATCACAATTGTAGTGATACAAAATAGTGTGATATGTAATAATTAATAAACGGGGGCTGCGCGCGCTATTGCGCGGTCTATCCTATTCAATTTACCACCATTTTTAGGCCTATTATGTTGGGCCATTCCGTTCTGTTACACATCCCGCCCCTGCCACCCCTGCCGACCACCTGACCAAAGAAGGAAGCCCTCGGGCCTCCGCCCCTCTCCAAGGAGGCCCCCGGGACAACACCTTTCTCCAAGGGGTCCCTCGGGGCTCCGCCCCTCTTCAAGGAGAACATTGGGGCTCCGCCCCTCTCCAAGGGGGCCTTCGGGACTCCGCCTTTCTCCAAGGGTCCCTCGGGCCTCCGCCCCTCTCCAAGGAGGCTTCCGGGACAACACCTTTCTCCAAGGGGTCCCTCGGGGCTCCGCCCCTCTTCAAGGAGAACATTGGGGCTCCGCCCCTCTCCAAGGGGGCCTTTGGGACTCCGCCTTTCTCCAAGGGTCCCTCGGGCCTCCGTCCCTCTCCAAGGGGGCCCTCTGGCCTGCACCCCTCCCCAAGGGGATTCTCGGGACTCCGTCCCACCCAAGGGGCCCTCGGGGATTCGCTCCTCTCCAAGGGGTCCTCAGGCCTCGGCCCCTCTCCAAGAGGGCCCTCTGGCCTGCACCCCTCTCCAAGGGGGTTCTCGGGACTCCGTCCCACCCAAGGGGGCCCTCGGGGCTTCGCCCCTCTCCAAGGGGTCCTCGGGCCTCCGCCCCTCTCCAAGGAGCCCTCGGGGCTCTGCAAATGCCGCCGCTACCGTAACCCGCTTTCACTTAATCAGGGACATCGCATCTGAAATTGTCGTGACGGACACACACGTTTGGATCGTTCTCCTTTATTTATGTGATGATATTAAAATATTGATGCAGTACCGGAATAAAATTGTATAAATTGGAACGTGACGCACAATTCTGCATCGAACATAAAACGAGAGAAAAAGAGAGTAAAAGGTAACAAGGGAGAATAAGGAAAAAAATCTTCAAAATGAATTCGACCGAGCATTAGCCCACACGGCAACAGAATTGACTAAATTCTATCATGGACTACCGAAAGATGTTTTACTACCAAAAGGCTATATTCGAAGGTAATCAGAGGGGAGTTGTAATCCACCAATAAGACCAAATCTGCCCTGGAATCGACAATTTCAGGAGCCAAGTCCTTTCGTGAAACATCAATAAAAGAAAATCCCGCACGAATACGTCCAATAGGGTTGGAAGAAATTCAAGAATGCTGAAATTTCCAAAAAGAAGATAAAGGCCGGAAAACTATCTGTTACAGGCGAAAACGACATTTACGACATGGACATCTTGTTTCAACAAAAAATTCTGTAAGTATATTATTAGGAAACTACAAGGACCGTTTACCCTAACCACGTTATGATGTCGTCAAGAAAGCTGGTCATGTCAAAGCTCAGTTTGATCTTGAAAGTGTCACTTTGCAGGACTAGTCACTTTTGAGATTTTTGCAAGACTAGTAATTTTTGCTTTACTTTACCTAGGTGACCGGCCACCTTCACCGTGCGTCTTGATTCTATAGAATTTTATTTTTAAATTTTTAAAGAGCGATTTCAGAAAACATTTAATACATTACACAGCATGAAAGTGTCTATCCTTGACTCGGAGGCTTTGAAGAAGTACTCGGACGCTTTGCGTCCTAGTATTCCTCAACAACCTTCCTCATCTAAAAAGTATCACTTTTATGCCTTGTAATGTAATATACTATTTCCCAATTAAGTGAGTTTAAAAATTGATTGAATGTCTTGCGGGTGTGCTGTAGTGGAGGGCATTCATTTGTAACACCTCTGCAGAAAGTTGAAAAAGAAGCTTTATCGGTGCATCGAGTGTGAGCTTGTATTCCGGTGGCTGTTTTTGGACATTCGGGCAGAGTAATTGGAGCTTCTGGAAGCTGGAGGTATACAGTGACCTTCGTAGAGAGCAGTGCAGCCCTATATAAGTGTGAGCAACAGGAACAGCTGGAATCAGTTTTTGGTATCACATCGGACCAGCTACAGGAATCGTTCTGCAGCAACTTTCAGACGCTTACCAACGGACAAAGAGTGGGACTCGCCAAGAGCTCTAGTTGGGCTCTAATTCCGTTCCAAAGGCAACAAAACTGTCAGAAAACTTCACCCTAAAAGACCGAATTTCGGGAATTTCTTGGTGGCATCGGTTTTATAAGAACTTCCGACAGAAGCGCCTTGCCAATGTGTTTTGTTTGTGACGCTTATGTAGTTATGGCAATTGTTATCACCTACGCAACGTTGCAATTATGTAATCACAGATAAGTTCTTACATATATTGCAGACCAATCCAATTTGATTATTTTTAATCACGTGACTCAGTTTGACAAATCAGACCACACTTAAAGTGAAAACGACCCTAGGGTGATTTTCAATCACTATGGAAACTACCTAATTAAATTTCAGTAGTATCCTATCATAAGTTGGTGGCACTGTAAATCTAAGTCAAATTCGAGGTTAGCAGGTTAGCTTTTTCGTGTGTGTCAAAACTGACGCAAAAGCTAACCTGATAACCTCAAATTTGACATAGACTTACAGTGCCACCAACATAATATTATTATAATGAAGTGTTACATCCCAATTTTTAAGTAGCTTCGAGCGCCTGATTTTAGGCAATACTTAGTGCTCGGTTAGCCGAGTTGCCTGTAATGTCATTGTAGATTTCGGTCCTCAAGCTCTCGCATCTTGAGAGAGGTGGCGCACAATGTAACGATTTTTGAATCGAACCTTGTTCATTTTAGTCGCTAGTGTATGATCCTTGAGATCGATCCGATTCGTCAATTTTGACGTAAGAAATTCTCTGATTGGCTAGTTGCTAGAGGCCATGTTAACGTTTATCGATTTTTGGCAAACAATTGAATCGACTTGGTTTGGCGTCCATTATGGGATGTAATTGTACCCGCTTCGTCTTGTGCTAATTGTTGAGTTTTTGGCCGATGTTCGCCCATTCCTGGGAAATGTAGTTTGTGCAGAAGTCCTCAGGGACCATAGCGCTAGATGCTTGTGTGCGAAATTCTGTTTAATCCTTGGTATGTAATCTTGTTCATTTTAAGTGCAAATTTCTAATTTGGACGTTCCTACACAGGGGACTTCTTCTACTTCGACTTCTACTTGTTTTCTGCTGGGCCAGATTTTAGCAGCGACCACGTTTAGCGATCGATCTCCCTCGCTGAAACCTGCTTGATGTTGTCTCGAATTTGTGCAATGTTTTCTTGGTGAGGTTAAAACCACGTGTTTGTCCCACCGTGCGGATCTCTGGGGCCCAGGCTGAGCAATTCACCTGCAGGACTCCACCGATTGGAGCCTTCCACCCAAAGGGACTCCATTTAATTCTCCGCTGGAGGTTTGAAGAACCATCGAACCAGGTGTTGTACGATTTCTTGTCAATTGTATTTCTGTTCATTAATTGCGTCGTTGCTGCCATGAATTGAAATGCAGCTATTATGCTTTGTCAACGTAGAAAATATTTATGGGTTTTATTTGGGGAAATGCTCACGAGGACAATGTCCCGTCATTTTCATTAATTTAAATTAATTAAACTGCGATCAGTGCCACTTCGTTTTCTTTGCAACTCGTTGCGGTTGCATTTCATTTGCTTTGTTTTAGTTGTAACCTAATAAAACATTCAGTTATGTTGTTGAACTATCTTAAGACAGAACAGATAGATATTTTTGGTTTAACGAGTTATTTGCTACGATCAGGTTTGTGTAACGTCATAAACCATTCAGTTATGTTGTAAATTTAGCTTAAGACAGATTAGCTTTCATAGATTACGGGCTAGCTGTATTTGTATGTAATTTATTAACTTTATTGCAGAGGTTAATTTGTTAACTTGTCATTTTTAGGCGCTTTCCTTTCATCCATGGGAGCAGCTCGGAGCGGCTCCAAACTCTGGCGCACCTCGTTCCTTTCACAAGGGCGTTTAACCTCGGAGTCGCTCTGGGCTTATTTCCCCTTTCCTCTCAAGGACCAGCACGTTGGTCGGGGCGCGAAGCCACAGCCAGCCAGCATGCCATACTTTTAATTTTTAAAAGGCGCGAAGGCGAAATCATTTGAGGTTAGGTGCAACTTCTCCCTGGTTTTAGGTGCTATGCTAAATTTTTTGAAGAAAAAATGTCATCATTGAAATAAAGCCTCATCTTTGCGCATGAACAGAACTTTTAGCTATAGGAATGTTAATTTTTTTGTAATTGTTAGGATTTTGAATTTGTTAAATTTTATATAACTAAGTTATTAATTAAACATTTTATTAAACGCTTACCATTCCTACATTTAAATTTGTTTCATTTTCTAAAGCAGTTGCTATTAGGAAAACAAAGACTGATAGAAGAAGACAATTCACTTGTGATATTGTAGTAAAATAGTGGGTGCATAAATTTAATTTTTCAGTATACTATAAGTTCTTATAGTGTTGGAATATTTTTGGTTATAATAAAAAATGAAAATGAATTTCAGCCAGTTTTTGTTACTGTTCAGCACCAAACAAAAACTTCTTAAAATAACGTTTTAAGGTTATGTGACTGTTTAAAACTTTTGGCGCGCGCTAGATGTGCCCTATGCCGCTAAATCGCGTTCCATTCACGAGCAGCACCGAGCGACTCGGGCTTCTAGCCGTCGGGGTTTGATGCACGCGAAAGGAAAGCAGCTATTGAGGGTAGATTGTGGCTAAAGAGCCGTTCACGGTAGCCTTATAATTTGTATTTGAGCTTTGTCAGGAGCATAATTCAAGCCATTGCTTTAAGTGGTCATTATGATAACATGATGTGTTTGACATAGAAACCGCAGCGCCTGTATGATCATACAACCGTAACAGCGGGCTTCAACCCTTAGAAATCTTGACGTAACCCTAAAACCATAAGCTAACATTCGGGGTTTTAGTTAGCCTTTTTGCTTGCATAGCTCTAGTTTCGGCGTACCCTGCCTCACAGGATGCGGCCGAATTGTTGTGCCTTTGTTGCCACTTTGGCAGCAATTTATTTTCAATAGTTGCGTTTGACTATAATTGAAGTTAATAAGTAAATTCTAAATAGGGCTTTAAATTTCATTTATCTTTGGTTTACAAATCTGATCTTAAACCTCATGTATATTGTGTGGAATGTATTGAACCCATTGTTGGTATTATATGTGTAAATATGTACCCTGTCTTTTGATTGCTACTGCGTCGAATCTCTGGTTTCTTTAATAAGCACTTTAGGTTCGCCGTTACACGTTCCAACGGGGAGTATTAATACGAGCTGCAACGGCGTGGCGCCCTAGGATCCTGGAATCACAGGTAATTCGTACTTTCGAACCCTCCCTATCTGCGGCTGAGCGGTCGCGAGCGTAAACTCCCTAGCTACCCCTATTTGGTGGCAGAGGTTCTGGAGCAGTAGTAGCGCAGAGGGGCATTTTGTTGTAACGCATTGTTGGCCGTTATTTGTTGTGTCGTATAGTAGTTTAAGGGGGTAACAATTGGCGCCCAACGTGGGGCTTGTTTTTGCAAAGGTGCCTTGGTACCTTGTTGTTGGCACAGAATTTAGTTCGAAGTTTTGTTATTCGATTTTGAATTATCCGAAGCAGGATAGTTGGTTCGGATAACTGGACGTTTGTTCGTGGGGTTTCGTGGTATTGGATTTTCGTTTTGAACCATTGGTTATTTTGTAATTTGAATTTTTGTATTAGAACCAATTGGTTGCTCGTGAATCGGACTGCATCCTAAGTTTGCGAACTCGTCCTTTGATATTTGATATTTGAATTTGATGATAGAAGTATGGAGGATTGAGGATTTTTGATATTTGAGGTATGGAAGTTTGAGTTTTGACATTTTAATATTGATAATTGAACACTAACTAGTAGTGCTTTGAATATTTAGCCTTGTGTGATATTTCTTACATTGTGGGTTGTACTAGTACGATTAACATGGCGCGTTTACGAGGGGTATGGAAGAATGAGGTAGGTCGTCTTCATGAAGATGAACTCAAATATGAATTGACTAGTTTTGGGTTGCCTAGCGGTACGGTAGATGTTATGCGACAATCGTTGCGCAACTTATTGAAGAATAAGGCCGATAGAACTCTTTCGGTTCCTGAGTATACAGTCGATTTCGCGACGGATAGAGTAGCGATTGAACGTGGTCTGGTGGAATTGGAATCCGCTATTGCAAATTTTTCGGGGGACACTTCTTCTACGACGTTTCGACGTATGTCGGCTCTGATGATGCATTTGTTACGGCGCTTGGATCGCGTTACGCCTGATGCTGACGCGGAAACGGTTGAGTTGAATGCACTTAAGTTGAGAGCGTGCACGGTTAAGGCAGAAATTGAGAGAGCTATTAAGAAGGGTGCTCGTCGACCCTCGATGGCTGCGTTGTTGGTACCTTCGACTAGTACGCCTATTCGACAATCGGTCGACGCTAATGCGGTTAGTACTTCTGAGTCGTCCGATGATGACACCGATGATCAATCATTTTCTCGTCCTTCGATTAAGTATGTACCTGTCTCTCGCTGGAATCTGACTTTTGATGGACGTTCGACTTCTTCGGTAAATTCCTTCTTGGAGCGTGTTGAGGAGATGCGCGTGGCTCGCAACGTTTCGACCTCGCAACTGTTTGCATCTGCAATCGATTTGTTTAGGGGTGATGCGTTATGTTGGTATCGGTCGGTCCGTGAAGATGTTCACGATTGGGATAGCTTAGTGGCTCGTTTGAGACGTATGTTCCTGCCTGCCGATTATGATAAGAAGTTACTTCGGGAAATTGAGGAACGTTTGCAGGGTAGTGGGGAAAGGCCGATGTTGTATGTAGCTGCTATGCGGAACTTGTTTCACCGTTTGAGTGTAGTACCCCCAATGGCTGAACAGCTGACAACAATCGTAAATAATCTACGACCTTCGTATTCTCGACATTTACTTTTCGCACCCCCAAATTCATTTGAAGAATTGAATTCAACTTTGGAACGTCTCGAACAGGCTGAAACTCGCGATAGACGTTTCGACCCTCGACCTCGTGCGGAACCTATGTTAGAACCGGACTTAGCTTGGAGGGCATCTACTCCTATTAGAAAGGAACAAGTTTATGAGGTTCATCCTGTATCGTCTAATGCACCTCAGTTTAATTGTTGGAATTGTTCGAAATCGGGCCATTCTTATAGAAATTGTCCTTTGCCTCTTCGGAAGAAGTGTTTTAGGTGCCATAGGCCAGATGTGACCTCTCGTACTTGCCCTAGTTGTTCTCGTTCTTCAACGTCGAACAAACCGACGCCATCGTCAAGTAAATCGCCTCCAAAAAACTAGTTGCAGAGAGGTTACCTGGTCGAACAATCTCTCAAGTCTCTTCGTCTTCGACCAATTCGACTCGTGGAAACCCTTATAAAGTTATTTTGGATTATATTATAGCACATAGTGAAACTGACCAGAGACCTTATTTGGAAGTGTCTGTGTTTGGTGTCCCTATTCTAGGATTGTTGGATTCGGGCGCGTCGTCCACTATCGCTGGACAGCGTGGCTATCAAACTTTGATTAATTTAGGCCTTAAATTAGACAGGAATTTCGTCCAAAAGTGTCATGTCGCTAACGGGAAATCGTGTGAATGTATAGGAAGTATTGCAACTCCCTTTTGTTTAATGGGAAAGTTGAGTGTTATCACAGTGTTGATTGTTCCTGATATTTTAGCAGAACTTATATTAGGTACCGATTTTTGGATTGCCATGGGAATTGTTCCTGATCTCAAGCGTAACGTTTGGCATTTTTCTTCGAATTCTGAATTGCCTGTTGTGTCTGCTATCCAAGATGAATTTTGTTTGACCTCGGCACAACATAGTGAGTTAAAAGCGTTATTGGATGAGAAATTCGTTCCGTTAAGTGAAGGTTTGGGAAGTACCACCGTGACTGAACATGATATTGTAGCTGATTCGCCTCCCATCAAGCAACGTTATTACCCGGTCTCGCCTTATAAACAACGTATTATAGATGAAGAACTGCGTAAGATGTTAGAGGATGATATCGTAGAGCCTTCTAAGAGCGCTTGGAGTTCACCCATCTTGTTGGTGCCCAAAAAGGATGGAACTCATCGTTTTTGCGTGGACTATCGTAAGTTGAATGCTGTGACTCGTAAGGACTCTTATCCCCTTCCCTTCATAGAAACGATTTTGAATCGCCTTCGAGACGCGAAGTTTCTTAGTTCGCTAGATATTAAGTCGGCATATTGGCAAGTTCCTATGAGTGAGCGTTCTAGGGAATTTACAGCTTTTACAGTCCCGGGGAGAGGTTTGTTCCAGTTCAAATGGATGCCCTATGGATTAACTAATGCGGCTGCGACTTGGCAGAGGCTGATTGATCGAGCCCTTGGTGCAGATTTAGAACCGCATGTTTTGGTCTATTTGGACGATATCGTTATTGTCAGTTCCGACTTCGAAACTCATCTTCGTATTTTAGGTGAAGTCTTTGATCGCCTTCGTGCTACGGGGTTAACCGTTAGTAAGGCTAAATGTCAATTTTGTCGTTCGGAGTTACGCTATTTAGGTTATGTCGTGGATCGAGATGGATTGCGCGTGGATCCGAGTAAAGTTGATGCGATCGTGAATATTCCTGTGCCTACGTCAGTAACTGAAGTGAGGTCCTTTTTAGGTATGGCGTCGTGGTACAGACGCTTTGTACCAAACTTTTCGACGGTTGTAGAACCACTCACTCGCCTGACGAAGAAACGTGTTCCATTCGTGTGGACTGCGGAATGCGATGTTGCTTTTCGTTCGATCAAAGAACATTTGATTTCAGCACCTATTCTAAGTTGTCCAGATTTTTCCCGACCCTTTGTAGTTCAAACTGATGCTTCGGCGTATGGACTCGGAGCTGTCTTGACTCAGAATCTTGATGGAGAAGAAAAAGTTATTTGCTTCTTATCTAGGTCACTCACTCGTCCTGAGCGTAAATATACCACCACCGAGCGGGAATGCTTAGCAGTTATTTGGGCCGTGGAAAGGTTGCGTCAGTATTTGGAAGGTGTACACTTCACTATTGTTACGGATCATTTTTCGCTCCTGTGGTTGAATCGATTGAAAGACCCTTGTGGTAGACTTGGTAGATGGGCTTTAAGATTGCAGCCCTTTGATTTTGATATTGTTCATAGGAAAGGGAAAGAGCATGTCGTTCCCGATTTTTTGTCTCGTTCTGTTCCAGTAGTTGATCTTGTTGATACCCCTCATGAGTTTCATGACACCACCGATCCTTGGTATTTAGGTATGCTTCGCAATGTTGCTGAGAACCCTCAAAAGTATCCTCGTTGGCGAATTGAAACAACCTTTTGTTTAAGTATGGCCGTTGCCCAGTGCCAGAACTTGCGACGGAACAAGATTATTGGAAGGTTGTCGTGCCGAAGGATAAACGAACCGAACTTCTTCGTCAACATCATGATGACGTTCGAGCTGGACATTTAGGTGGGTATAAAGTGTATTGGAAGTTGCACAATCGCTATATTTGGCCTGGAATGAAGAGTGATGTATTTCGTTATGTCAAGAGTTGTCGTATTTGTGCCGAGCAGAAACCTGAGCAGAAAGCTCCAGCTGGCTTAATGGGATCTCGACCCGGCGTCACTCGACCCTGGCAGATGATTAGTCTGGACTTCGTTGGACCCTTGCCTCGTTCGACTCGCGGTTATGCGCACATTCTTGTCGTTTCAGACTACTTCAGCAAATATGTCTCTTTATTTCCAGTTAGATCCGCTACGGCTAAATCGCTTACTCGACATGTTGAGGAGGATATCTTTCTCGTTTTTGGTGTTCCTTAATCCATAATTTGTGACAATGGTGTGCAAATGAAAAGTAGAGAATTTCGGGCTATGTGTGCCAAATACCATGTGAATGTTTGTTATACTCCACTGTATTATCCTCGTGCCGATCCTGTTGAGAGGGTCAATCGTGTTGTCAAAACCATGTTGGCATCGTACGTAAAGGAAAACCAACGTAAATGGGACTTGCATCTTTCTGCAGTTGGCTGTGCTATTCGAACAGCTAAGCATGAGACCACGGGATATAGCCCGTATTTTGTTAATTTGGTAGAAATTATATAAGTACCGGCGACGAACATCGTCAGCCTAGAGATATCACTGACCCAGCAGAACAGCCTGTTGATGCTGATCAACGTCGGTAAGGCTTTCGTCGGATGTTCGAACGAGTTCGAACTCGACTGCAGCAAGCCCATGAGCGTGGTAAGCGCACTTACGATCTGCGGCGTCGTCCGTCGACTATCATATAGGCCAATTGGTTTGGCGCAGGAATAAGGTTTTGTCGAGTGCCGTGGACTATATTAATGCTAAGCTCGCTCCCAGATTTGTAGGTCCTTTTAAGATTCGTCGTAAGGTTGGTTATTGTTCCTATGAACTGGAAGACGATTTTGGCAATCGAAAAGGTGTTTGGCATGTGCAGGATTTGAAGCCTTCACATTTGGACGTGGACTTGTAATGTTGACAATCGTTGATTCGGGGTGCCACCTCCATCCTGGGCAGACCTAGTTCAGTGCCGTAGTAAGCCCTAAAGCAATTTTCCTTTCGGCAGTTCTCCTTCTTTCCTCTTGCTTTATCTTGGTTCGCAGTGGTCTTGTGTCGTCTCTTTAACTTCCTCTCGGCTTTGATTCTTATCTTTCTCTTCATTATTTCATTTTGTCAAGTAGGTTACTTGTATATAGTAATTCTAAGGTGGGGCGGGTGGATTTTACTGGGGCGGGTAACTTATAAGTTAGGTTAGTTGTCTTCTTGGCTTTTTTTGCGACCAGTGTCGCTGGCGTCGAGGTAGTTTCCTTGGTTGGATGGGTAATTGCGGTTTCGGTTGGTAGATTCGACAACTGTCCTCATCGGCGCTTTTTGTCATCGTAGCGACGAGGTGGTTGATCCCTGTCCTATCGGCGAACTGACTGGATTCCAGCGGTGCTGTCGTTGGAATGATTGAGAAGCTTTTTCATTTGTTATTTTGTGAACGTTCTTGTAGATAGTAATTCTAAGGTGGGGCGGGTGGATTTTACTGGGGCGGGTAACTTGTAATCTAGGTTAGGCGTCGTCTTGGCCGTTTTCGCGACTGGTGTTGTTGGTGTTGAGTTGGCTTTGCTGTTAGGATGGGTACTTTTGTGTTAGAGTAGTAGTGAGCGTTGACAACTTTCCTCATCGGCGCTTTTGTCATCGTAGCGACGAGGTAGTTGATCCCTATCCTATTGGTGGACCAGCTGGATTTCAGCAGCGCTGTCGTTGGAGCGATCAAGGAGGCTTTTTCTTTTCTTTGTATTATTGTGTAGGTACCGTGTGTAAATACACTCTATTATTCGGCTGCTTGGCTTCTCAGCGCGTCTGAGTGTGTTTTGGTTTGACAACGCTTAGGGGGTTCTATGTGACTGTGAAAGTCGCTTCTGTTTCAGGATCCTACCGCCTTCGCGGGCCGACGGGATCAGTGTAGTCGTGTTGGGCTGTATATCGTTCGCAGTCAGCAGCGCATTGGTCTATACACTTGTGTGGATTTATGCTGTCTACGAAAAACACCAGTATTTCGAGTTGTGGAGTCATTGCCAGTCTTGTCTGTTTAGTTTTCTAAGTTGTTCATATTTGGGGTGTTACAGTTACACCTTTGTTCTTGTTGGATCGAGTCATGACGATGTAAGGTTTTGGGACCGCGAGTTGTAGTTGGGTTGTCGATGGATCTGCTTTGTGGATACCGTAATTCATACGGGATGTAGACTCTCAACTAATTGGATTATGGGATTTCTCCTTGTAGAGAATTCCATTGCGCCGTTGTGCGGATTAGATAGCACAGTGTTCCATAATTCACTGACTCATTTCGCCTCGTTAGTTTGGTGATAGGCATCCTTCTGGTGTACTCTGATCCCGAGTATGGTTCTGTATATATTAGTGGGAGTATTCCTTTTCTTTTTTTTATTACATTTAAGTTGTAAGGTGGAAAATTATTGTGGGAATTTTCCACCTTATCGAAGTAGAAGGGGAGTTGTTACATCCCAATTTTTAAGTAGCTTCGAGCGCCTGATTTTAGGCAATACTTAGTGCTCGGTTAGCCGAGTTGCCTGTAATGTCATTGTAGATTTCGGTCCTCAAGCTCTCGCATCTTGAGAGAGGTGGCGCGCAATGTAACGATTTTTGAATCGAACCTTGTTCATTTTAGTCGCTAGTGTATGATCCTTGAGATCGATCCGATTCGTCAATTTTGACGTAAGAAATTCTCTGATTGGCTAGTTGCTAGAGGCCATGTTAACGTTTATCGATTTTTGGCAAACAATTGAATCGACTTGGTTTGGCGTCCATTATGGGATGTAATTGTACCCGCTTCGTCTTGTGCTAATTGTTGAGTTTTTGGCCGATGTTCGCCCATTCCTGGGAAATGTAGTTTGTGCAGAAGTCCTCAGGGACCATAGCGCTAGATGCTTGTGTGCGAAATTCTGTTTAATCCTTGGTATGTAATCTTGTTCATTTTAAGTGCAAATTTCTAATTTGGACGTTCCTACACAGGGGACTTCTTCTACTTCGACTTCTACTTGTTTTCTGCTGGCCAGATTTTAGCAGCGACCACGTTTAGCGATCGATCTCCCTCGCTGAAACCTGCTTGATGTTGTCTCGAATTTGTGCAATGTTTTCTTGGTGAGGTTAAAACCACGTGTTTGTCCCACCGTGCGGATCTCTGGGGCCCAGGCTGAGCAATTCACCTGCAGGACTCCACCGATTGGAGCCTTCCACCCAAAGGGACTCCATTTAATTCTCCGCTGGAGGTTTGAAGAACCATCGAACCAGGTGTTGTACGATTTCTTGTCAATTGTATTTCTGTTCATTAATTGCGTCGTTGCTGCCATGAATTGAAATGCAGCTATTATGCTTTGTCAACGTAGAAAATATTTATGGGTTTTATTTGGGGAAATGCTCACGAGGACAATGTCCCGTCATTTTCATTAATTTAAATTAATTAAACTGCGATCAGTGCCACTTCGTTTTCTTTGCAACTCGTTGCGGTTGCATTTCATTTGCTTTGTTTTAGTTGTAACCTAATAAAACATTCAGTTATGTTGTTGAACTATCTTAAGACAGAACAGATAGATATTTTTGGTTTAACGAGTTATTTGCTACGATCAGGTTTGTGTAACGTCATAAACCATTCAGTTATGTTGTAAATTTAGCTTAAGACAGATTAGCTTTCATAGATTACGGGCTAGCTGTATTTGTATGTAATTTATTAACTTTATTGCAGAGGTTAATTTGTTAACTTGTCATTATTGAGGGTAGATTGTGGCTAAAGAGCCGTTCACGGTAGCCTTATAATTTGTATTTGAGCTTTGTCAGGAGCATAATTCAAGCCATTGCTTTAAGTGGTCATTATGATAACATGATGTGTTTGACATAGAAACCGCAGCGCCTGTATGATCATACAACCGTAACAGCGGGCTTCAACCCTTAGAAATCTTGACGTAACCCTAAAACCATAAGCTAACATTCGGGGTTTTAGTTAGCCTTTTTGCTTGCATAGCTCTAGTTTCGGCGTACCCTGCCTCACAGGATGCGGCCGAATTGTTGTGCCTTTGTTGCCACTTTGGCAGCAATTTATTTTCAATAGTTGCGTTTGACTATAATTGAAGTTAATAAGTAAATTCTAAATAGGGCTTTAAATTTCATTTGTCTTTGGTTTACAAATCTGATCTTAAACCTCATGTATATTGTGTGGAATGTATTGAACCCATTGTTGGTATTATATGTGTAAATATGTACCCTGTCTTTTGATTGCTACTGCGTCGAATCTCTGGTTTCTTTAATAAGCACTTTAGGTTCGCCGTTACACGTTCCAACGGGGAGTATTAATACGAGCTGCAACGGCGTGGCGCCCTAGGATCCTGGAATCACAGGTAATTCGTACTTTCGAACCCTCCCTATCTGCGGCTGAGCGGTCGCTAGCGTAAACTCCCTAGCTACCCCTATTTGGTGGCAGAGGTTCTGGAGCAGTAGTAGCGCAGAGGGGCATTTTGTTGTAACGCATTGTTGGCCGTTATTTGTTGTGTCGTATAGTAGTTTAAGGGGGTAACAGAAGTGTCAAATTAATTTGTCAGAAAATGGCTAATTTATTTAAGAACTTATCTTTCCGAATTCACCGCGGCCAGTGATAAATCCTTATAATTTGAAACAATAAAGAAGCCAACCTGCGATTGATTACTAATAATAACCAATGATAGTACAATCGCAGATCAACCCCCTTATCATTTAAACACCACGGTAGCTCAGAAATGTACTTACTCACCGCAATGGCCTAGCTAGCTTCAAAGTCGATGGCCTTAGGTCGCAGATTTCTATCATCAGCTGATCAGCTGCAAGCTTCTTTAATAATAGTCAAAAACACAGGGCGCCAGAAATCACAGATTTCAAGAAATAAATAAAATAATAACAAACAATTAAGTTTATTTAATTAGCAGATCATATTTGATTGCAACAACGGTAATACGTAGGTAAATTGTTTATCACAATATTAAATGGTTTGAATACAATATAATACATGAGCTGAAAATGCGACACGCACAGCGAAAATATGTGAACCCTTTTTTTTAGGCTCTTAGATTGAATTTAATTGCAATTCAATGAAGGGATAAGTTTATCACTGTCATATGTAATAACCGTTATCTCGGTAGTGATATTAAAATGGCGTGAGGGCACTTTTTACAAGATTTTTTAATACGTATTCATTAAGCAAAACTTTAAATTTGTGAAATGTAGATCATAGAATAATTATTACATTATGTTTTAAATTTATAAAGCGGAGCTTTAAATTTATGAATTGTAAATTGAAACAATTATTACATTAAGTTTTCAACTTATAAAGTGGAAATTAAATTTAGAACTGGTAAATCGGTTACCGGTGCTGGAACGTCGTAGATATCTGGGACTAACCTGGTTGTGACAAAAAGTCGCATGTAGGCGAAGAATAGTTGGTCCAGGATAATCGTAACGTGACAGCTTTCCGCAGTCCAGACCTCGTGGCCAAAATTGATAAGAAACCGAACGCCTCACGTCAGTAACAGCAGGTTCAAAATGGCATTCCAGAAGAAGCTGCAGGTCCACGCCATATGCCAATTAGGACAGCGAACCTGGCGTCAATCCAAATGAGAAATCGCCCCAAGAATACAGCGTTAAAAGCGGTATTTGAAAGCGGTAATTAAGAGGTGACGTTGACAAAATTAACGTCAAAGAAAGAGCTAGTAAAAAAACGAGGAATTACTACAATTGAATATCAAACCAAGTAGCGTAACATACCTGATTCCATTCATCAGCCCACAAACAAATTTAATATTGAGGTGCAATAGCACGCAAAATGCTTTCTTGGAACAAGTTGCTCCAACCACAAGCGAAAATGTAAAAATGAGGTCGCGGACCGCGGCGGCTGGTGCCAGGAGATAACAAGTGAATTTTGGGAAAACCAAAATCAGCGCTTTTGCGCGGACTAGCTTGATATGAATTGAAATACAGCGGGTTATAACTCAAGTGAACATATACAGGTTGGACCGGAATAGATGAATAAATGGCGAAACAAATAGCAGGAGCTAAAGATTTGTTTCACTCCCCACGGCCAAGAGAAATACCTGAGGTATGATTATGCTAAGCAATTGAAAAGTTTAACGTCAGTCAAAAGAAGGCGAAAAGAAAATAGGGAAATAGATGGGAAATAAAGGAGTAAAGTTAAGAAAAGAAGAAGGGATAGAAAGTTTTACGGAGGGAATAGTCGTGAGCAAAGAGCTAAACCGATCCGTCGCCAACGGAAAACGAACTAATCAGAAGGTTACCTTAAATGTGTACTGGCAGAATACACACGCATTGGACCTAGTCAGCGTACTGAAAAGTTGCTGAGGTTTAGCCAACGGCTGAGACAGCAGCCGGAAATTGGCATAGAACTAAGAAATGGGACTTGGAATTAGCCAATAAGGTAGAGAAGAAAAGAAATCGGAAAAAGGGATACTTGGGTATTAAAAGAGTATAGTAAAGGAACATAGTATAACGAAGAGGGATTTGGAAGGGATAAGTCCGATGTCCGTCAGTCAGTCAGTCAACGCAGGGCTGTTTGAAAGAAGCTATTGCAGTGAACTGAGAAATTAACAAAAGGTGAGGACGCTGTCGATCACAGACACTCAGCGCGGGCCCCCGTAGTGATCACCGCGAATGTAAGCGACTGTGAAGAAGAGCGCCAAAGCAGAAAACCCTAAACCCTGCTGGTCGAGGAAAAGTGAACAGTCCAGGAACGACTGCACACTGAAACACCGTGTGAACTAACACACAGCGAAACACCGGAGATAAGTCACAAAAACTTACTCCTGTATGAAACATCGCAGAAGTGAAAATACTACGACGAAAAATTCGGGTAAAACCCAGGACAAAAAAAGCCCTAAAAACCATAAAAAAGTTGAAAGTATGGAACATGAAAAGATGCAGGAAACCAAGGAATTAGAGAGTGAGATAGATAATGCCACCACACAAAGCGAAACGCTATCGAAAAATCCTCTTTCGAGAAGATAAGCCAAGGGAAACAACTCTTATAAATCGGCTTAAAAATAACAGGGGCACCACATAGGACACCGCCAAAAAAATAGACGTTTTGTCTAAACCGGACAGAAGCCTAAAAAACTGCTAAACACAGCAAAAACGATTGCATCACATAGGACACAATCCACCCTACTACAAACATCCGAAACTACAAACATCCGAAAAACTCGAACCGCATCGTCATCACTCACTCCAAAACCAAGGTAACCTAATAGTAAAAGTATGGAGGAAAAATTGTCAAAAAATGAAATATAAACGTTAACTCGTGTGTACCACAAGCAATACAGGCCACTAAAGAACTTAATAATGTCGACCTGACGCTTGGGAAATATCTCGTGAAGCGAGATGGGGAAAGGAAATAATAAAATATTTGATGGACAGGTTTCCCAAAAAAGAGACCGACCCTGCATGCCCAACCAACCACCCTAAACGTTACAAAAGGGAAGAACTAGATGATGACGTTCCCAAACAGTGACCTTCCCTGCATGCCCAACCTACCACCCTAAGTAAATCGTGCAGGTCTAGAAACTCTTTTATAACTAACTCCATTATCAGAAAGACACACTTCGAAAAAGTAAAGAAGACTCACGCATTCCTCACGAAAGCAACTCACCTAAACACTTGCTTCACTATCAACAAAAGACTCAAGAAGAGTTCGACAAAAGGTCCAATCGCTATTTATAAGGAAGCGAGGAAATCCGTCACTCAAAAGGGTTTCACCTAATATAATCTAATGATAGGGAAAGTACCATCAAATCGGTAATTAAGGAGTCGCTCAAGGTGCTTAACTAGCACTCAAAAGCAAAAATATGCGGCTTAAAAAGCACGCAATAAATAAGAATCATAATAATAGAAATTGGTTATCAAGTCGAAAAGGGTGAGAATAATGTTGGTAGTATAATATTATCCGTAGGGTGAATAGGCGAGATAAGCTAAACATGCACATACATCATCATATATACAATCACACACACACAATCAGGCACACCAAAATTCACTCCTCCACTTGTCCTTCTCCAAAGTAAGGTTTTAAATCTTTAATATGCCAAACTCCAACGTTTTTATTGTCGGGGACGGTCACTAACTGATAGGTAAGTGGGCCGGTGACTTTTAGTACTCTGCATTTGACATATTTAGGAGCCAATTTCTGATTGAAGGATTTAGATGCATCAGATAAGACGTAGTTCCTTTTCCAAACCAAATCATTGACATTGAATTTTAATGGACGCTTACGCAAGTTATAGTGCTTGGAATTGCGTTGGTAGGAATTATTGAGGCGTTTAACAACGTCTTGATAAAGTTCAGAAAGTTGGTTAACGTCTGAAGCCAGGTCTTCACGAGTTTCTAAAGATAATTCTTCTTCTTGGAAGTTCTTAAGACGACCGTAATAAGTCCCAGAAACTGGTACAGTCCTCCCAAAATTTAAGAAAGAAGGGGTGTAACCCGTCACCTCATGAACGGCGTTACGCAAAGCGAGTGCAACTTGATAAATGTGCTCGTCCCATGAACGATGATTATCCGAAACATAAGAACGAAGAGCAGTACCGATAACTCGGTTAACTCTCTCAACAAAATTTACTTGAGGATGGTAAGAAGCATTATACCAAACTTGTTGAACTTGGTATTGTTTCATCAAGGCTTTAAATTGGGAACTTATAAATTGTGGTCCGTTATCAACCATACATATTTGAGGAACACCAAAAATGAGGAATACTTCGTTCTCCAAAAGCTTGGCTACTGCTTTAGCAGTGGCAGCGCGAACAGCTTTCACTAGCGTAAACTTGGTTAGCCAATCACATATAACTATGATAGAAGTGTTACCAGTTTTCGTGCGAGGTAAGGGACCCATTATGTCAATTGACAAACATTGGAAAGGGTATAAAATCTTCTTATTTTGGCCCATTAAACCAGGTCTAGCAAGTTGACTAACTTTACTCGCAACACAAGTTTTACAATGGCGTATGTAACGGATAACATCGGCACGCATTTTAGGCGAGTAATATTGTTCGGAGATTTTACAAAAGGTTTTATAACCACCCAAGTGAGCAGATGTGGGACTGTCATGAAAGAGTTTGTAAATTTCAGTTCGGCGAGAACGAGGTATCACCTGTTTCCATTCCACTAAATTGCTAACAATGGCATGACGGTTGGGGACATACTTAAAAAGTCGACGATTTTCAATTCGCCAAGTAGGAAATTGATTAGGACTTTGGTTAACGCGGTCCAGCATTTTTAAGTACCAAGAGTCTAAGTCACCATCAACAAGTTCTAGAGCGAAAACCTGAATAGGAGCTCGCGATAAAGCATCGGGAACTACATTATGTTTACCCTGTCGGTGTCGAATGATAAAATCGTATTGCGACAGACGAACACTTCAACGGGCTAAACGGCCAGTGGGGTCTTTCATATTAGTGAGCCACAATAAGGAATAGTGGTCAGTTAACACAGTGAAATGTGTACCTTCAATGTACGGTCTAAATTTCTCAATGCCAAAGATGACAGCTAAACACTCTCTCTCTGTGACAGAATAATTGCGTTCGGCCTTGTTAAGGGTACGTGAAGCATAAGCAATTACCTTTTCCTCATCGTCAATATTTTGTGTAAGCACACAACCGAGGCCAAAATTAGAGGCGTCACATTGTAACGTGAACGGTAGTGAAAAGTTTGGGCTACTTAAAACAGGAGCGGAGGTCAAACAAGATTTAATTTGATTAAATGATTTAATAGCATCATCAGTCCAATGCACACGCTGCTTTTTAATACGACCTTTAATTAGGTCCGAAATAGGAGCAGTAATAGTGGCAAAATTTGGAACGAAACGACGATACCAAGAAGCTAAGCCAATAAAGCGTTTGACTTCGGTCACCGTATTTGGTTGAGGATAATTGGTGATAGCCAAAATTTTATCAGGGTCCGTGCGTAAACCATTTTTATCGACAACAAAGCCGAGGTACGTAAGACTGGGACGGCAAAATTGACATTTGTCGATATTGACAGTTAAGTTAGCGTCTTTAAGACGGGTATAAACTTGCTCTAAGGTGTCCAAGTGTTCCTTAAAGGTTCCAGACACGATAACAATGTCGTCTAAATACACGAAGATGTTTTCACCTAATAGCGGACCAAAAATGCTATCCATGAGACGTTGTTGACTAGCTGGTGCGTTCGCGATCCCAAACGGAACGACTGTAAACTCGAACAAACCACGTCTAGGAACTGTAAAAGCTGTTTTTTCGCACGAATCTGGATGTAGAGGAATTTGGTGAAAAGCTTGCTTAAGATCGATGGACGTAAGATAACGTGCATCACGCAATTTATCAAGAATGCTATTTAAATATGGTAAAGGATAGGCATCTTTCTTGGTAACCGAATTTAATTTTCGACCATCGAAACAAAGTCGATAAGAACCATCTTTCTTTTTGACTAAGACCATGGGAGAACTCCAAGGAGATTTCGAGGGACGAATAATACCCATCTCTAACAAACGATCAAGTTCGTGGTCGGCATGGACTTGCATAGCAGGAGACAAAGGATAATATCTCTGCTTAATAGGAGATGCGTCACCCGTATCAATAGTGTGTACCACTAAATTAGTTAAGCCTAAAGTAGGACCAGAAATTTCAGCAAACTTCCCAACAACTTGGTCTAAAAGACGTTTTTGTTGAACTGACAAATCAACTACGCCACAAATAGTCTGCAGCGAAAAAGTTTCAGCCACATCAAAGCGTCCAGCGACAAAATCAGTCTTTGCTTCAAAAGCGTAGCAAAAATCAACACCTAAAATTAGTGTAGACGGAATTGAGTCACAAATAACCGCATCGATGGACCTAGTGATACCATCAATGGTAATGGGTAAGGCTACAGTACCTAAAATATTTTGTAGCTGACCGTCAGCAGTAGTCAAGGTAAGCGGAGACCTATTGTTACACAATTTCAGATCATGTCTCTGAAGTAAATATAGACCGTTGCGCCCAATTAAAGTTTGATTGGCCCCTGTATCGCAAAGAGCGTGAATAGGTTCGCCATTAATATAAATGGTTAAGTAAGGACGGTTGTCAGAAAGTTGTTTAGTAAAGGTGGCTGAAGTATTACAAGTCATACGGCAAAATTCATTCACAGTTCGTAACCAAGATTCCCAAGATAAAGTATCAGCCTCAGTATAATAGGGATAAGGAATAGATCGGCTGTGATATCTACCCTTTACTTTGCGTTTTTTGGATGGCATTTAGGACAAGTGGCAAAATAACTATTTGCATGACCGCAAATATAACAAAAAATAGTCTTATCTGCCGAGCAAGTATGGAAAGTATGGCCTAATTTACGGCAGTTCCAACAAGTGGTCGTACTTTTCGCACGGTTAGTTCTAGGACCAGAATGTTTAACTGTTATTTGTGCAGTCTGTGTCACAGGTTTTTTAGGAGTAGACTGGTAGGCCAAGTCAGGTTCCAGTTGCAAGGATGAGGCAGCAGCAGGATTGCGGTATTTAATATTCTGAATCTTAACATCTTCCAGCTTTTTACACAGAAATGCAAGGTGCTCAATATCGTGAACTACTGTCAAGGATAATTGAGTAGCATAAAAAGGTTGCAAGTTTTTCATAATATGCTTAAGTTGAACTGATTCGGATGGTTTAATGAGTAAACGATCAAATAAATTAAGCAGCACAGCAATAAAAAGTGAGGGTTTTTCATCGGCCCCCTGTTTGCGCTTCCTAATCTCGTCCCATAACTCTTCATCAAAATCAGTAGGCAAAAAATCAGATCGCAACCTAGCTACCAAGTCGTGCCAGTTTGAAACCCGGTGATGCATAGCACGGTACCATACTAACCCACGACCCGAGAAAAGGTCAACAGCACTAGAAAATAATTGGTCGTATGAAATGTTACGCGCTACTCTAAGTTCTTCGACACGTTGTAAGAAAGAATTTACCCCCATGGTAGTAGTGTATCCATTAAATGATAAACCCCATTTGCATACCGGTACTGAAACTAAACCTACATGTCTAGGAAGAGACGTCGTAGAGTAATTAATTTGGTCTAGTTCAGTTCGCAAATTAGCAGTAGCTGACATACAAGGTTGTTGTGTAAAAAGAGGATACTGAGGTACGTGCTCAGTAGAAAAAGATACCCTAGGTCGTTGGAATGTCGATGAAGCTAAACCGGCGGCTTCAGTTATGTTAGGGTTGTCAACAATATTATCTGCCATAGGTTCAATAGGGTCAGAATTAGGTAGAGCTACTGTATTAACAGAATCGACAAAATTAGTGGCATCAACATTTGAAGGCAAAGGATCCACTTGTAATTGCGAATCGTCATGCTCATTACTAAGTGACTGTAATAAATCTAAGCATTGACTGGTAAGGGTAGCATGCTCCTGTTCTAATTTAGAAGAGGGTTGTAGCCTGGTTAGTCGTGAATACAGATGCGTTAGCCGCGTATCGAGCCGAGCAAATTCAGAATTAGAAGGTGCAGCAGCGAAAGCAGTAACTAACACCGAAAGTTCAGTAAGTTTGTCTTTACAAGTATCAAGTTCTAATTGTACATCGAAGGGTGCTACTAATTGATAAGCGTTAGACAACGTAGGGTCAGCCTTTTCCAGTAACAACTTAGCACGCAACGTCCTACGACGTTGGTCGACGTTCATACCTTCCACCGTGTCTCTATCTAATCCCCTGAACAGTAATTCGTAAAGCAGCTCATCAACACGAAGCGCGTTGACATTCATTTTAAATAAATAATTTTGTCAGAATATTAAAGGAGAATTGCAGGTTGTACAGCTGATGTAATACCAAAGTCGAGCCCCAGAGCGTTGGTTGCGCCAGTGAAACAATAAAGAAGCCAACCTGCGATTGATTACTAATAATAACCAATGATAGTACAATCGCAGATCAACCCCCTTATCATTTAAACACCACGGTAGCTCAGAAATGTACTTACTCACCGCAATGGCCTAGCTAGCTTCAAAGTCGATGGCCTTAGGTCGCAGATTTCTATCATCAGCTGATCAGCTGCAAGCTTCTTTAATAATAGTCAAAAACACAGGGCGCCAGAAATCACAGATTTTAAGAAATAAATAAAATAATAACAAACAATTAAGTTTATTTAATTAGCAGATCATATTTGATTGCAACAACGGTAATACGTAGGTAAATTGTTTATCACAATATTAAATGGTTTGAATACAATATAATACATGAGCTGAAAATGCGACACGCACAGCGAAAATATGTGAACCCTTTTTTTTTAGGCTCTTAGATTGAATTTAATTGCAATTCAATGAAGGGATAAGCTTATCACTGTCATATGTAATAACCGTTATCTCGGTAGTGATATTAAAATGGCGTGAGGGCACTTTTTACAAGATTTTTTAATACGTATTCATTAAGCAAAACTTTAAATTTGTGAAATGTAGATCATAGAATAATTATTACATTATGTTTTAAATTTATAAAGCGGAGCTTTAAATTTATGAATTGTAAATTGAAACAATTATTACATTAAGTTTTCAACTTATAAAGTGGAAATTAAATTTAGAACTGGTAAATCGGTTACCGGTGCTGGAACGTCGTAGATATCTGGGACTAACCTGGTTGTGACAAAAAGTCGCATGTAGGCGAAGAATAATTGGTCCAGGATACTCGTAACGTGACAGCTTTCCGCAGTCCAGACCTCGTGGCCAAAATTGATAAGAAACCGAACGCCTCACGTCAGTAACAGCAGGTTCAAAATGGCATTCCAGAAGAAGCTGCAGGTCCACGCCATATGCCAATTAGGACAGCGAACCTGGCGTCAATCCAAATGAGAAATCGCCCCAAGAATACAGCGTTAAAAGCGGTATTTGAAAGCGGTAATTAAGAGGTGACGTTGACAAAATTAACGTCAAAGAAAGAGCTAATAAAAAAACGAGGAATTACTACAATTGAATATCAAACCAAGTAGCGTAACATACCTGATTCCATTCATCAGCCCACAAACAAATTTAATATTGAGGTGCAATAGCACGCAAAATGCTTTCTTGGAACAAGTTGCTCCAACCACAAGCGAAAATGTAAAAATGAGGTCGCGGACCGCGGCGGCTGGTGCCAGGAGATAACAAGTGAATTTTGGGAAAACCAAAATCAGCGCTTTTGCGCGGACTAGCTTGATATGAATTGAAATACAGCGGGTTATAACTCAAGTGAACATATACAGGTTGGACCGGAATAGATGAATAAATGGCGAAACAAATAGCAGGAGCTAAAGATTTGTTTCAAATTTTGACAAATAATATCCCTCAAGTGCGTTGCCTTTAAGAAATAACCCTCGGCTTCGCCTCGGGTTATTTCTAGGCAAGCACTTTCGGCTTGTTATTTGTCAAAATTATTGCGGGTGATTATTACTGCCCTTGGTAAATTATAGCTGATAATTGTCTAGTATAACGAACTTGTTTGTTTTTCGATTTGTGAGGTTGGAATGGAACGCCATATTTAAATTCATGTTCCCTTTAGTTAAATAATATCCTGCTATCCCGTTAATTAAATAACCATTATTCAAAGAGTTTATCTTTAAATTATTATAAAAATAATACCAAGATAATTGATTTGGTAGCAAATGTATTTTTTGTAATTCATTACTAATCAAAATAATACTTGCCTGGATGTATAGAGACCCGACCCATATTAGATAAGAGCTCATTTCATATGATTAAACTCATTTATTTATTTATAATATCCAATACACAACAATTATTATGCGATAACAATATAGTTACATAGTGGGCTGTACAAAATTAAAATACTCGTATTTTCAAGTCAATTCATATATTTCTTCGAAAAATGAAATGCTCACACTTTGGAGATTGAAAACATACCTTATCTGATATATACTTAATAATAATTTTCATTGCTTGCTTGCATGACTCCACTTTGAGAGCGAACCCGTGGGCCGAATTGGCTGATTTTGGTGTCAATCGACTCAAGGCGAAGCAAGTAAGCCAGTAGTAGAGTTTTCAAATTTTTATAAGTGACTTTTTTAGGTGGATTTTTTTGTTGATAGCTAACCTCAAAATTAACTCGACACACAAAATGGATGTATTTTAATACATTTCAATTCGAAAACGGGTGTTTTTATTAACATGGGGTCGGCGTTGCTTTAATGTGAAATTAAATCTGTAAGGAAATTATGTAACCAAAGACTATTGTTTCATTTGTTTGGTTTTTGGTCGAGGTCACTTTGTATTTGTCATTTTAGTTTTCGTATTGATTGATCGACGTCCTGAAGAAAATGGTAGGCACAATTGAGTGTTGGAATCAGCTGCCTTAAAGGGAAATAACTTCTGTGACTGGGCACTGGCAAATACGGTTGGTTGCAAATGATTGTTGATAAAAATGATGGGCATATTACGCCACATCAAATAATAAATGTTTGTAAAAACATCACCTTTTGAATGCCTTTATTTAACCACGCACAACTTTGAATAAGTATTATATCTGTTAAGGACTTTATAAACTTTTGCCGCCTCTCTTACATGCTGAGTTCATGCTGTGTGCAGTGGACTCCCGTGCCGGCATCCGATTCCAAAAACACTTACGTTTCATCTGTCAAAGTGGCAGCATGCAAACCGGTCACGCACTACGAAAACTAATTCTTTGTAAATGTTGTAACTGTTCGTGTTAATTTATAGCAATAAATTACTACTTCTGCTTTTCAACGTGCGTATAATTCAGTGAAACCTACAATCCATACAGTCCACAAATTCCAAGGCGAGCAAGGCGATCAGCGGTTTTCCAGATACCGAAATCGATCCCGATTAGTGCTCAAACATTGGTCCTTCGAGCCGGATGCAAACCACATTAGGTCATTGCGGGTCCAAAACAGCGACACCATTCGACAATATTGGTCATAGGCAAGTACAAAGCATATTCAGTTTTGTATTGCATCGCATACAATCGGCCGCAAGGAAGCAGCGTCCAATTTCGCAGCAACGCGTGGAACAAAGAGGGAGCATGCGGTGCCAGTAGCGAGAGGAAGGAAGACAGCAGACGGTAGATACCCAAACGCCGAGTCTCGCGCCAAATTCGTGCAGGTGTGGAGCCAGCGGCCAGCTGCAAGCGAGACGGTAGTAGGAACAGAAAACCGGCAAGGCGGCACACACCAATATCACATGTAAGCCTGATTTTCCTATGCATAAATTTGGTTTATTTCGTCTGTGTTTGCATGTGTGCTTAATTTCAGCTGTGTATTATTGCGTAAACAAATGGTTTATGATTCGTATAAACATTTTAATTGCGTGAAATGCCAAGCTATTAAGTTTGTTAGCGATATCCCCTGCATTTTCAAATTGCAGAGCCGTTTGCGTTGTTAAAGCAGTCTCGCGTTCGTGGCGCATTTTTGGTCTTGCGTAGTACACGGCCATCCGCGTCGTGATTTCATTCCCGCGTTTATACCGGGGTTGTTTTTCTGCGTCGTAAGCGACAAGTTTCTCCCGTTGTTAGCAAGCGCTGTCTACGTTATAAACAAATTCGCGCCAGAGGCGTGCGAAAGGGTTTTATCATTAAAGAATATTTCAGATTCTGCAAGTAGTAAGGCTACCGCGCGTAGCATTTTGCCTGAAATATCACAGATAGTTGACCCGTTGGGTCCGCGTAAAAGAAGCGTACAAAGTTCACGCCAGAGGCGTACGAAAAATTAGTTCGATCTGTTAAATTGTTTTTTAATCTCAACAATTATGAATTCGCTTGTTAGGGCACGTGGCTCTATCAAAGGCAAGCTTACGAGTTTCGCAAATTACGTGCAATCTTTGCAAATAGTTCACGATGAAGATCAATTTTTATCCAGCGCTCAGATTGTTCAATTGCAGAAAAGATTGGATGTTATAGCCGCCGTGTTATCAGAATATTATGCAGTTCATGAACAAATTTTAGAAGCCAGTGAGGATGCAGAACGGGAAATGCAACAGCGAGTCGAATTTGAGGACTCTTATTTTTTTGCAATTTCACAAGCTGAATGTTTGATTAATGAATACAACAAACAGTCTGATGTTGCACCAGATCGTTCTGGATCTCCTAATGGTAGCGTAAGATCAACGCATTCAAATTGCAGTTCACATTGCAATAATCAAGCTGTACGCCTTCCTGCCATTTCTATTCCCAAATATTCAGGGAACGTTTCAGAATGGTTAGAGTTTCGTGAGATTTTTATTAGTTTAATTCATGAGAATCAAGCGTTAACTAATATTCAAAAGCTGCATTACTTAAAGGCTAGTTTACAGGGTGATGCAAGCCAAATTATAAAAAGTTTAGAGTTTACTGCGGGTAATTATACTCTAGCTTGGGAGGCATTGTGCAATCGATACAATGATCCAAAAATTCTGGTTCATAACCACCTCAAGGCTATTTTTGAACTTGAATCTTGCAGTAAGGAATCTGCAACTAAATTACGTACGATTAGCGATATGTTATTCAAACATTTTGCAGCAATCAAATCATTAGCTACCGAAAGCGAGCTTCTTGATTTTGTTATAATTTATGTAGTTTCTAAAAAACTGGACCCCACTACATTTCGTGAATGGGAGGTCCTTAGAAACCGGTCAAGTTCTGACCTGCCTAATCTTGATGAGTTCAAGGAATTCTTACAAAATACAGCAAATCTTCTAGAAACTCTGGAAGTAAAAAATGTTAAGCTTGTACCCGAAAAGTCTTCCAAGGTACATTCTAAATCATTTGTGTCGGGTACCCCTTCGTGTCCACTTTGTAAAGGATCTCATTCCTTGTACAAATGCGATAAGTTTGTCAAGATGTCTGTTCTTGACAGAAAGTCAAAGGCAAAAGAGCTCCGCGTATGCTTTAATTGCCTAACTCAGGGTCACCTTGCGAGCCTTTGTAGCTCCAAATATACGTGTAGAAAGTGCAAATCAAGGCACAACACACTTCTTCATGAGGATAAGCCTCAAAATGCTTCTTCTAGTCAACCAGGATCTGCGATGTCGGCAGAAACCCCTGTTGAACTAAACCAATCGATTTCGGCATTCTGTTCGAATGCTTTTCAGGTACTCTTACCTACGGCTACCGCTAAACTCATCGCTGATGATGGTAAGCCTCATGTTGTGCGAATCCTGTTGGATTCCGGTTCCCAATCGAACTTCATACGTTCAGATCTGTGTAAAAGGTTGAAGCTTCCAATTCGCGAAGTCAACGTTACTGTTTCTGGCTTAAGTAAAGCCACTTCTCAAATCAAGGCTAGGTGTGATATCAAGCTGCAAGCCCCTCACACTTCATACGGCATTGGCCTATCCTGTCTTGTTCTCGATGAGATTACGGGTGTTACCCCAAGTTTTCGCGTCCAGCGAAACAGCTTCAAGGTTCCTGATAACATCAAGTTATCAGATCTGTCCTACGACCAACCGGGCACCATCGACATTCTGATTGGTTCGCCCATTTTCTGGCAGCTCCTTTGTATTGGACAAATTGGTCTAGGCCCAAATCTTCCCATCCTCCAAAAGACTCGTTTTGGTTGGATTGTTTCTGGCCCCACAGGCCCCCCTTCTGCGTATCCTGTACAGTGCAATCTTAGCACGATCGAGGATGCTTCTGATCCCATTGCTAGGTTTTGGCAACTCGAACATTACCCAGAGGAAAAGGTTCGCACAAATGAAGAGAACGCCTGTGAGGCACATTTCGTGCAAAATACTCAACGAGAAGCGAATGGTCGATTCGTTGTCTCTATCCCTTTCAAGAAGCCTGTAGAGGTATTGGGTGATTCATTGCAAATCGCTCAGAAAAGATTCTTATCAGTAGAGAAGATTTCAGATTCTGCAAGTAGTAAGGCTACCACGCGTAGCATCTTGCCTGAAATATCCCAGATTTCAGATTCTACAAGTAGTAAGGCTACCAATCGTAGCAGCTTGTCTGAAATTTCCCAGATAGTTGACCCGCTGGGTCTGTCAAGCCTTTGGTGGCACGGTCCCACCTGGCTAAGCGAAAGTGAGGCATCTTGGCCTACTTCCATGTTCAATATTTCAGATTCTACAAGTGGTAAGGCTACCAATCGTAGCAGCTTGTCTGAAATATCCCATATTTCAGATTCTACAAGTGGTAAGGCTACCAATCGTAGCAGCTTGTCTGAAATATCCCATATTTCAAATTCTACAAGTAGTAAGGCTACCAAGCGTAGCGTCTTGTCTGAAAGATCGCAGATATTTGACCCGCTGGGTCTGTTAAGCCTTTGGTGGCATGGTCCCACCTGGCTAAGCGAAGGCGAGGCATCTTGGCCTGCTTCCAAACATGTTCGTGCTGAGCTTCCAGAATTCAAAAAAGAAGTTCAGAGTCTTCCTGTAACCTCTGTTGAACCATTTCCGTTCAATCAGTATTCAAGCTTCGCTCGCTTACAACGAGTTACAGCTTATTGTTTTGTCACAAAGGCAGTGCACCTTGAATTGGTCGCTGATCTTTCTACTGAAACCTTTTTAATGGCTTTTCGCCGGTTTGTGGCTCGACGAGGCAAACCGCTCCATGTCTACTCAGACAACGGCACTAACTTTGTAGGCGCTAATTCCGAGTTAATCGAATTAGGCAATTTTCTCGCGGAACAAAACCCTTCTATTTCCGAATCAGTCGCGAACGACGGAGTAGCTTGGCATTTTATACCCGCGCACAGTCCTCACTTTGGCGGATTGTGGGAGGCCGGAATCAAGTCCTCCAAACATCACATACGTCGCGTTATAGGTAACGCTAGTCTAAATTATGATGAATTTAGCACTTTGTTAGCACAGGTGGAAGCGACCTTAAACTCCCGACCCCTGTCCCCTTTGTCCTCTGATCCAAACGACCTTCAGCCTTTGACTCCTGCTCATTTCCTGATTGGTCGTCCGTTGGTGTCACTGCCTGATCCCAACGTAACTGAGATAGTCGAGTCTCGTCTGTCTAAATACCAGAGAATACAACAACTACACCAGAATGTGTGGAAGAGATGGAGTAAAGAGTACATCTCGGAACTCCAACAGCGCACCAAATGGCGCACGCATCTTTCGGACCTCCAGCCTGGTTCCATGGTCCTCATCAAGGATGACAATCTACCCCCTCTGAAGTGGAGGTTAGGCCGGGTCACCGAGCTGCACCCTGGCCTTGACGGCGTTACGCGTGTGGCGTCAGTGAACACTGTGTCAGGGATCGTGAAGCGATCCTTCGCTAAATTGTGCCCGCTACCTAGTGTTGTGAACTAGTGCGTTAGCGTTCAGCGCAGTTTTCGTAAAGCCTGTTGGCTCCCCATTGTTCGGGTTTTCTTGTACTAGATTAAGATCCATGTACTATTAGGCTTTGTATATATGTGTGTTCATGTTACATGTTTTACTCTAGCTTTTACATGTCAACTCTGTACTGTTTTATTTGAAAGGTTACCCTTTCCAAGGCGGGCGGTATGTTAAGGACTTTATAAACTTTTGCCGCCTCTCTTACATGCTGAGTTCATGCTGTGTGCAGTGGACTCCCGTGCCGGCATCCGATTCCAAAAACACTTACGTTTCATCTGTCAAAGTGGCAGCATGCAAACCGGTCACGCACTACGAAAACTAATTCTTTGTAAATGTTGTAACTGTTCGTGTTAATTTATAGCAATAAATTACTACTTCTGCTTTTCAACGTGCGTATAATTCAGTGAAACCTACAATCCATACAGTCCACAAATTCCAAGGCGAGCAAGGCGATCAGCGGTTTTCCAGATACCGAAATCGATCCCGATTAGTGCTCAAACAATATCTTTGAAGTAAAAGTGCGTAATTTCCATCTAAAACGATTGATCTTTTCGATGGTATAATAACCATTTAAAAATATTATACATCAAGTGAATTTAACATATTTTTATTTATGTAAAAAGGTTGAGCTCATGAGCACGTAGTGCGATTAAGATCATATCTTTGAGTGGCTAAATGTTTCATTCACGTGGCGAATATGTTTTTATTCAATATTGACAAGATTTTGAATAAAAAAAAAATTGAAATCAAGATATAAATTTGCCCATTCATCGTCGATTTGATCTAAATTTTAGTAATTATATATTACACACTACAAAGAGTAATTGAATGTAAATATTTGTAGAAATAATAAAAATATGTTGTTCTTCCTTTTTAATCCACTAGTGAATTTATGGTATATTATTATATGAGCGATTATGACAGCCATTATTCACGAAGATGACACAAGTCATCTGAAGGAATAATGGCCATAATCTCGATACGATACTTTATCTACTCCTATGCAATAGGAGTTTTGTGTTCATATTTTCGAATTATGACATTTGTCTCAACTGTCAACTACAAAAGTCATTTGATAATAAGAATGAATTTTGTGATTGGGTACAACCTATTGAATAATGAAAATAGAATTTTATGATTCGCTGCAAACTAGTGAATCATGAAAATAGAATTTTATGATTGGCTGCAAACTGTGAATTATGAATCATAATTCACGGACATTATACAATTCTTCTTCTTCTTGGTCGTAACTCGCTTCCGAGTATCGTGACCCCTCCTGTTAATCAGAACCTGTAACAGCCCGCCATAGTTGTCTATCTTCTGCACTTCTCATTATTTCGGTCATCGATAGATTGGAGAGTTTTTTTATTTGATCAATAAATCTCACTGGTTACCGACCTCTTCTTCTTTTTCCATCAACCTTGCCTTGTATGCACAATTTTTCCATTTCGTCTCGTCTGATTATGTAGCCAAAGAATCGGACTATTTGTCGTTGAATTGTAGGTAGTAATCATTGGTTGGTGTTAATATTGAGTTCTCTTAAAATGGAGAGATTAGTTCTCCGCGCAATCCAGGGGATTCTTAACATGCGTCGGTAGCAGATCATCTCCTATTATACAATAGGAGTAGATAATAGTGTAACACTCGGCCACTTGTTATAAGGGTGTCAAAATTACTGCGAACGGGTAGCTCAAAAGTCGGAGATAATGTTCACTCAGATATATGATAGATTAACACACAAAACACCATGGAAATACATTTAAACAATATATTATGTTTTAACTATAGTTACATTTAGCATTTATTAAAAAGTTTGTTAAATGAAATTGTATATTACAGTAAAACAAATTATTTGCCCTAAACCGGTGTATCGTTTCCCTGGAAGAACCGCAACCGGTGATACACAGGCGGATAGCGGGTGTTTTCGTCTAGCAGGAAATCTTCGGGGTCAATCGGGTGCTTCCTCGCGAGTCTACGGGAGCTAACGCGGCGTCGGCGTCTTAGGGAGTTCGTACTGTCAGTTTCTGCTTCCGGGCTATTTTGACGTCTGTAAACACGTGTAGGAATTAGGTTAATTACTGTATTTCTTACCCTAATTGGACTACTACGGTTTTCACCGGGAGGCCGCGGCGGCCGCGGAGACGAGTGTGTGCTTCTTCGGTGCGATCGTCGCTGCAGGATAACGTCGCTGGCCCTGGAAGTTTACGCACCTCGGAGATGTTATTCCTCCATGGACATGCCAAGTACGTAACTATAATCTGAGTTATTAGTAAAAGTTCGCCAGCCTACATCGATTTACAACTCGTGTACGGACTGGTTTTAAATGCAAATTGAACTGCACATGTTTAGCGTGGACACGGGCTGTTTGAATTACGAATTGAAATTACAATGAACGCTGATTTTCGGGGCTTGAGTACCAGCTGTTTTAATTATGAATTAAAACCAACAGGAAAGCCGATTTATAATCTGAATACGGGGTATTTTTAGTTAGGCATTGAAATTAAATGTATGGAAATCAAAATGAACTGTTTCGATTCGAAACTCGAAAGTTTCGGCATCTCGCGACGGCTGATACCGGATTTGAGTTAATGGGTCTATTAAGCCTAATTAATGTCGGGATTATTTACAGGGGAATAATTTAAGCTGGCGGAGTGGGTTTCCTGGCGAAGGCTTCCACTTCAAGCGAGCTTTGGGTTTATTAACAGGGAAGTTTTAGGCACGCAAAGTGGGTTTTCTATTGAAAGCATCCACTTTTAACGAGCCCCAGGTTTATTAACAAGAGAGTTTTATATAGGTTTTCAAAGTGGGTTTTCTATTGAAAGCGTCCACTTCTAGCGAACCCCAGGTCTGGTCTACCAGCGGATATCGGAAGGAAATCAGGAATTCGAGGTAGAAGAATAATTGAGATTTTGTCTGGGCCGGACAGGAAATAGGACGGGGGATCGGGAACTGGAAGGACTGGAGAATCTGTCAGGAAAATCTCTCTGGGGAATCTCTAGGAAAATCTCTCAAAATGCGCTCTGCAACTGCTTTTATACGGCTCGCTTGTTCATAGGTGGGGGAGAAACGGCGCGCGGCTTGCCTTTGTTCGTCTACCGCTATCTTCGGGTGCGGCCTGGGCCCGCGTTGGCTTATCTTCTGGGACATTGACACGCCGTGATTTATGATAACGCGGAGTTCGGCGACGTTTAAATTAAAAAACATTATTTAATATGGGATTAACCAAATTCAAACGGAAGCTAGCGTTACAATAGTATATTATACATCAAGGTAGCGAAGCCCAGTATTATAACCTGAGCGCATAGCGCGAAGTATCTAACGCGCGAAGGTTATAAGAAGATTGGTTATCGTGGTGTATATACTATTTTTTGTACTACCAAACGGCTTAATATCTAAAATTCCCAACAAATTTCGAAAATATTTTAACTGTCAACCTGACAGTACCTACAGTTTTTTAATACGTCAAAATTAAAATAGTACTGTCTGATGGTGACAAAACGTATTTGGTAACTTTGCAATTTATTAGTTACCACGGTAAAAAATTTTTATTTTACTTTGTCTCCCAAGGTGGAAAAAACAACTTCACGACCTAAAAATAGGCCAATAATGGTGCGTTCTGAGACTAGTAGGTAGTGCAAAATTAGAAGATTATGCAATGAGGGAGAAAAAAGCGTTATTTTGCTGAGGTGCAATTTGTGACTCTCGGGCTTTACCCTCGAGTCACACAGCACTCAAGCAAAATAGCAGTCTCTCCGAATTGCATATACTATTTTTTTTCACATTGCAGGAATATTTAAAACTACAAACCTGTTTTTACATAATTTATTGACATTTTTAAATTTTAAAGTTGGTGCTACTGTAAGTCTATGGCAAATTCGAGGTTATCAAGTTAGGTTTTGCATTAGTTTTGACACAGACTGGCGCAAAACGTAACCTGCTAACTTCGAATTTGACATAATGGCGGTGTCAGTCATAATGAAAGCTACCTAGGTAAATTTCTCTCCTCTAGGGAATCATTCATTATTTCTGTCATAATTTTGGTATCGTAGAAACCGTTTTTTTACAGACGTGACAAAACAAATATTAATGGCTTATAAATATACAGGGCCATAAAGTGTGTACCATTTTTCCTGGCCCACTATGTATAGGGTAGCGTTAGCGGTACAGTAACCACAGCCAAATGCGATAACAAAAAATTGCAGATTCTAACCTCAATTCCCTTGCAATTTAAATTTATGTAAATATACAATTTATAGCTTTGGTGCTTCTTTTGAGCAAATGTATCTAAATCACTCGATTATTATCGATTTGACGTCTTCAGCGAAGTTTGGTATGCTCCAAAATTGTTGCCGAGATTGTTTAAGGAATAGGTAGGTACCTATTTTACAGTTTAATACTATGCCCTAATGGATACCAGCATAAAAATCGAGTATATCAACAATAGCGAACCGATCAGCTATGAAGTAGAAAAAGCAGCTACTAACGACATTGGCTACATGGAACTTCCAAAACTTGTACCAATACAGCGGAATGGTAGCTATTTCAAGATCACTGTCTGCAAGTCCCTTAAAATAGTCATTCTTGCAGAATCGTATAAAAGTGAGACAATTTCTGAAACTTTTATGGACTCGGTGCTAGTGGCCGTGCCAGAGAGAGAACAATTAGGAGTTAAATTTGAAGTTTCCAACAATATAAATGCCAAAGCACAGGAATGGGTTATAATAGAGGAAGCCGCTGCAAATGTTATACAAGTTAGCAAGTTGTTTACTCAATTTTTAGAGAAATTCATAGTTAAATGTTAAGTAACGAATATTTTTCTTAAATAGGAAAACGACGTGAAATATTATAATATGTAATTTTGTAGTTAGCTCCATCCATAAAAGACATCTATCAAAAGAAGAGCCGAAATGGGAGGATCTCCGCTGCTCAGCGAGCAGCCCTATTTGACTTTGTCCGTAGGCATCAGGAGCTGATAAATACAAAGTTCACCTCCGAATTCCGGCCCAGGCATGCGCAAGCCTTGTGGCAAGCTTTGACAGAGAAGCTGAACTTCATTGCAGGCGCCAAAAAGAATTGGAAGCAGTGGAAAAAGGTAATGAGCCAAAAGCATCGAATTGCATCTAATGATCTCATTTGTTAGACCTGGCAAGACTTCCATTCGAAGACTAAGATAAAAAGCTGTCGCATCGCCAAACACAAGCGTCTTGCTGGTAGTGGCAAGGCTGTGAAGGAAACTCTGACTCCAGTGGAGAAAGATATATTAGACATCATTTGTCTAGTGAAGCCGGAACGCCGAGTTGATTTTGTCAGGCCGGAGGCCAAGGTTGTGAGTGTAAGTTGTAAGATTTTGTAATTGGTAGCACAAAAACAATATTGATTTTAACATCTCTTATGTTGCAGGTCTCAGAGCCCCTAGTTGAGACAAAAATGTGCGCAAAAAAAAGTCGAATTGGCAGAATTTCGATTGCACAACGAACGGCCTTGCTGGAGTTCATCAAGAAGCACCGCGAATTGATAAACACAAAATTCACACCCACGTTTAGACCTAAACATGCCCGAGCACTGTGGGAGACGCTGACAGAGAGGCTTAATTCTATTCCCGGCGCAAAAAAGAATTGGAAGCGGTGGAGAAAGGTGAGACAAAGGGGCTACTTTCAGTTTTGGTCCAGTTTCAGTGGTTATGCTTTAGACTTGGCACGACTACCATTCAAACGTCAAAAAAAAAAGCTGACACATCGACAGTCACAAGCAAACAGGGGAAAGTGAAGCGCTTAGTGACAGTTTAACTTCCGTGGAGGAGGATATCCTGGATATTATATCCGTGGCAGAGGTAGAAGTGTCTACATCAAAAATTGAACTGCAAAATGCAGAAATAAATAATTGTGAAAACAGCTTCCAAGGTAATTCGATTCAGGAATGATAAATAGATATTTATGTATTTAGTGTGTAAAGAGAGCCATTTTGGTATGAGGATGCGAGTTTCGTGCCGAGCGGTAGCGAGGCGCGAAAAAGCAACCGAATACCAAAATGGCTCTTTACACTCTAAATACATACATTTTTTCTACGGTCCTAAATAAATGACAAAATTGTTAAATAATTGAAATTTCGATTCACACCATTTGATGAAGTCGTTGTACCGCCGTTCATAAAGGCCGCGCGATTTGGCCGGCAACAACTCATTGTATGCTGTCTGGGCCGCTTCAAATACTTCAGGCGGGGTGCAATTATCTTCAGATTCCATCTTCAACTTTACAAAAACTCTCAAACTCAATAAAACTGCTGCGTGATGATGGACGCGCCGTGTTGCAATTGTCAATAATTTTAGCCAGTTCCAGAAAAATGACGAATTACAATAATAATCAGGTTAGCCATGGCGATGCGTAAAGTAAAATGAAGTGACGCGATTATTTCATTAAGACATTGTTTACGTGGTTGCGATGTTAAAATGGTTACTAGGGAAAAAATGTGTGAATCGCTAACTTTTCGCATTGACAGTGAGCTTTTAATAGTCGGTTTTAGAGGTGACCGTAGAAAAACATATTTTTAATGCAATGAAATTTTGTTAAAGAACCAGATTCCTCCTTGAAACCACCTGCCACTGGGCATCTATCTGCCGTTCAAAGTTCAAATATGTTTATAGTGAATGATGCAGGCAGTTACAGACTCCCTGTTAACCACACACCTTTAGGTATAATATATCAGTTTAGTTAAATAGTAGAAGCTAAAATTAATTTGCATTATTTATATCTCGTTTTAGCACTATCGAGTGACAAAATATTGTTGGAGCCCCATCAAAAGAAGCCGTCAAAGTTAAAAGCTAGTGAGTAGCAAGCATTATCTTGTAAAAGTTTGTTAGCTCAATTATTTTGCTTATAATAGATGTCCTTTAGGCTAAGAGGACCAGAATGACAGAACGTGTTCTATGATGCAAAAATTAAAGGCTATTTATAGGCGAATTAAGTCCCCAAAATAAAAATTTACTGCTTCAGCTAGCTTAGTTAAAGAGAGTGTTAGCTCACACACACATTTTTTAAACAATTATAAATACAGTTGTGTATTCTGTTATCCCAAGACACAGGACACAAACGAATCGGCACAAATGCATCTCATAATGTTTAAACCTATGGACCATTAATAACTCATTAAACGCCACTTAAAGGCTACATTTTTTAAAGATTTTTTTATGTGGATGCCCCAAAAGCGCAGAAAGGAAACATAACAGAACCAGTACCACTATGTCTTAATAAAAATTGAAAATTGACAGTAAATTATTGGTTCATTAAACGTTGCTGCTTGAAGTATTTTTGTGATCTTGAAACTTATTTTTCTTCTAGTAGATTATCCTAAAAGCATGCCAGACATAACAAAACCGCCATAAATGCGTCTATTAATGATTAAACAAATAGAAAATTGTCAAAAAAGTAACCGTTCATTAAATACTGCTGAAGGAATTATTTGTTTATCTTGAAACTTATTTTATATTCCATTAGATCACCCCAAAAACATGGAAGAAAAAACAGAGTTTCCATAAGTACATCTACTAATCAGTATTGTTTAATCTTGAAACCTATTTTTTCTTGTTAGATTACACCTAGAGCTTACAAGTTATAACAGAACCAGCATAAATGCATCTATTAATGATTGAACCCATAGATAATTGTCAAGAAATTAAGGGTTCATTAAAGGTTGTTGTTCGAAGTGTTTTTTAATCTTCAAACTATTTTTTATTTTGTTAGATTACACCTAGAACTAGCAAGTTATAACAGAACCAGCATAAATGCATCTATTAATGATTCAATCCATAGATAATTGTCAAGAAATTAATGGTTCATTAAAGGTTGTTCGAAGTGTTTTTTAATCTTGAAAACTATTTTTTATTTGGTTAGATTACACCTAGAGCTTGCAAGATAGAACAAGCATAAATGCATCTATTAACGATGGAACCCATAGGTAATTGTCAAGAAATTAATGGTTCATTAAAGGTTGTTCGAAGTGTTTTTTAATCTTGAAAACTATTTTTTATTTTGTTAGATTACACCTAGAACTTGCAAGTTATAACCGAACCAGCATAAATGCATCTATTAATGATTGAACCCATAGATAATTGTCAAGAAATTAATGGTTCATTAAAGGTTGTTCGAAGTGTTTTTTAATCTTGAAAACTATTTTTTATTTTGTTAGATTACACCTAGAACTTGCAAGTTATAACAGAACCAGCATAAATGCATCTATTAATGATTGAACCCATAGATAATTGTTAACAAATTAATGGTTCATTAAAGGTTGTTGTTCGAAGTGTTTTTTAATCTTGAAAACTATTTTTTTCTGGGTTAGATTACACCCAGAGCTTGCAAGATAGAACAAGCATAAATGCATCTATTAACGATGGAACCCATAGGTAATTGTCAAGAAATTAATGGTTTATTAAAGGTTGTTTGAAGTGTTTTTTAATCTTGAAAACTATTTTTTATTTTGTTAGATTACACCTAGAACATGCAAGTTATAACAGAACCAGCATAAATGCATCTATTAATGATTGAACCCATAGATAATTGTCAAGAAATTAATGGTTCATTAAAGGTTGTTCGAAGTGTTTTTTAATCTTGAAAACTATTTTTTATTTTGTTAGATTACACCTAGAACTTGCAAGTTATAACAGAACCAGCATAAATGCATCTATTAATGATTGAACCCATAGATAATTGTTAACAAATTAATGGTTCATTAAAGGTTGTTGTTCGAAGTGTTTTTTAATCTTGAAAACTATTTTTTTCTGGGTTAGATTACACCTAGAGCTTGCAAGATAGAACAAGCATAAATGCATCTATTAACGATGGAACCCATAAATAATTGTCAAGAAATTAATGGTTTATTAAAGGTTGTTCGAAGTGTTTTTTAATCTTGAAAACTATTTTTTATTTTGTTAGATTACACCTAGAACATGCAAGTTATAACAGAACCAGCATAAATGCATCTATTAATGATTGAACCCATAGATAATTGTCAAGAAATTAATGGTTCATTAAAGGTTGTTCGAAGTGTTTTTTTATCTTGAAAACTATTTTTTATTTTGTTAGATTACACCTAGAACTTGCAAGTTATAACAGAACCAGCATAAATGCATCTATTAATGATTGAACCCATAGATAATTGTCAAGAAATTAATGGTTCATTAAAGGTTGTTGTTCGAAGTGTTTTTTAATCTTGAAAACTATTTTTTATTGTGTTAGATTACACCTAGAACTTGCAAGTTATAACAGAACCAGCATAAATGCATCTATTAATGATTGAACCCATAGATAATTGTCAATAAATTAATGGTTTATTAAAGGTTGTTGTTCGAAGTATTTTTTAATCTTGAAAACTATTTTTTATTTTGTTAGATTACACCTAGAGCTTGCAAGATAGAACAAGCATAAATGCATCTATTAACGATGGAACCCATAGGTAATTGTCAAGAAATTAATGGTTCATTAAAGGTTGTTCGAAGTGTTTTTTAATCTTGAAAACTATTTTTTATTTGGTTAGATTACACCTAGAGCTTGCAAGATAGAACAAGCATAAATGCATCTATTAACGATCGAACCCATAGGTAATTGTCAAGAAATTAATGGTTCATTAAAGGTTGTTCGAAGTGTTTTTTAATCTTGAAAACTATTTTTTATTTTGTTAGATTACACCTAGAACTTGCAAGTTATAACGGAACCAGCATAAATGCATCTATTAATGATTGAACCCATAGATAATTGTCAAGAAATTAATGGTTCATTAAAGGTTGTTGTTCGAAGTGGTTTTTAATCTTGAAAACTATTTTTTATTTTGTTAGATTACACCTAGAACTTGCAAGTTATAACGGAACCAGCATAAATGCATCTATTAATGATTGAACCCATAGATAATTGTCAAGAAATTAATGTTTCATTAAAGGTTGTTGTTCGAAGTGTTTTTTAATCTTGAAAACTATTTTTTATTTTGTTAGATTACACCTAGAACTTGCAAGTTATAACCGAACCAGCATAAATGCATCTATTAATGATTGAACCCATAGATAATTGTCAAGAAATTAATGGTTCATTAAAGGTTGTTGTTCGAAGTGTTTTTTAATCTTGAAAACTATGTTTTATTTTGTTAGATTACACCTAGAACTTGCAAGTTATAACAGAACCAGCATAAATGCATCGATTAATGATTGAACCCATAGATAATTGTCAATAAATTAATGGTTCATTAAAGGTTGTTGTTCGAAGTATTTTTTAATCTTGAAAACTAGTTTTTATTTGGTTAGATTACACCTAGAGCTTGCAAGATAGAACAAGCATAAATGCATCTATTAACGATCGAACCCATAGGTAATTGTCAAGAAATTAATGGTTCATTAAAGGTTGTTCGAAGTGTTTTTTAATCTTGAAAGCTATTTTTTATTTTGTTAGATTACACCTAGAACTTGCAAGTTATAACAGAACCAGCATAAATGCATCTATTAATGATTGAACCCATAGATAATTGTCAAGAAATTAATGGTTCATTAAAGGTTGTTGTTCAAAGTATTTTTTAATCTTGAAAACTATGTTTTATTTTGTTAGATTACACCTAGAGCTTGCAAGATAGAACAAGCATAAATGCATCTAATAACGATGGAACCCATAGGTAATTGCTAAGAAATTAATGGTTCATTAAAGGTTGTTCGAAGTGTTTTTTAATCTTGAAAACTATTTTTTATTTGGTTAGATTACACCTAGAGCTTGCAAGATAGAACAAGAATAAATGCATCTATTAACGATCGAACCCATAGGTAATTGTCAAGAAATTAATGGTTCATTAAAGGTTGTTCGAAGTGTTTTTTAATCTTGAAAACTATTTTTTATTTTGTTAGATTACACCTAGAACTTGCAAGTTATAACAGAACCAGCATAAATGCATCGATTAATGATTGAACCCATAGATAATTGTCAATAAATTAATGGTTCATTAAAGGTTGTTGTTCGAAGTATTTTTTAATCTTGAAAACTATTTTTTATTTTGTTAGATTACACCTAGAGCTTGCAAGATAGAACAAGCATAAATGCATCTATTAACGATGGAACCCATAGGTAATTGTCAAGAAATTAATGGTTCATTAAAGGTTGTTCGAAGTGTTTTTTAATCTTGAAAACTATTTTTTATTTGGTTAGATTACACCTAGAGCTTGCAAGATAGAACAAGCATAAATGCATCTATTAACGATCGAACCCATAGGTAATTGTCAAGAAATTAATGGTTCATTAAAGGTTGTTCGAAGTGTTTTTTAATCTTGAAAGCTATTTTTTATTTTGTTAGATTAAACCTAGAACTTGCAAGTTATAACAGAACCAGCATAAATGCATCTATTAATGATTGAACCCATAGATAATTGTCAAGAAATTAATGGTTCATTAAAGGTTGTTGTTCAAAGTATTTTTTAATCTTGAAAACTATGTTTTATTTTGTTAGATTACACCTAGAGCTTGCAAGATAGAACAAGCATAAATGCATCTAATAACGATGGAACCCATAGGTAATTGCTAAGAAATTAATGGTTCATTAAAGGTTGTTCGAAGTGTTTTTTAATCTTGAAAACTATTTTTTATTTGGTTAGATTACACCTAGAGCTTGCAAGATAGAACAAGCATAAATGCATCTATTAACGATCGAACCCATAGGTAATTGTCAAGAAATTAATGGTTCATTAAAGGTTGTTCGAAGTGTTTTATAATCTTGAAAACTATTTATTATTTGGTTAGACTACACCTAGAACTTGCAAGTTATAACATAACCAGCATAAATGCATCTATTAATGATTGAACCCATAGATAATTGTCAAGAAATTGATGGTTCATTAAAGGTTGTTGTTCGAAGTATTTTTTAATCTTGAAAACTATTTTTTATTTTGTTAGATTACACCTAGATCTTGCAAGATAGAACAAGCATAAATGCATCTATTAACGATGGAACCCATAGGTAATTGTCAAGAAATTAATGGTTCATTAAAGGTTGTTCGAAGTGTTTTTTAATCTCGAAAACTATTTTTTATTTTGTTAGATTACACCTAGAGCTTGCAAGATAGAACAAGCATAGATGCATATATTAACGATGGAACCCATAGATAATTGTCAAGAAATTAATGGTTCATTAAAGGTTGTTGTTCGAAGTGTTTTTTAATCTTCAAACTATTTTTATTTTGTTAGATTACACCTAGAACTTGCAAGTTATAACAGAACCAGCATAAATGCATCTATTAATGATTGAACCCATAGATAATTGTCAAGAAATTAATGGTTCATTAAAGGTTGTTGTTCGAAGTGTTTTTTATCTTCAAAACTATTTTTTATTTTGTTAGGTTACACTTAGAACTTGCAAGTTATAACAGAACCAGCATAAATGCATCTATTAATGATTGAACCCATAGATAATTGTCAAGAAATTAATGGTTCATTAAAGGTTGTTGTTCGAAGTGTTTTTTAATCTTCAAACAATTTTTTATTTTGTTAGATTACACCTAGAACTTGCAAGTTATAACAGAACCAGCATAAATGCATCTATTAATGATTGAACCCATAGATAATTGTGAAGAAATTAATGGTTCATTAAAGGTGGTTCGAAGTGTTTTTAATCTTGAAAACTATTTTTTATTTGGTTAGATTACACCTAGAACTTGCAAGTTATAACAGAACCAGCATAAATGCATCTATTAATGATTGAACCCATAGATAATTGTCAAGAAATTAATGGTTCATTAAAGGCTGCCGATCTGAAGTGTTTTTTAATCTTCAAACCTATTTTTTATATTGTTAGATTACTCCTAGAACTTGCAAGTTATAACAGAACCAGCATAAATGCTTCCATTAATGAGAACCCATAGATAATTGTCAAGAAATTAATGGTTCATTAAAGGTTGTTCTTCGAAGTGTTTTTTAAGCTTGAAAACTATTTTTTATTTTGTTAGATGACACCTAGAACTTGCAAGTTATAACAGAACCAGCATAAATGCATCTATTAATGATTGAACCCATACATAATTTTCAAGAAATTAATGGTTCATTAAAGGCTGCAGATCTGAACTGTTTTTTAATCTTCAAAACTATTTTTTATTTTGTTAGATTACACCTAGATCTTGCAAGATAGAACAAGCATAAATGCATCTATTAACGATGGAACCCATAGGTAATTGTCAAGAAATTAATGGTTCATTAAAGGTTGTTCGAAGTGTTTTTTAATCTCGAAAACTATTTTTTATTTTGTTAGATTACACCTAGAGCTTGCAAGATAGAACAAGCATAAATGCATATATTAACGATGGAACCCATAGATAATTGTCAAGAAATTAATGGTTCATTAAAGGTTGTTGTTCGAAGTGTTTTTTAATCTTCAAACTATTTTTATTTTGTTAGATTACACCTAGAACTTGCAAGTTATAACAGAACCAGCATAAATGCATCTATTAATGATTGAACCCATAGATAATTGTCAAGAAATTAATGGTTCATTAAAGGTTGTTGTTCGAAGTGTTTTTTATCTTCAAAACTATTTTTTATTTTGTTAGGTTACACTTAGAACTTGCAAGTTATAACAGAACCAGCATAAATGCATCTATTAATGATTGAACCCATAGATAATTGTCAAGAAATTAATGGTTCATTAAAGGTTGTTGTTCGAAGTGTTTTTTAATCTTCAAACAATTTTTTATTTTGTTAGATTACACCTAGAACTTGCAAGTTATAACAGAACCAGCATAAATGCATCTATTAATGATTGAACCCATAGATAATTGTGAAGAAATTAATGGTTCATTAAAGGTGGTTCGAAGTGTTTTTAATCTTGAAAACTATTTTTTATTTGGTTAGATTACACCTAGAACTTGCAAGTTATAACAGAACCAGCATAAATGCATCTATTAATGATTGAACCCATAGATAATTGTCAAGAAATTAATGGTTCATTAAAGGCTGCCGATCTGAAGTGTTTTTTAATCTTCAAACCTATTTTTTATATTGTTAGATTACTCCTAGAACTTGCAAGTTATAACAGAACCAGCATAAATGCTTCTATTAATGAGAACCCATAGATAATTGTCAAGAAATTAATGGTTCATTAAAGGTTGTTCTTCGAAGTGTTTTTTAAGCTTGAAAACTATTTTTTATTTTGTTAGATGACACCTAGAACTTGCAAGTTATAACAGAACCAGCATAAATGCATCTATTAATGATTGAACCCATAGATAATTTTCAAGAAATTAATGGTTCATTAAAGGCTGCAGATCTGAACTGTTTTTTAATCTTCAAAACTATTTTTTATTTTGTTAGATTACACCTAGAGCTTGCAAGATATAAGAGAACCAGCATAAATACATCTATTAATGATTAAACAAATGAAAAATCCTCTAGAAATGAATGATTCATTAAAGGTTGTTGCTTGAAATATTTTTTTTTTATTCTATTAGATCTTTCGGAGTGCTTGCAAGACATAAAAGAACTGACATAGATGCGTCTATTAATGATTAACCAATAGAAAATTGTTGAGAAATTAATGGTTTATGAAAGGTTACTGCGCGAAGTATTTTTAATCTTGAAACTTATTTTTTATTTTGTTAGGCTTCCCCAAGAGCTACAATATAATAACAGAAGTGTAATAAATGCATCGATTAATGATTAAACCAATAGAAAATTGCTGAACTTTTTTTGGGCTTTAAACTTATTTTTCATTCCGGTATATGATGCCAAGAGTGTTCAGGAAATAGCAACCACCATAAATGCGTTTATTAGTGATTATACCAATAGAAAATTATTTAGAGGTTAATCGTTCACTGATCACCAGCGTTGCCGAGCGGTTAGAGCGTCAGACTGCAGTGCCACGGTACGGGGTTCAATCCCGACATCTGGCAACTGGCGGGCGGCCCACCCAGTCGCTTTAAAAATTGGGTACCGAAACCACAGTTGTGGAAGTAGGGAAAGTAAGGCAGTCGTCGCAGGCGTGATGCTAACCACATCACCCAGTACGTCGTTACAAGAGTTATTTCGGCGACCCTGACTCGCCTTGTCTCAGGCCATGTTCCTACATGAAATGAAGTACCCGAACTTTACTTTTAATCGTTCATAGTACTTTTTGATATTGACACTTATCATTCATGGCTGCGAACGAGTAAGGTGTACTGGGTGTCATGCTGCTATATTTTGCTGGTCTAGTTGGCAAATTTGGTGAACAACAATAGATCTATTTGTGCTAGTACGTTTTTGTGAATAAAATAGATGTGAATTATACCTATAGACTTTAAATTTAGAAGCAAAGTGTTATACCATTTCAAAGAATGGTTTTGACAAAGGAGAATCCCTGGAATTGCAGTGGTTACAGCAACTCAGAGCGTCATTTTAGCGGAATGCGGTAGGAGCGAGCAGAGAGAAAATTGCGGGAAGATGAAATGCAACGAGACGGAATTTTGAAGCTTCAAACTTTTTCTTTCGTTTTAATTTGGAACTATTTTTTAATACTTTCAGAGGGCGTAATTAGTTTTCTACCTTATCTTGCTTGATTTTATATTTACCTCATTAGCCCCCCCCCCCCCTCCCCCAATGCTTATCAATCTTTCCTATTTTCTCATATTATGGTGTTGATCTCCTTTATGATAAACTTGCTGTTATCCACACACTTACTGTTTATTAACTCTTTTTATTATAATCCATTTTTGTTTGCAAAAATTATGTATTAAATGTTGTGTAACGAATTTTCCGTATGTACTTGTTTTCCCTTTTTGTAGCTGTAGCACAATCCACTCGACAGCGAATGTTGGAATCCCCACAGATAAAACCACCAAAATTCAAAATAAGTAAGTATTGGTTCCTTTAGCAGCTATTTCAGTTAATAATAAATCTAAACTAGGATTAGTGACTACTTGTCTGTGAATTTGCAACCGCAACAGACTTTCAGACTTGTGTTGTAGGGCAGAAACGAAACCTGGCTGCTCAACACCTGCACCACATCACTGCAGCAAAGAAGTTGACTGCAACAATACACAAAGAAAATATGCTAAAGCAGAGTTACTACAAGGAAAAGTTAAAAATTCTGCAAGAGCAAGCCACGGCAATGTCAAGAATTGCTACTGCATTAGAAAGATTAAGTAATAAATAGATAGTATGAGAATGTATTGTTTATAAAAGTAATAAATTTTTTTAAGCAAAATGTGATTACATTTAAAATTTGTTTTAAATAAACCATATATTTACCAAAAGCAGAGGTAATTCCTCCACATTAACTGAACCAGGATATAAAGAAAGCAAATCAGAGTCTAGATATACAGGGTCCGGCAGAATGACGTATCCATTTTCAAAGTAAATTCATTTCATAATATAATGCGATATAAATTCAAATCAAATCGCCATGCTTTCGCGATAAATGGAAATTTAAGAAAGTTGTCAAAGTGTTTGCGAGAAATGTCAGTTTAGCTGTGAATATAGAGCATTGGTCAAATATTCAACGTTCTTTTGCGGTTGAAGCTTATTTTAAAAATAACAATTCTGTTGTAACCACCCAGCGTTTATTTTGTCATTACTTTCATTTGAATCCACGAGATGCAGTTCCTAGTCGAATAACAATTAAAAAGTGGGTACACAAGTTTCGCACTACTGCCTCATGTGCCAAAGAAAAAGCAAAAGGAACAAACTCGTTCTGTACACATACTTGAAAATGCTGAAAGGGTAAGAGCAGCTTCAAGAGTGCCAGCAGCGAGAAGGAGGTCACTTGACTGATGTCAAGTTTAAAAAATAAAATTTCCGTGTTTCCTGAAGAGCCTTTTGTTTGATTTTTGAATAAAAATTTAGCCGTTAACAAAAACAACTCAATTTAAAATGGATACTTCATTCTGCCGGACCTTGTATTAAATAAAAATAACAGTAATAACCTCTAATGGATGATATCAGACTTCGAGACTAAAAATGAACATCGACAAGACAAACATTGTGTCAAACAAAGAAGATTCAACACTGATTGAGATTGAGGACAAGCAAATAGAGGTGGTTAATGAATATATCTATTTAGGATAAAAACTGACATTTGTAAGTGATCCCCAAGCAGCAGAAGTTGAAAGAAGGATTAAACTAGCATTGGCGGCATTTGGAAGACATAAACGTATCCTCAATACTTAAAATCCAAGGTATATAACCAGTGTGTCCTCGTAATTCTAACTTATGCTTCAGAGACTTGGTCCGTCATGGAAACCAGTATAAGAAAGATCAAAGTAACAAAGAGGGCAATGGGCAATGCTGTGTATACGCCTACAAGACAGGAAACCAAACAATTGAATAACAAATATGCATAGCAAGTTTAAAATGGAAGTGGGCGGGACACCTAATGAGAAGACAAAACAACAGATGGAGTGGCAAAGTGACCGAGTGGAGGCCAAGAACCGGAAGAAGAGATCGTGGTCAGTCTAGAGCTAGATGGCGAGATGACATCAGCAGTGTAGCAGGACCACAGTGGATGCAAACTACCTCTGATCGAACAGCATGGCGACAGCTTGGGGAGGCATATGTCCATATTTTGTTAACCCATTTTGCAGCCTTCAGCAATAAAGTTGATCATTTAAGCTTTTTAGTACAGCCTGCCTGTATTTCAAATCTGATGCCAGCATTTTTAATTTCTCACCGCAAATACTCACAAAAACCACCTCTTTCCTTTCCCGTTTGAGTTCGAACACCCTGTATATGGGCGTAGCTGTCTCGTTTTAACCATTTTAGGCCACCCTTTATAAAACACGTGTCCTTTAAACGCGGGTAAAACTGGTTTGAGCCGGCGAAGACTCCGCTTCGCGATTGGTTATTGCTCCGCTTGGGGACGCGTGGCGTCATGTGGCTGCTTGGAGACGCGAGTTCCAACAAGGCCGTTGAGAGGAACACAAGTCGCGCGTGTGTGCTTGGTGTGGTGTGTACCGTTGTTGCGTGGGTGTGATGGGCATTCCGAGCGCCCAGTTCTGTTTCTTCAAGTAAGGGGCTGTTCCCCTTTAACCCGACAACTCGGGGATTCATTCCTGCACGACGTTTGGGCCTCCCTTTTGTTCCCGGTCTAATGTAAGAGACGCATTCCAATCGACGCCATTGTAAGGCGGAATCCTGCCTATTATCCTCACGTACCGCCCCCGCTTCTACCTATGTGCCGCAGGCGGACACAAGCCACCAGCTGACCGCACGCCACCCTCAAGGGCCGCCAACGAAACAAGGTATCTGTGCAAACAACTGTATAACCTATTATCTGTCATTCATGCGAATCGAGTTTGTTCTTGTGAGTGTGCGTTGGCGTTTTTGTGCATTCACGGCGATTGCTGTGACCTGAGGCCAGGCTGCCTTTGCGACGCTGTATTTGCTGTCATTTATTCAAATATTTCATGTGTGCTGGCCCCGTGCCTTGCTAATTAAACATTTAACTAATTCATCGCATGCCTTTGCGACCCTGTATTTGCTGTCATTTATTCAAACATGCTGGCCCTGTGCCTTGCTAATTAAACATTTAACTAATTTATCGCATACCTTTGCGACGCTATGCTTGCTGTCATTTATTCCAAACATTTCATGTGTGTTGGCCCCGGGCATTTTAAATTAAACATTTATCTAGTTTGGCGCATACCTTTGCGACGCTGTATTTGCTGTCATTTAAAGTGCCTTGGTCGCCTTCGCTCATGATGGATACGCTTGTTGTGAAGTAATGTACCTCGATGTCTCTTACTTGTAATTGATCTTTTATATTTAAATTAACGGGCCAACACCGGCCGGTTACATGTGTGTGTATTAACGAGATTTCTTTTGCTGTATGTGTATTAGTATTAGCGCGTCCTCCAGCTGGGGCCATAACTTAAGGCGTAGAATAATTTCGGCGGCGTGATCGTTGCCCGTTTGTAAAGTCAACCAATAGACGAATATCTGATTAAGGGACTTATTATTGTGTTCGACCTGTGCATGCTCTTTTCAGATTAAGCCTCTCAGTGTGAAGATCGATGTACGACGGAGCTTGAGCGTTGGGGCGTGCAGGTAGGTCTGGTGACGTCGCCGCCGTGGCCACAAGTACCCGAAATCGTAATTTAAGTATTTTCTGTCCCGAAACTGTAGCCCGAGCTTGACAGCTCTCGAGTACCTTCCTAACGGAGTACCCTGTGTACTTCTCATCCCGTCTAACCGCCCAGGCCCGGTTATTTGGGTACACCCCTAAGGCAGGCTTGGTAGCGCCCTTTTATCTTGACTTACCCTGTATATGTCATACCACGCTTTCCCAGTGACGTACCGTTTGAACCACGCCCCAACTCTCTGAGCGCTTCAGCCGAGGCCTTTAGTCTGTTTTAACGAATCTCAGGGCGAGCGTGCCATCTTTTCCCGGCCTTAACCAGTCGTGCGATACTCACCTCGCGTGGGTGTCGTTAAGTCGTTTTGATACCGTAACAAGATGGAATGTTTAAAAATTCTGGAAATGATGATGAACCTGTAATTTTGAGTTATTCTGTAACACGCAACACAATGACTGTATTTGAAATTGACTTTTCGCCTTTGGATAGCCATAGATCAAAGTTCGCTCATCACTTGATTTGTTTAGACGCGGGACACCTTAGATAAATTGTGTATATTGTTTCATATTACATATCGATGTTGTAAATAAACAATTTCAAAACGTATGTACATTAGTTAGTACAGTGAAATAAAACGGATTCAACTTAATAGACGTCAGCGGGTTACTAGCCGCTTGTGCAGATTCAGGACCCGTCCGGCGCACTCACAAAGGAGCTGCCTACGTCGAAGTAGATGTGCATTGGTGCTGCACGTTGTGGAACGTGCTGCAGTGGGCGGAGCTGAAATTAACAGTATTAAATGGCGTCATTTGTTGACACACGAAGTGGCGTCCGCGTGTGGTCATTCTATAGGTAGTAAGCCCCTAAGTGCCTATTATGGGGTGTGGGACGGCCGACGAGGTCCGTGCTTGACCAAATTTGACCTTTGAAATGGCCCGGACGAGCTCAAAGTTTTTCACCGGGACACCGGTTATGAGTTTAGTGCCGTCTTCGGTTTCTCCAGGAAAGGTCGTATGAACTCAGCGATTGCCAGGAGGAAGCCCCGTACCATGTAAGTTATGCCTTCGATTAACTGCGTTCTCTAAAGTCTAAACGTGCTTATCTCGTCACAATTGGGGTAACTGTGGGAGTTCCTTCTGGGGCCTAAACGTTGCCTTCTAACGGAAATTACAGAACCCTGAGCTGGCAGGTTGCAATGGTTGATGGGAAAACCACCGGTATCGCGGCTGCGTTAAGAATCGATTAAGGGCCGGTTTTATGAGGATAATCCGGTACTGAAAGCGGCGGCATGGAGGATCGGTTGGGAGTTGGGGAGACCTCTGGAAAGCACCGGTAGGTCTGTGGACTCAAGTATCTCGGACCAATGGCGGCTTGCGTTGTAGTCCGAGTCGCTTTTACACATTGTGGTATTCATTTTAGCACCTGTGGCTATATTATTGGTCAATTTCAATTTATTCGACCAACAGTAAACATTGGTACCCCAATGTTGATCGGTGCTCAAACGCAGGTTGGAATGTTTTAATCACTCAATTCGCTGTTAAGGCAAACTATTCGTTTGCGCTAGATAGATATGTCTGCTAATAATCGAACAATGAATCAATTAATTAAAGTGTCGAGCAACGTATATGGAGGTAAATCAACAACTAAAAAAGAGTGCTACAATGGTTAATGCAATATGAGGAAGAAACATTCACAATTTGAAGTACTAAAGCTTGAGCTACTTCGGATTAGCCATTAGGTAGTTATCTAAATAGATGCCCATGTACCTATACCATTGTGGATTTGTATTTTTTAAAGACTTGCGTCTCTCATCACAATAATCATAAAAGAGTTAAGAAAGAGGAAAACAAAAAAGGCAAATAAGAAATACAGGATAGCAAGCCGAATAATTAGTTACTACAATAAAGCTAACGACAAACGACGCTGTGAAGAGATATGGGTATGTAAAGGTAATAATACCACATAGTTTAGCAGCTTCATTAATGTCAGAATTTAAAAAATCTTCATTAATTCTTGATTAGATGAATATTCGATATAAAAGTATAAAATTGAAAGTGCAGCCTACTCTAACAACTGCAGGGGCAGTTAATTTTCTGCGTCCTAACGATGAGATTAAATCGCATTTCAAGTTTTAATGAGGGATGGCCATAAAAGTATTTCATCAACTTCCAATAGTAAAAATTGGAAATACAGTTTGGTGTCGATGGCTCACAGGTGGCGAATAAATCCAAAATATTGCAGTGCAGCATGGTGCTAGTTCTGATGTGAAGTCAAACCTAATTGCCCAAAATGTGTCGGCTATATAAATATTATAAAGTGTTGGATCTTAATCCCGACCGTACTGAAGAAACAATTTGCAGAAAATCTGCACAATAATTTGTTACGGTACTTTTGTAGCTTCCCCTGTATTAGCAAAGATTTGCTAGTCGAATTTTTATCCCTAAGTATTAATAGGTGGTTTTTCGGTAATATTGCATGCATTAGGATAAGCCTAGTTAGCTGTGTTTTAGTTTTTAAACATTTAATTGTAATTAATAAGTAGTTTCGCATGCAACCCCCCTAGTAATTAGCCAGATTCCATTAATTAGATTTTTTTGGCTCCATTTCTACAAATATTAAAGACTGGTGGTTAGGCAACGTTACATGCATTTATTATAAACTATTCTCTGCTAGAACAACTTTGTTATCTCTTGTTGGAGTCAAACCTTTCAGGAAGTTTTTCTGTAGGTCCACTTGCCCAAATTTTGTTATCTTGTAACCTGTGAAGCTGGTATCGAATTCTGCTTTCTTTCCAAGCAAAATTGCCGTGCTAGTTGGTTATCCTCTGCAGCTTAGTACTTTGAAGAGCCCTTTTTGTTGAGCTCATCTCCGAATAGTTTTATGGAGGATCTAGAAGTACTCATGCTATGTTTCGGACGTTCGTAATTATTATATAGTTGCTTACTTACGTCCTATCGTTATTGCGGATTTCTGGGGCCAACGTTGGCGCGTCCCCTTGGCGTCTCTTCACCTTTAAGGTAAGCTAAGGCCCTATCTTCTTGTCCGAGGGCTCACTTGGGAATTCATGTACGTTTTTAGCCATTTCTTGCTGGGATTAAACACCTCCCGTTGAGATGTACTTGGCTGAAATCCAAACTGTCGATCTGGGCTCCTGAAATTGTCGAATTGCTTGTGAATTTCGCAACTCCAGTGGGCTACGCTAGGGAATAAGTGTCTGCATTACACCCACCTGCAGGCCACCCGCAGCCTTCATAGCTTGCACCGCCTCTAGCAGCTGTTGCCGTGGGCTACACCTCTCTGCCGCCTGCTGGTGCGCCACTGCATGGAAGCAAATGGAAAGGTTAGATTTGGATGTGCTTTCCTACAGGCAAGACGCTAGTATAGTTATCGCCCGTCGCGCCTGGTGTATTTTATATTTGAATAGTGGCGTGCTTCGTACAGTTAGAAACTAGGGCATGCTTTACCCATCGTAACCCTTCGTGTACTTTTGCTTAATCTGTGCGAATCATTAGCATAGATTGTACGAGGGTAGGTTATGTGCCTCGTTCTTTTGTAAGTGTTTTCGTTTATGATATTTGTTAGGGCTGCCGCAAAATTTCATGCGGCCACTTTTTGCAATTTACTGAATGAAGTTAATCAGGCTTTCCAGAGTCCTGGACAACGGTTCTTCGGCTCGATTGTGTGGGAGCTATCGGTTTTAATTAGCCCCCAGCCGCTGCTTCTCAGTGAGACCTACAAATCACAGATTAGATTATCATAGGGCTCCGAATTTTGATAGCATCTTATTCGAATGGTACTTTTTACTTACCCGGCAGCACGAGATAGCTGTGTTTGACAGCTTAGCGCGTTAAACCCTCGGCCCCTTTATATAATTATATTTAGATTTGTATCCACACACTTATTTGTTTTGCTCGCACTCCGCCATTTGCGGTCAAAAATTTATAACGTGAAGCTAGTCACTTTATCGCGGCCGTGGCGCGTGAACCCTTCACGGGAGCCGTTTTTGTTCAAATTCAAGTCTCCGCGAACCGGTTAATTATTTTACGCCTGTATCAAACTGTTAAAGAGCAGATTCAAGCGTTTGCTAAAATATTCGTGGATACCCTGATGTCTTTCTATTACTAGGGACCTCAACGTTATTGTGTGGCCATGCTAAACGTACGTTGCTCCGACAGCTAGAAATGTTTGAGTAACGTTTTAATGTCAATTAGAGCTAACCTTCCGGGCTAAACTTTAGCCAGAATAAACTTGCATTGCTCTGTACCGGCGTATTATTTGTCGTGCCCGCTCTGGGACCTATATATATAAATATTGTACTTTTTTCTTAATTATTTCCTCTGCGGCGCCCGATCATAATTTTTTTTAAGTGTTTGTTTTGTCGATCGTATACCTGCCTAAATTTATTCGTATATATATTTATATTTATACTTTGTATCTATATTTATACCTGCATGCTTGTGTATTGCACTGTAGTACCCACTAATTTAAATAAAGCTGTGATATATTATTGGTCGTTATTGTTATCAGGTCGATTTGCTGGAATTATCTCTACCTTGTGATGGTCCGACTCAAGGATTAAGCAACGTTGAGGACCTGGCGCCCTCTCTTTTTTATTCTCTTTTAGCGTAGCTGGAACCCCGACCCTTCTCGGTGAGTTAGCCCAATTAGGCCGATAGTTACCAGCCGGCAAAATACCTACTACCTCGCCATCAGGTTAGGCCAAAAACATTTATCCTTCCTCACAAATTATACTGAGATGTCAAAAATTATCTTGGTCAAGGGTGGTCATGAAAAATTCTGTCTACACTGCTCGCAGACTTGCACATTACTGGGCTCTTCAGTAAGTCTGCGTGCTGGAGGTCATGCGCCAATTGTGATAAAAAATGGCGGCGTTCAAACTCAAAATTAGTATATTAAAACGTCACAATTATTTCACTGTTCGGTATCACCACCTCTCATTTAACTAGGAATACTCGATTAAAATTAAAATAGTCCAGCAGCTCAGGATTCAGATTCGAAATTATGCGTTCTTAGGAATTAAACCTGTCATAATTTTTTCTGAAAATTGCATTTATTTTTAATTACTTCTCGGTCTATTCTGGTATTTTATACAAGTCAAATAAGCATATCTAGCACTTACCGTCAATACCTCTTGTTTAACACTAATCTCTGTCCAAACCCAATTGTAGCAATATTTACTTCTGATACAACTCGAATCGTTTTTAATAACTGCTGTACGCTTAATCACGGCTGCCTTATTTCTATATTAATTTGAACAGAGTGTAATACACTGTTAGATGTATATTGTGTATGTAATTGAATATTTGCGTAGTCAAAATGAAAAATAATGAATTGTTATAAGTAGGGACTATGCTTGATTCGGTTATTTAAAGAGATATGACATAATCTTTTTTAATGTAGTTTTTAGATATCTTCATCATTTTTTCAGATGCACTAAAATTATCAAAACCAAACAAGGGCGTCACCAACTTTATTGCTAAACAACTCGCGAATCTAAATTGAAAGGTTTCCTGGTGATCTGTTATTCGCAACTGAAATTGAAGGAAGATATCTCAACAATACATTGATCAGACGCAGCGCCGGCTCTTTGATAAACTGTAATCTGTTTATAGAAAGAAAAAGACATACATACGTCGCAATTAATGTGATATTTACAGCCTGACAAATCCAGTTTGGCCCTTAAGATTTTAAGGCTAATTTAAATATCTTAACACATTATGTAAAGTTGAGTAAGTCTCCAGAATTTCGGTAGATACTCCCCTGGACTCGTATTTAAATTATACCTTAATACGGTCCGGTTTGCTTTATTTTATTTCACGCCTGGCCAGCCAACTTATAATTCGAAATCGAGGCTTGCTTTTTGGAGCGAAGTCGGGCATGCAGGTGTTTTACCTTCGCGTCGAGATAGCATAGCCAAAACGCTTAAGTGCGAGCGAGGAACAATAAGAGCTCGAATTGGAGAGAGAGCGCGTTGGGTTTGAAAGATTTTAACACGCTTTCGACTTTCAACCATGAGTACCATCAGATTCGGACGATTGCTTGTCAAATGTAAGGGACGCGCAAATTCGTGCTGGCGTGATGACCATTATTAAGGGTTAAGTTGTGTGTGAATGGTCGTGAATTTCCTTATCGGAAGACGTCGTTTTCAAATCGCTGTGAGCGGATTAACCTGGTAATTCCATCGTGCCCAAAGTTTCTTAAGGTAACATCGTTTGCTGAGTTTTACGTCATATTACACGCATCGCCGTTTTCATCTTGGGGATTTAACGCCATTTTCCTGATTGGAAATCATCCTTTTTTACCGTTGAGCCCACCTTTATGTTGCTCCCGACTTGATACAAGATGCTACAAGAGGTTTTAGTTGCTAGCTTATGTGCGACGGGAACCAATGGCGCCCAACGAATATCAGTAACAGTAGCCGACGGAACCCTAGACAACCACTTTTTAGTAATTAATCGCGGATCTCAATGCTACAGTTCGAAGTGTTTGCGATAATAAAACGTTGTGATTTAGTCGCAGACTTTGACTTTCAAGTTTTGTTAAGATATATATCCGCAAATGTTTTGATAAGAGTCAATACCCACTTTTAGCAATATGTGCAGCTCCTATGATGTCATATAGAAGTAGGGACCTACTTTGACCATATAAGTTCATATTTCTTATATATTTAAAGTCAATAGAGATGGGTTAAACTAACTGTTGCGTTTTATTGTGGTTGCATAAGAAATTGCATTTGTGTTTTCTTTGTGAAGGGTTTTAGCAGCCTGCAGGAGAAAATTAGAACGATAGATCCGTGGAGACGTCAAGTTGGACCGTCGCAGAAAGACTGTTTCCCCATTTCAGGCTTCAAGGGAACAGGTCCCAGAGAGATTTCAAAGTCTATGGCGCCCGTTTTTTAACATCATTAACTAATTTACCAAGAAATCGCCCTAACTTAACGCTTATCGAGTTGAATCCCTCTTCCGGACGAGCTGCTGTAAAAGTTTCTGTTACATGGACATTTGCAACGTAGTTGGGGCGAATTTTTGCTTGTGTATTACCAAATTTCCTTCTGAATTTCCCGATTACTCCCCAGTTGGGCCAAAAGTTACGAATCTGCCTGTATAACTGATTAAGGTCACTATATCAATAAGGTAACGCCATTAGTGATTTTTTATATCTATCCTTGTCGCACAATTTTCTCCAACTGGGGATAAAAACACATAACCTAGCAGATTCCTCACTTTACAAGTGCCATTACACCAAAAAGAAAATCCCCAAAAACTAGTGTCTTCCCTATTGCACTTGGGAAATTTGTATTGGTTATCCTTATCTCACAATTTTCTCACATTCTCAAGCGATGAATGGAATGGCGGTACCTTATTGATATAGTGACCTTATAACTGATGTCCGAATAGCGCCATCTTGTTGTCCAGGTGGCAGGTGCAGTCAACACCCTGTCATTTAATATCAATTTACCATGTAACAAGGTTGGCTATGAAAAGCGCTATGGTCATATTCGATTTTACTGAATTGGCGATATGTATAAAGACGTAACTGTCAAACACACAAAGTTTGGTAGACAGGTAGAGGGATTTCGTAAAATTTCCCTTTTTAATAAAGCAATGGCATTTCGTTCGAAGATTACAAATAAGGTAGTAAACGGCCAAAGCCGAAGAATTATTAATAACGTTTTGAATTTCGTAAAAGAAAAATGTTAAATTGGAAGACCTATAGACTTAAAAAATTCAACAGCGGGTGGCAAATCAACTTGTACACCTCTGATTGATTGTGTCATTTAGCTTAAACAAGGCTAAACTGAACCAGGAAACATCAGATTACTCACATGAATGGAGAATACCAGGATCAAAACTAAACCCATAATTACAACTAAAACTCAATATCATGTGGCAGATAAAATCACCTATATGCTTTAAATTTATATAGCAACTAAGTATATTTTACGGAAAACTACAGGTAAGGTAGATACCTTAGGCAACAGGAAATAATGCAGAAAAAGGTGCTTACGTCAAAATGAACGTTACACTTTGAGTGCCAACATGTAAAAGTGTCCGCTTGGGTTCGTCTGTGATATCACAGCACAGGCCATGGAGGCGGGACAGGAGAACAACCGCGTCTATTGTCTACAAACAAAGGGTTTCACCAAAGCTCTACCGGCAGTTAAGATCTGTATTGTGATTCACAAGACATAACAGGGCGCAAACGTTGGCAAATTAAAAATATAGTTAGTGAAACTTACTCATTTTGCTGCAGTATGCAGGGTATACGCGCATCCTTGTCGTGGGAAGACTGGGATGAACTGGAAAGTGCCATATGGGCTACAGTATTGCCACTGGTCTATCATGACTTATGGTTGAGCGATTCGGGAACACATTTCTCTTCGAAGAAAGTACTTAATAAAGAGTCTATATAATTTTTAAGTAGTAACACACTGACCGATAAAGTTAACCGATCATTTTTACACAATAATTTATAATACGAGGCCTTATTTAATAAAAACCCATCTTTATTTTTTTAAATTGTATTTATTTTATTTATTTATTTTATTTATTTTATTTATTTTATTTATTTTATTTATTTTATTTATTTTATTTATTTTATTTATTTTATTTATTTTATTTATTTTATTTATTTTATTTATTTTATTTATTTTATTTATTTTATTTATTTTATTTATTTTATTTATTTTATTTATTTTATTTATTTTATTTATTTTATTTATTTCGCACTCAGCCAACAGCCGTTAGGCCAATTATAGGCGTCGCTGTGCATTTATGGGGACTTCCAACCCCACTAACGACTATCATGATGTTGTTATGAGAGCCGGGACCAACTATTTCCATGACAGCCGTATCACGAGGCGCCGAGAGATGCAACCGTGGAACTCCCATCCAAGTTCTGACCAGAAAGAGCGTTGCTTAACTCTTATTTAAAAATACAATTGTAACGGCTTCTTCTTGTAAATTCATGCCTGCTCCCTCTGACTTCTAGTTCAATAAAATTTCGGAGAATAGAGCTAATTTCGCTCTGTAGTTTTCAATAGCTAAGTCGTCTGACCGTGGGGCTTTTTTTGGGTATTTGTTTCCTATTTATTTTTCCAGTTCTCGAATGCTTGAAAGTGTTCCCGGCTTTCTGTAACGGTGACGCCGTTATTTTTCTCCAAGATTTTTATTTTTCGCTGTACGTAATTGTGGACTGTTATCAACTTTAAGGTAAGCGTTTTTCCCTTTTGATTTAGTGTGCTAATTCTGTACTATTCGCGTCTAAGCTCGTTAGGAAACGCAAGGAACCGCTAAGTCCGCTTTGCTACATTGGTTGGAACATAGAACTGTTTTGTTGTAGACAAAATATTTTTTGTATCTAAGAGGATTTAGGGACCGGTTAAGGCGAGCTCTCGTTTCTTCCAGCAACGCCTTTACTACTCCGGGAAAACACGATGGACATGGCTGCGTTAGGGCATTGGCCCTATGTTGCAATTTTATATTTAATTCTGAGTTGAGGGTAAGATAGTACCAAGGGAGGTTCTTTTTTAACACTTAAGGCAACCAGCGAAAGGTACTCAAATATTATTCTAATAGTATATACTATATTTTCTGCATTCAGCGAAGAAGACACGTGCTTATTTCAATAAGTATGTGTCACTTCTCAGTTGATAACTGTTTCAGCACTTAGAATCAGGTGATTAAGCGTACAATGAAGTCACAAAACTGAGAAACCAGAGAGATGTCAACGTTTTAACCGGCAAATGTCTATTGTTAAACTTTGTTTAGGCAAAGGGGATCGCCAAGTTACAGCTAATGAAATAGAGGTCGCCCGCACAAAAGGTTGGGAAACACTGTCGAAGTATTACTTTCAACCTTGACCATTTTTACACATTCTCAAATTTTGTCGCAACCGCTCAATCAATCGCGACCAACGCACAATTATATTAAAAGCCTCAGGAAACTACATAATTTTTGTTAAGACGGCAACCGCTTTAAAGTTAAATGGAAGTTGGAAAAATGAGAAAAGGCGAGTATGTTCTGCCGGATGGATGTAAACCTTGGGAGGACGAAATAACTTACCAGGATGATTTCTACATCATTTTGTGAAATATTCATGTAAAGCATTGAAAAGCTTTTGAATAGAATCTGTCGCGTTTTGAATTGGTACGACATCTTTTTTCTAAGTAAATACAACTTTCACCTCGACACCCGAAATATTAAAAGAGGTTATAACATGTATAATTATCACTGTCAAAATTGGTGTAAACATTAATTTATAATACCATGAGTAATCAAAGTTATGTCGCTTATTTTTGCGGTGGGATCACGAATGTCCATTGTGCTTTGACACGATTGTCGTAGCTGCCAGCCTTTTCAAACCTTATACGCTTACACCTGCCTCCTGGTGATATTTTAGCTGCTGTTGCCTTCTTGTAAACCACAAGTAAGGGCTCCTCTAGACGATGCACACTGCTTTCTGCTTCCCGCAGCTCCAAAACTTGTCTTCTAAGACAATCACAAATGGGTGAAGCTCAGGGGACTGCACTAATGAACACTACCAAATTAAGCACAACTGGTCTCGGCAGAATGACGAATGAATAAAACTCAACGATTGGCACAAATATACCTTTATCGACGAAATCAATGCAAAACGAGGAGCCAAAATTACACACAAATCTTCGGCTTGTCTTCTCAAATAAACAGCAACAATTGTCCGTCTAGGTCACCATAGCAACATGTTATACAAATGTTTTTCTAAGTTTTTGCAATCTTTGATCCTTAACTTCTAAATTGTTTTCTTAAATGTCATCCAGGAACACTCTAACCGCACTTTAGTTGCATTTCTTCACTTTTAGTTAAATAAACACTGATTCACAAACTATTAGCACTTTCCTGTAGTCTTCTTACACTGCTTAATAACCTTTTAGCTGCGTTATTGATTGATGGCACTATCATATGACTACAAAACGCTGCATAAAGCTTCTGTCACGCTTCGAAACAACTTTATACTTAAGCGAATTCATTATCGTCTCTTGACGGCAATTACTCTGTCAGTAATCACAAATTAGCTACATTTGCCATACTGAGTACAAATATTGAATCCAAGCTGAACGGAAACCCAACGATACTGCTTTATTCAATTACTAACCTCTGTTAATTAAATTACAGTTATTGCTAATCACATCTTATGTAATTATCAATGTTTACTAGTGACTTATAGTTGCAATCAATACAATACCAATTTTGGGCCTATTTGAAGCTTTCCTTAGTCTTCGTACGTTAACAATGCAGCCAGAATTGCTGTAAGCATCATACCATTACAATATATATTAATTGTGATGTGTCATAAAAGTCTATACAGGATCGGTTTTTCATAACTGCAGTTTATATCTCGGTTTCTACTACTAATTAAAGAACGTAAATTAAAAGAAGATGATATTAAATGAAAAACATTCCATATCATTACGAAGATGGATTTTTTGCGTAATCTATAGTGCAGGCAATTCTGGCTAACATCACATTCCAAATAAGTTAATTCTCGTACCTTTAAAATTTTGCTATTTTTTCGTTTCCAACCAATTTCGTGAGTTCTCATTGTACCCGGGAAAGTAGGGAAATCATCTGGTACAGTTTCATCTATTTTTGAGATATTCTTCGATTTATGATGAGAATATAATTGGCTGATTAAACCACTGGAACGAAGTTCATTCCCGTTGCAATGCTCGGCTAATGTTAAGTCAATCAGAAGGGTTGGATGATAAGAGTCCGGCGGAATCAGTATATGATTATCAAGAGCAACAGTGTTACTCAGTTCCTGGGCTCTAACTAAATTGAGTAAAGAATTGGCGTTGTTTAAATATTGTTAATCTGAACAGGGTTGTAAAATCAATCATGTTGGAAATGATCTCAATGGAGATATATTCGCTTGGATGAACTGATACTGTCATGATTCCAAACGACATTTGAAAGATTAAAGTCGTGTAAGAGACAGTTGGCATGAACATATATTATTGACTAGATTTTCAACGCTTTCACTGAAGACCGCGTATTTTATTCAGCAGTTTTAGGAGGGAAATATACAGTCCCCAGATAATAATTTCACTGCCTATAGTAAGGAGGAAGAATAATTGTTCGATTTCTGGAGTGGATGGCAACAATTTGCTGATGATATGATTTTTACTGCGATGCGGACACCGCCACCCCTTCATAAGGCACTAATCAAATTTGATCTGTCTTTTCTGTATATATTGTAATTGCATAATTTCAGTTCAGTGTTCAATATACCATCGGTCAACCAAGTCTCTGTGAAAACCAAACATCACAATCGCAACCTTGGGTATGTTCCAACAATAAATGTAATTTAGTTAGGAGGCCGCGGACATTTTGGTAGTATACAGAAATCTTAGATGCCGTGATGAGATTTAGTTAGTTTTTTGTAAATGATTTTCGGGATGCCGTTGATGTGCTTCAATTTAAGATTATTTTCACCATTGGCTACTCTTTCTTCAGTTCGGTTTTTTCTTGTTGCATACTTCTTCTGTTTTTGTGTCAAATCACTTGAAACGTAGGCATTACTACCATTTGGACTTGAACTTTCACTTAAAGCTGTTATCACTTCATGATCGCTAGGTGAACAACCTTGAGTGATCTGTAACCCAGCTTGTTCTTTTTGCCGAACGAATAGGAATAGATTCCTTTCCAAGTTTTTTTTAAATACTGATAGCAGCTTGAATCATATATAAAAAAATAAAATACATAGCCGAATCTCTCATTCATTTTTAGGAGACGATTTGTAGCACCATCTGTAGTTGCTGCGCATTAATCAAGCACCAGTCGATAATTAATATTGTATAGGTCTTGTTACATCAACAATTGCCGATGGTAAATCGGAACATGCTCGCACTAACTCAGGAGAAGGGTCGTGGGCAACTTACCTTCCAAAAAAACTACAGATCGAACGGATAAGGGCGCCAAGGGGTTTGCAGCCTTATGTTCCACTCGTTCGTTTAAGCAAAAAAACCACTAAACTCGCTCAAGATAGCAATGCAACGTAAACAATAAAACAAAACCCACAGGGTGATAAATCGTATAATATTTCTAATATTTAATGTATCGGATAACAGGGAGGCATGAAATTGTTTTGTAATTACTGGCATAAAGTACACAGACAAGACTAGCACAAAATAAATATATATCACAGCAGGCAAATATATATCACATTATTACTTATTTCATAAATTCAATCGGGTGCATCCGAAATCGCAGCTAGGCTGACGGCCTCGTAACTAATTTCTAAATGAGCTTACTTTCAGCACTAAATTAGGCCAAAACACATTGATTAATAGCAAACCGAAGGCTAAGAGAATGTTACCGTTGTACTGCGTTCCATTTTTTTAATATGTATCAAGTTAATAATTTACGGATACCCACGTAAGCAATCAGATCTGTCTGCCTTATGGAAATAAGCACTGCTGAATATTGTTCCAGCTATTTTAATTAATCCGAAGGAGCATGGAACTATCGCAACTAGGTTTGCCACTCGCTCAGCGAAATTTCAATCCAAAATGAGCTTCGGCGAATTTACTTTAACATAAGCACAGCGAAGCTCGCACTTCGTGTGACCCTTGATTACAACAATTACTTGCGGTGAAGCCGCTAATAACAGAACCCTATATGAATTGCTAAACAAGATAACGCAGGCAATTGAAAATTCCAGTGCATCCTAGCTGTTAACGAACATAATACAATGCCGCACAACGAAATCGTTTGAGAGTTCATATAACAAATTGCAAAATAATCGAGGTAGGTTTCAAACCAGGCTCGGCCTCACGAGCTCACTCCAAACACCAGGGGGCTGCTCCTACGGGAAGCTGTGAGCCACCACAAACAGGACTCTGCCTCAAATCTCTCCGAGGGGTGTGCGAGGATCCACAGCCATCGACTTTGGGATGATCTCAGCCCTAAGCAAGGAGGATCTCAGCCCGAAGCAAGGAGCTGAGTAAACACAACCAAAATTAGTGGTCGAATAAGAAGAGAGAGAAGCGTGCTTACCCAGAAAAGTCTGATATTCGCCTAACAGAAAAATGTGCTTTACACAAACAGAGGTTTTGGTAACTTTTCTGGCCCATCGACGGAAAGGATGTTAAAATAGCGGCTGCCACAACAACTAGGTTCTTTGGGCGTCCTTTACGAACCCTTCTTTCAGTTCAGCTTCCTACATGGGAGACGATGCACCTCGAAGATTGTCCAAACAAACAATTTAGCGGGCAGACATCTTAGCAAGCAACTTTTCACCAAAAACGACGCTTCCCTAACGCCATCTCATGACAACGGCGGAAGTTGTTGGTGCCGATAATACAGAGCCCTGAACCGGTATTTTAAATACGAACTTTCCAAAGAGAAAATAGAAACCTGTGTTTCCACTAGATCTGTTTCAATTGCGGATTGTATTGTTCGAGAAACAACGAAGGTTGCCTGCTATCAGGCGGAGAGTACTGCATAATTACGAGAAAACAATTCATTGGTTTCAACTCCCCCCTTTCTTAAAGAGGTTTGACCCTCAAACATCCAAACTACAACCATATAAACCACGAAAACCCGCACCTCAGAACAACAACTACTGGTGTGGACAGAGGTGACACCCAGAGGACCTCGAAGCCAGAACGACCCACACGACAGGGATCGAGTCTACTCGTCGCTGCGAGGTGGAGAGTGCTGCGCCGGTGAGCAGACCCGTGACGACCCATCGCGGAGCGGTCCCAGACCCGAGACCCCCCAAACATCATCCCAAGACCACACCAAGTACCCGCCCCCTTGAATACTTCCAAAACAAAAAAAACCCCGAGGTGGAAGATACCCCGGCAGTTATGGTACTGCTAGACCGAAATAGGACTACAAAAACAAACTAAGAGAACGATCAGGGTTCTTCTTTTGACGATCGTGAGGAGAAGGTAACCCCGGGAAAAGAGGATCTGAAGGAGATCAGTGAAGCGACAGGCAGAGCCACATTTATGCTCCTCACCAATCATACTGGTTGAAGGTCCCTCCCACGCCGCGTACGGAGGGGACAAAGGTCCCTACAACCTTTACCTCATGCATTCCGAAGACTCCATTCACGCTCAAGTCACAAACATACCAGATCAAAGAGAAAGTCAGAAAAATAGGAAAGCAACTCATGGGCCCACCACATTCATACCAAAGACCATATACACTGAACGAAAAGGAAAAGGGATAGGTAAATGTCGGAAGGAAAGAAGGCGAAGAATGAAGGACTGATCGTCTCGACACAAACTAAATCATTCACCAGAAAAATCTGTGAACAATAATCCCGAACTATCGGAAACTCGCTCGTACGAACCAAAAGACGTTCACCAGGAAAATCTGTGAACAATGATCCCTCACTAACGGAAACTTAATCGTACAGCAAAAAAAAAGGTTCACCAGAAGAATCTGTGAACGATAACTCCGTTTTAACGGAAACAAACCTAACACTGAACAACCAACTACTCGCGAATGTTAACCCAAAATCCAACAAGGACTAGTGTCAAGCAACCCAAAATCCCTCAAATGACGTAAACGGTACATAACCTAAATAAATATTGCAAGACACCAGGTGCTAACCAAACGACACCTACAAAACTCACATTCGCAAGCATTCAGCTACCCTAATGCTAAAGAGACGGAGAGAACAAGATGATATAGCTCCCTATACTCTAAAATGGGGAAAACAAGATGATAATGATCCCTATGGTGACCTTCCCTGCGTGCCCAACCAACCACCCTAAAACACGCTCACTCTAAATCCTCATCTTCATGAACCTTTAAATCCTGTACATGCCACGAACCTAAACTCCGACGAGTCTCAAAATCCTCCAGCTCATACACATTCGGCGATACCTTTTGTCTAACACGGCATTTGATAAACTTGGGAGTCAGCTTGGCAGCCACGTAATCGGCCTTATTCGAGAGGGTATAATTCCTCTTCCACACAGTCTGACCTAACTCTAAACTAACTGGTCGACGCCTCAAATTATAACGCTGAGTGCTGGTATGGAAAGCCTTATCGAGACGCGCCTTAACAGTAGCATAAATGCTCCTCAAACCCTTAAGATGTTCGTTAAGATCGGTCCGATCGTGGAAATCAAGAGGTTGGTTGCCCTGGTCCCGAAGTCGATGCATCTTCCCCGACAAACACGGTTCTCTACCAAAATTCAAATAGGCTGGGGAATAACCTGTAACTTCATGTACCGCTGTACGTAACGCATAACCCAACTGTGGTAACTTCTCATCCCATGTTCGATGGTCGTTGTTAACATAGGACCGTATCATGGTCTTGATGACTCGATTCACCCGTTCACATGGGTTTGCCTGTGGATGGTAATTGGCATTATACACAATCTTGCTGTCATAGCGCTTGGCTAAATCCCGAAATGCCTTACTGACGTACTGCTTCCCATTATCACAAATTATCCTCTCGGGAGCACCGAAGACCAACATAACCTCATTCTCAAGATGTTTAACCACCGCCGCACTCGTAGCTGTCTTCAGGGGGAACATCATTGCATACTTCGTGAAACAATCGACAACAACCAAAATAAACCGATTACGCTTAGCTGACACCGGAAGCGGACCTACCAAATCAGTACAGATAACCTCCCAAGGAAGAGAAAGAATACGCTTGTGCATTTCACCATAAGGTTTCCTCTGGTCGGGTTTCTGGGAAGTACACACTGGGCATCTACGAACGTAACGGGCCACATCGACGTTCATCTTTGGCCAGTAATAACGAGCTGAAACACGCCTAAGAGTTTTGAAATAACCAAAGTGTCCAGCCGTCGGCTCATCATGATTCTCCACTAAAACTTTGGCACGTAAAGATTTTGGAACCACCAGCTTCCAATCACAATCCCTATTCAAGTTAGGAGACCCTGCATGCGTTAACTTAAAGATGTTATTGCCCTCCACACGCCACTGGGGAAAATTGTGAGGGGTTTCGACAATTCTTGCCCTAAGCTTCGTATACCACTGGTCCTGGTCGGCTTCCTGAATCTCAATTGCTGCTATAGCCCTAGACAACGCATCCGGTACTACATTCTCAGATCCCTTACGGTAACTAATCGTGAAATCGTAACCCTGTAACCTTAACGCCCAACGAGCTAAACGACCTGATGGATTCTGTAGCTTCCATAACCACAATAGAGAATGGTGATCGGTGACAACATGGAATTGGACTCCTTCCACATACGGGCGGAACTTCTCGATAGCCCATACCACAGCGAGACACTCGAGCTCGGTTGCTGAAAACTTTTTCTCCTGGTGAGTCAAACTCCTGCTAGCATAGGCAATAACACGCTCTTCCCCTCCGATCTTCTGGGTGAGTACGCAACCTAAACCAACTTGTGAGGCATCGGTCTGCAAGGTGAAAGGTTCCTTGAAATCCGGACAAGTCAAGATAGGGGCCGAAACTAGACACTGTTTTATGTCTTGAAATGCTGCCTCGGCCTCAGGATTCCAGCTAAAGGTCGCCGACTTCCGCGTCAATCGATGAAGTGGTGCCACACGAGAAGCAAAATCTCTAACAAACCTCCTATACCACGAGATGAGCCCTACAAAACGCCGGACATCCTTACTAGACTTTGGAGTAGGATAATTCACCATACACTCAACCTTAGACGGATCTACTCGCAAGCCTTGCCTATCGATGACATAACCTAAATATTTCAGTTGCGATTTCACAAACTCACACTTCTCGGGATTGACCGTGAGTCCAGCCTGTAACAATCTGGTGAAGACCTTTTGCAGAATCTCTAAATGCATCGTGAAGGTAGGGGTGGCCACAATGATATCATCCAAATAAACTGACACGTAAGGTGTTAAGTCAGAACCCAACAGCTGGTCTACCAAACGCTGAAAAGTCCCGGGGGCATTATGTAACCCGAACGGTAATCTACGGAACTGGTAGAGCCCCTTACCAGGAACGACAAACGCTGTCTTCTCCTTGCTGCTCTCCTCCAACTCCACCTGCCAATAAGCGGACTTTAAATCAATGGACGATAAGTATTGGGCGTTAGAAAGCCTATCAAGAATGACGGACATATACGGCAAAGGGTACGCATCCCGCTTGGTCACGCTGTTCACCTTCCTGAAATCTACGCAGAACCGATATTCCCCGCTGGACTTCTTGACCATCACCACTGGTGAGCTCCATGGCGAAGAAGAAGGTTCAATGACTCCCAACTCTAGCATGGTGTCAATTTCCTGGTCAATCTTTTCCTGAATATAGGGCGACACCGGATAGTAACGCTGTTTAATAGGAAGGGCATCTCCCGTGTCGATAACATGCTTGACCCCTTTGGCACAACCTAAGCCTGGCTTCATCTGCTGGAAAAAATGTGCCACCAAGTCATCTAAGGCTTGAGCCTCCCCACTGGTTAGGTCCTCTTTCATGCGGATGGCGTTGACGACCGCCTTATTACCAAAATCCCAAGTATTCTTCCTAAAGTGCGGAACCAGATCCATTCCCTTCCAAAAATCAATGCCTAAGATGATGTCCTCGGCGACATCCTGAATTACTACGGCCTTAATAACCTTGACCTTATCTTTCAACCTAAAGGGTACATAAATTTCTCCCAGCGCTGTACAAGATCGACCATCAGCTACCGTAACCGAAGAGTAACTGCTCTCTAATGTAAGTCCTATGTCCTGTAATTTCTTCCAACCGGCTCCTCCAATCACAGTTCGACTAGCCCCGGAATCCAACAGACACACGAATGATATTCCATAAACCTCCACCTGTAAATAAGGACGAGGATCCCCTTTTCGATTAGAGAAAGCACTAAAAACTTTGGCCCTCCGGCCCGGAAAATTAACAGAACTCGAACTCCACGATGAATTTGCCGACTGCCCTCTTAAGATCGACGTCCGGCTACCCGACGACCTTGTGCCTCGTTTCCCGAACACTTCGGACAAGTACTCTTCACTACACCTGTAGCGCCACATGAAAAACAAAAACGTCTCGTTCGAGGTTTAGAACACCTAGTAAAATTGTGACCAGTCTCCAGACAATTCCAACATTTCCTCGCTGGGACCACAGTATCAATAGATTCAACACGAGCCTTGGGAGTTTTACCATTAGATGGACAAGCTAAGTCGGGTTCCAAAAAATCAACCTTATTGACCGTAGGGGTTCGATAACCAGTTGCCAGATCTTTAGTAGCCTCCAACTTCTTGCACAACTGCAATAATTCCGAAACGCTATGATAATCCTGTAAAGCAACCCCCCTAATGAAAAATGGATCGATGTTACGTCGAATCACCGTTAATTTCTCCCGCTCTGATGGTGGGTGAGATAGCCTAGAAAACAAGTTCACCATACAAGCGAAATAATTTCCAACTTTTTCCTGAGGACCCTGGACCCGCGCCCTAATTTCATTCCACAGTTCGACTTCATAGTCGAACGGCAAGTATTCCTCCCTCAAACAACGAATAAAGTCGTCCCACGAGTTGATCTGACCCCTAACAGAACGATACCAGATCAATGCGCTACCACACAGCAAGTCGATGATGGCATTCTTCAAATCTGCTGGAGCGACTCCTCGGGCGACCCGTAACTCTTCCACTCTTTCAATGAAAGCGTTTACGCTAAGTCCAGTATTATCCCCACTGAAAGAAATACCCCACTTGTGGACTGGTACAACCTTACAGCTAGCGTTAGAATTGCTTGAAGGCGGCTGAGTAACATTAACAGCAGCGGCAGAACTTCCCACTCCTGCTGGAACCAAAGGATCTCCCGCAGGTTGACCTAATTTGTCTAAATTGTCCTCAATGCAATTCAGTTGATCTACTACCTTGTTGATCGACTTCTCAAGGCCGACCTCCTTATCTGAAACGACCAACCTACTCAAACGTCCATATAAATGTCGAAGTTTGGATGAGACAACCCTAAACTCATTTTGTTCCGGAGACCTAATCGTACTAATAAAGTCTGCCAACTCAGTGGTCTTCTTATCGCAGACCTCAATCTCTTTCGCAACATCGGCCACAAAATTAGGTGCTAGTGGAAGTTCCCCAAACTGTTCTTTCCCTAAAAATTCCTTTAATTTCTTCCTCATAGTAGCAACAGTCTCTCCCTTCAAGCTGGTACAACCCCTAACCGATAATTCATAAATAAGTTCGTCGCGAGCTAGACGATGAGGATCCATGATCACAATCAATAAATACAAACGACTACTTAATACACTAACTTCAACTAATCGATTAAATATTTATACCTTAACAATAGCATGCACCAACAAAGGTTCACCAACATCCCCAATTACACCTAAATGTACCTCAATATACCTAAATATACCTAAATGCCAAAATCCAAAATCTATCATGCACCTAATGTACCAAAAAAAATATGGCTCGAATGCCAAATATGCTACCAAGCAAAAATCCAAACGTTCGTAAGGTTGGAGAAAGTCCTACCATACGAATCCCTAAATCTCAAATAATGGCTTAAATGCCAAACCCTAAAATCCTATGCACGGATGGAGAATGTTCTAACAAATCTCGCAACAACGACACAACAATTCCAGCCGTACAAATATTCAACAATCGGTGCTTCGCAGCTCAAAAAAATATTCCAAACCAAATTCCCAAATTCGCACAAGACTCCTATAAACATATCCTGAAATAAACAAATTCGCCAAGACGAACAGGATGCAAGGAGTAACAAGGGCTAAGGTATAAACAATAACCAGTAATATACTCAATAAATAACGTCAAACAATCCTAACTAAATATTTGCCAGTAATTACGGGATCCCTAACTAGAAAAGTTTCTCAAAAAATTGCCCCACGTTGGGCGCCATTTTGTTACATCAACAATTGCCGATGGTAAATCGGAACATGCTCGCACTAACTCAGGAGAAGGGTCGTGGGCAACTTACCTTCCAAAAAAACTACAGATCGAACGGATAAGGGCGCCAAGGGGTTTGCAGCCTTATGTTCCACTCGTTCGTTTAAGCAAAAAAACCACTAAACTCGCTCAAGATAGCAATGCAACGTAAACAATAAAACAAAACCCACAGGGTGATAAATCGTATAATATTTCTAATATTTAATGTATCGGATAACAGGGAGGCATGAAATTGTTTTGTAATTACTGGCATAAAGTACACAGACAAGACTAGCACAAAATAAATATATATCACAGCAGGCAAATATATATCACATTATTACTTATTTCATAAATTCAATCGGGTGCATCCGAAATCGCAGCTAGGCTGACGGCCTCGTAACTAATTTCTAAATGAGCTTACTTTCAGCACTAAATTAGGCCAAAACACATTGATTAATAGCAAACCGAAGGCTAAGAGAATGTTACCGTTGTACTGCGTTCCATTTTTTTAATATGTATCAAGTTAATAATTTACGGATACCCACGTAAGCAATCAGATCTGTCTGCCTTATGGAAATAAGCACTGCTGAATATTGTTCCAGCTATTTTAATTAATCCGAAGGAGCATGGAACTATCGCAACTAGGTTTGCCACTCGCTCAGCGAAATTTCAATCCAAAATGAGCTTCGGCGAATTTACTTTAACATAAGCACAGCGAAGCTCGCACTTCGTGTGACCCTTGATTACAACAGTTACTTGCGGTGAAGCCGCTAATAACAGAACCCTATATGAATTGCTAAACAAGATAACGCAGGCAATTGAAAATTCCAGTGCATCCTAGCTGTTAACGAACATAATACAATGCCGCACAACGAAATCGTTTGAGAGTTCATATAACAAATTGCAAAATAATCGAGGTAGGTTTCAAACCAGGCTCGGCCTCACGAGCTCACTCCAAACACCAGGGGGCTGCTCCTACGGGAAGCTGTGAGCCACCACAAACAGGACTCTGCCTCAAATCTCTCCGAGGGGTGTGCGAGGATCCACAGCCATCGACTTTGGGATGATCTCAGCCCTAAGCAAGGAGGATCTCAGCCCGAAGCAAGGAGCTGAGTAAACACAACCAAAATTAGTGGTCGAATAAGAAGAGAGAGAAGCGTGCTTACCCAGAAAAGTCTGATATTCGCCTAACAGAAAAATGTGCTTTACACAAACAGAGGTTTTGGTAACTTTTCTGGCCCATCGACGGAAAGGATGTTAAAATAGCGGCTGCCACAACAACTAGGTTCTTTGGGCGTCCTTTACGAACCCTTCTTTCAGTTCAGCTTCCTACATGGGAGACGATGCACCTCGAAGATTGTCCAAACAAACAATTTAGCGGGCAGACATCTTAGCAAGCAACTTTTCACCAAAAACGACGCTTCCCTAACGCCATCTCATGACAACGGCGGAAGTTGTTGGTGCCGATAATACAGAGCCCTGAACCGGTATTTTAAATACGAACTTTCCAAAGAGAAAATAGAAACCTGTGTTTCCACTAGATCTGTTTCAATTGCGGATTGTATTGTTCGAGAAACAACGAAGGTTGCCTGCTATCAGGCGGAGAGTACTGCATAATTACGAGAAAACAATTCATTGGTTTCAGTCTCTGCAAAATAGTAGCTGAACTAATTATGGGTAATTTGAAATGCTTATTATTTTAAATATTGAATGAAAATTCTTTATTTTAAGTTGTTAGTGTTATTTACGGGTTAGTTTAAGAAAACGTGTGTTTGTTACAACAAAATGCAATAACACTAAAAATTAAAACAGAAATCTTCAAAACATTTAATAGGTAATACAGAATTCAATGATAAGTATAGAAACGTATAGTCATTTATTATTGATAATTTTATACCAATCATATCTACATCATTGTTGCAATAAAAAAACTTATACTGAGCAGTAAAATATTAAAATGAGTTTTGAAACAATTTATGTACCTAGTAATAAAAAGCGAAGTTTATCGAGTTAATGTTTCTATCGGTTTCAGGATATTAAGCCTTTGTTTACATATACAAAAGTAGGGTGGTAACTAAGTCATTACTGTATCTATACGGTAATATTTCTATACCGTACATGCCAACCATTACCATACTGAAACAACTGTATTTGTACGGTAATATTTCTTTACCGTACATGCCAACCATTGCCATACTGAAACAACTCTACCAGTACGGTAATATTCATTTACCGTCCATGCCACTCCACTCTTTTCTATCATCGGTAAGTTCTTTTGTCTGATTCCATGTTTTGACCTTCCTCTTTATTATATTTCCAATCGCCTGGTTCCATGTTTCTGTTCGCCTTTCTCTTTCCTTCTGCCCTTGCTTCCCACACTTTCTTAGTTTGTTTTCTGTTTTCCATTCGGCATATGTGTCCAAACCATCTTAACTGCCCTTCTTCTATTTGCTTTTGTATTGCTTCTACTCTTAGCCTGTCTCTTATTTCTTCGTTTCTAATCCTATCCAGTCTTGTTGCTCCTAACACTCTCCTAAGATATATCATTTCCGAGACTTGTATTTTTGAATTATTTCTCTTGTTTATCACCCACAATTCGCTTCCGTATATTAGTATTGGGCTATAGATTGTTTTGTACACCGTTAATTTTGTTTTTGTTTATAAAAGATCTTTTTGGAGCGGTGAACATGTTGGATGCCGATTTTATTCTATTGTCAATATCCACTTCTACCTTTCCTTTACTGTCTATTATGGTACCTAAGTATTTAAATGTTTCTACCTGTTCTAGTTTTTCACTGTTTACACGTATATTCACTTCATTTTTTTGGTCACTTATCACGATCACTTTGGTTTTCTCCATGTTTATTCTTAGTCCCCTCTTTTCTAATGCTGTCTTCCATCTGTTCATATTTTCGTTCATATCTCTTTCTGATTTTGCAAACACTGCGATATCGTCTGAAGGCACATTCCGTTATTTCCACTCTCTTCATGTTCCAGTTTCCTATCATTATTCCCTTTGCCTCTTCACTTGCCTCTTTGATTACGTCATCCATGACTACTAGAAACAATATAGGACTCATTATCCCTCCTTGTCTTACTCCTTGTGTCGTGACGAATTCCTCTGAGTTTTCATTGTGTTCTAACGTAATTTCTCGTTTTATTGTACAAATATTTTACTGTGTCCAATAGATCGTCTTTTATCCCTCTTTTCTATAGGTTCTTCCATATGTCTTCTCTAGGAACGCTGTCGAAGACCTCCTCCACATCAATAAAACAGATGTATGTTTCTTTATTAAATGTAACGTTTTTTTCCATTATCTGTCTTGTTGTGAATATGTCTTCCTGTGTGTTGTGCATTGCTCTGAATCCACTTTGGAAGTCTATAAGCTATTTCTCCACTATTTTCCTTATTCTTGTGTCTAAAATCCTTTCATAGATCTTCGCCGGCACACTCAGTAGTGAAATGCCCCTATAATATTAGCATTCCTTGTTGTTTCCCTTTTTGAAGATTGGAACTATCAGTGCTACTTCCCAGTCCTTGGGTATTACTTTTCCTGCCAACGCCATTCTACATATTTTCAGCAGCAACCTTCGTCCCAACGGTTCCATACTTTTAATCTCTTCTGGTGTTATTTCGTCGTGTCCTGCTGCTTTCCCTACTTTTAGTCTGTGTATAGCCTCTTCGAACTCTTCCTCTGTTATTGTTTCGTTTTCCTCTTCTTTTTGTTTTGGTTCCCTCTTATCATTTCCATTGTTTACCTTCGCATTGTCAACTACTATTCCCAGTAGTTCTTCATAATATTCTTTCCACCTGTTAATTATTGCTTGTTTTTCTGTAATTACTTATCCATGCCTGCTTTTGATGTACATTTTTTGTTCTGAATTTTTCTTTGGTTGTCTAAGATTTTTAAGCACTTTGAAGAAGAGTTTTTGATTACTCTTGCTGCCCTCCTCTAATTTGGCTCCGAAGTACTCTCATGTTTCTTCCGTTGCCTTCTGTAGTTCCTCTTTCGCTACTTTCCTTTGTTTCTTCTACTGTTCATAGCTTTGGTTTGTCTTTTCCTGTATATATCTTCTGCATAGCTCCTTCTTTTTGCTCACTTTATTTTTCACCTTTTGGTTCCACCATCTCGTCTGTTTTTATGTGTTGTTCCTTGATAATTGTGGTCCCGCGAGCGTTCTTTGCTGCTGTTTTTATAATTCTTTTAAACCTTTCCCACTCCGTTTCAATGTCATTTGTTTTCTCGCTCTTCCCTTCTTCCTGGTACTTTTTCTTTAGTTGTTCTTCCTTTAGCTTGTACGTTTCCATTTTCTCTTTTCTAACCGTGTTCTCCTTTTTTATTTTTCTTACTTTCTCGTCGTCTCCCTGAATATCTCTTGTCACCATATAGTGGTCACTCCCTATTCCCGGTCCTATTCTACCTCGTGTGTCCTTTATTTTTTTAAACTTTTATTTTATACTATAGGAAGTTATTCATTTTGGTAAACAATTAAAAATTACTTCTGTAGTAGTTTTAAGTGCAGCTATAAAATTACGTGAGGGATGAACCAGTCATTTACCAATATACTGTTTCTTCCTGACTAAAATATTTGAAGGAAATTCTAGCGCTGTACTTATTCTGTTTGTGCGATATTCACAATTAGAAACGCATCTAAATATTTTTCGAGACATGTAACCAGCCACATAAGCAGAAGCGCAATCAACAATGATAGAGGATTCACTTCTGATCTTGTAAAAAGGATATATGGAATCTAAAACAAGCGGTGGTTCAGTTATTAATTAAAAGAGCTTTACTAGAAGTAATAACTGAAGAACAAGTAAGGTTGGTGTTTCTGATTCTGTGACTACGGACTGACGAAAAATAATTTTCAATTGGATCTTGGTTTAAAGTTCTAGGGGACAGGAACTTGAAACCTTTATTTTGGAGATCCGTTCACAGGTAAATCAAGCTACGTATTGAAAAACACCAGTTTTTTTAAAGAAGGTGTAATAACTTTTATATCCTCTTGACTTGTTAAACGGTCATTACTGTCGTCTGTACTGACCTGTAAAAGAGTCTTTACAGGCCAGGTGTCTGTAAAATGCTGCCATCGTGACTTTACAAGCACCTTGTTTTTTAATAGATACATCCTTCATTAATCACTAATATTGATTTTAAGAATGTTTCCGAAGGGGAAATAAAACGTTGTACGCGGCTCGCTTGCAATTAGCCTTTATTGGGGCTCACCGGATTACAGGGCTCGCTCCTACGTCGCTCTCCCTGCAAATTATCCGGCTCGCCCATAAAGGCTAATTTACTAAGCTTGCCACGTAAATATAATCCGTTCACGACCTTTTTGGGACAGAGTTGACTATAATTTTTTTCTTTTCATGTTGGACTAACTGATTCGGTGATGTAGCGGATTTTTTCTGTCAGTGTCTGTTCGACATTTTCTTGCCAGCACATTGCCAGATCTTTTATTTTAATATTCGTAAGAAAATAAATGATTTATCAAGTGTATAAAAATAATTTTAATTTCCGTTACAGAAAAAGTCAAAATGCCCAAAATAATTTTGTTACAACAAAAAATGTCCATTAAACGATGCTACTTCCAATTTAAAAAGGACACACCAGATTTAAAAGAACACGTGGCACGTGGCTGATGTGAAAATCAACATTAAGTAAAATCAGCAAGCCATCCGTTTGACAAGATATTTACATTTTTCACATGTTAATTTCTATAAGACCAATATTGGTCAATTGCTCTACTAAATTTGTGACGTCTTTATCCTCCCACACCAGCAAGCAACCAAGCATGTAAAATAAAGTGGTATATTCATAGCATGAACAGAATTCTTATCCAAATTGCAATAAACATTAATACTGAATGCTTTTCTTATGCATTAGTTCTCATTTCCGTTACTGTCGTCAATTGTCAAATCATTTCAATTTTTCATCCTTAATTTAAACAGAGATCCGGCAACAATGTGCCTATTCAGAAAATATAACGTTAAACTGAAAACAACCTAACCTAATACAAAAAGTGTCAACTTCCATTAGGGAGTTTTGTTGCCACAGAGGTACTGCCAACAAAATTACTAGATGGTCATAGCCTCACCTGACTCAAAAAGATCGTGAACGGCATATATAGTTGATAGGTTCTGTACATAAAGTACACTCCAAAATGTTCATTTGACAGCGTAAACGTCACGGGAGTTAACTGAATGGATTATAACTATTATTTGTTCCTCACTTGTAAACATCAATTTATCAAGTCACTGTATTCACCTTGACAATGTCTCTTAACTGGCTAGCCAGTAAAATTTTAGACCCGTGCTCATAGATAAATATTACAGCGCAAAGCCAGAGTTGTCTTCCTTAATATGTGTCATATTGATGAATTTAGTTGCTTGTCAGTTTGACATTGTCAATATGGGAAATTTCTAGTTATTTACAAGTGAGGAACAAATAAAATGTTCAACAATACACGCAAGGTAACGGGTTTTACTGGCTTCAGAAGGTGACTGGCTCGCCAGTCATATCCTCCTGTCCGCCAGTAAAAACCCTTTTACCAAGCTAGTAATGTTTAAATACTATTTTACTGGAATCCATAGAAGTGTAATACATAACTGAGACACAAGAATTCCAAAAGCAGATGTGTTCTGATTTCAGAGTGATGGCACTTCTAAGTGCTTACCATAAGGTGACTTTAATGATGTACCATTGATGTTATCAAAACGCTTATCGAAAATCATGAAAAGTCCAGAAGTATCACTGGCTTTGGGGTCTATGGTATTTTCTGAGTTAGGAGGCAGTTTCGAACTAGGTAGGTATACTCAGCAACGACATTCAACATGATAACTACAGACTGACCAAGTACAACTGAGTATAATTTTTAACTTTCATTTTCAAGGTCACATGAATGTAAACAAAGAAGCAGACGTGAAGAAAAATTAAGTGTTACATACCTCGTACGTTTACACAGATTTTTGGTGAAACTTCAAACACATAATTACACCCAGTTTCAACATTAACTTGCTCGCTCAACCACTATAACACATGTGATGTTTACACACTGGAAAATACATTGACTTTGCAATGTTGCCAGATGTAATCCATTGATATATTGGGTATGTTTCAGTTTTGTGCATATCCTCATAGGGAGGTTAGGAGTGCAGGAACACCATAGCGAACTGTGACGAGCCCATCATCAGGCTATTGATACTTTCTTTCCCGTGAGATCGCACCTCGCGGAAAATACCATTCCAGACCTAATTCGTGTAAGACTATGACATCAAGGTGCCAGTAGAGAGTCAGATAATTTATTACTGGTGTCGCTTGTAGTTACCACTGACAGCATTTTTTGTGTGTATGCTATTGAATGTACTGCTGTGTAATTATTTGTAAATCAAAATGCAGTTACGCGAATTTTTGATAAGAGGGTTTCATATTTATGTAACAGGGTAAATCATACCTGAGAACTGAATAAATTGCTGTAGGCGAGGGGAACTTCTTCTTGTTGAGAGGATCCCACTTGATCCCGGTAAACACAACAGGTAGCACTCAACAAATATTCGAATTCGTTCCAATATCTTTAATATACAATTTGTTTTGATCACGACGAGCGAGAACTTCTTCCTATAATATCTATTGTTATGACTTTTTGATGGGTTTTAAATTTATTTTCACTCGTAACAAAGATTCAAAATTTTAAACTACTTTTGATAAAAGAAATCGTATAAGACAAAAAATGCTACAATATGAAGGAACAGATAAAGAAAGGAATTTAGAACAAAAATATTATGAAACAAATAAACAGGTAAAGCTATCAGCAAGAGAAGATAAAAGGTCCTTCTTCAATGAAATGTTACAAGCAGTAGAAGAAGCAGCAATTAAAAATGATATGAAAACACAATATGAAATTATTTGGAAATTGAAAGGAACAAGAAAAAATTATAGTGGACTGGTGAATGATAAACATGGGCAATCAGTAAGAACAGAGACGGATATAATGAATAGATGGGTTGAACATTTTAGAGAAACATATAACATAAACAAAGCAGCAGAGGTAATGATCCAACAAGAAGAGGCAGAAATAGAAGAAATGGACATAGTAAATCAAGAGTTTAGTAAAATCGAAATTAAGGAGGCAGTAAATCGATTAAAAAATGGTAAAGCAACGGGCATTGATGGGATAGCGGCTGAGCTGTTAAAAGCAGATATTGATAGCACAACAGAATGATTATATGAACTACTGAAAAAGATATGGAGGGATGAAGCAATACCTAAGGGATGGTAAGAAGGAATTATTAAGTTACCTAACAAAGGAAATCTCAAAAACTGCAATAATTGAAGGCCGATAACTTTGCTATGTATAGCCTCAAAAATAATGACGAGGATTATTCTCAACAGAATGAAAGATGCAGTGGACCAAAAATTAAGAGAAAATCAAGCCGGTTTCAGAACTAACCACTCACGTATCGACAATATAATTACCCCAAGAATATTGATAGAAGAAACAATTGAATGGAAAAATGAAATTTACATAAGTTATATAGATTTTAAAAAGGCGTTGACCGCATCAGCAGAAAGAACATTTGGAAAATCTTAAAATTATATGGAATACCTGCATAATACATCAGATTAATACAGTTATTATATGAGAATTATGGAGCTAGAATAGAGCACGAGGGAAAGTTATCAGACAAAATAAAGGTTTCTAGTGGTGTACGGCAAGGATGCATACTTTCACCAACACTTTTCCTAATTATCATGGATTGGGTAGGTAATGAATAAAACCGTAGATATTAAAAGTGGCATAACATGGACTGTTTTTGAGAAACTCGAAGACTTGGAGTATGCCGACGACATTTGTTTACTAACAAAAACAAGAAATCATATGGAACAAAAGATTAAATCATTGGCGGAAAATGCAAGACTAGTAGGCTTAAACATAAACGTTGGAAAAACAAAATTGATGGAGATAAATATGGAAGAGAAAAAGGAAATCATATTAGAAAATAAACAAGTAGAAATAGTTAAAGAATTTTGTTATTTAGGTAGGTAGCGTACTAGAAGAAGGTGGAGGTTGTAATCAAGATATTAAAACTCGAATTGGAAAAGCTCAGCAAGCATTCATGGCTATGAAGAAAATATGGTCCTCTAGTGATTTAAGTAAAAATACAAAAATACGAGTCTTTAATAGCGCAATAAAAAGCATTCTGCTGTATGCAAGTGAATCATGGAATGAAAATAGAAAAGGTATTCAGAAGATTCAAGTATTCATAAACAACTGTTTACGAAAAATATTAAGAATACATTGGCCAGAAAGAATTATTAACGACAAACTATGGAAAAGAACCAATCAGGAACCAGTTATCTCACCAATTAAAAAGAGCAAGTGGGCATGGATTGGGCATGCTTTAAGAAAACCAAATAAAAGTATAACCAAGCAAATGTTAGATAAAAAACCACCAGGTAAAGTGTCAAGGGGTCGCCCAGCAGCGACATGGAAAAAGAGTATTAAAAAAGAGTGTGATAAAAGAAACAAGACTTGGAATAAAATTAAAACAAGTGCGAAGGACAGAAAAAAGTGGAGGACATTAGTGACAAGTACCTATAGTGAAATAATAACTAAAATAAACTAAGCAAAAACTATAAGAATGTTGAAAGTGGGGGTGCATTAGGTTACCTTGTTAGCTATATTTATCTATATTTTCCTTTACCTACCTTTAGGTCATCGCTATATCTCTTAGTCAACAATCGATCACTATAAGAGTATATTTGAGGCCCGTCTCTAGCATCAGTGAAAACGTCGCGGATTCTAGTTTATGATGTTGATAATTGGCGCCAACAAGTTAAACTCAAATATACTGATATAAGCCAAGAAACTTGTAACTTCACTTTCTATCAACTAATAACAATACGATTATTGAACTCCCTATCAAAATGAAAGAAAGCAATACTTGTAGCTAGTTTTATTACTACTAGAACATTATTACCATCGATCAGACAATTAGCATTTTAATATTACAACCTAACGCAGGGCACCCCAAATAGCTTAACTTAAACCGCTCGTAAGTTTAATGGTTACACAGCTTTTATATGCAAAAATATCATCAGATTCTAGCTAAAACACTTATCTTTGTGCCGATATACTCGCAGACATTTAATACGTCCCGTTACTCCTATCACATGTCAGCTTGACAGGCCCTAACCTCGGCTGTCATTCGCTACACATCGACCCCCAAGACTGCGGTTGATTCTCCGTAGATTATCTTTCCAAGATTTTCCGCCTAGTAGTTGTTGCTATAAATCGAATTTCCAGGTAACAAAAGGCAAATGCCACATTAAACTACATACCCTGTTCACAGGCAATAAACTTCGCAATCGTTGAATTCGTGTTTCCCAAATCGCTTCACAGCTTGAATATAATATTCATTGGAAAAATGACATCCGCTTAATGATCTCCCTTACAGGAACGGTTGGCCAGTAACCCAATTCTTTACTATCACCAAACCATATTAAATGGCGAGATTGTCATTTACACCCCACGAAAACTCTTGCCTTTTTTAAAAGCTGATATACAAATTTTTTCTCAAACAAACAAACGTTCTTTTTATATCTCCTCTAGCAACGAACAAAGCCAATCTGATATTAATTTTATCGCGTCACTCTCACTAGATTCCTCATTCAACACTAGTATTAATATCAAATGCTTTTGACACGTAACAACCTACCTAATCACCATCGCTACAAACAGCTACTAGAAACGTCTACAAAGACGCCCTATGGTCCGTTAGGATCGGACAGGGCATACATCACATCAAGGTGCCAGTAGAGAGTAAGATAACTTATTACTGGTGTCAGCGTTTAGTTACCACTCACAGCATTTTTTGTGTGTGCTATTCAATGTAATGCTGTGTAATTATTTGTAAAGCAAAATGCAGTTACGCGAATTTTGAATAACAGTATTTCATATTTACATAACAGGGTAAATCATACCTGAGAGCTGAATAAATTGCTGTAGACGAGAGGAACTTCTTCTTGTTGAGAGCATCCCACTCCATCCCGACAAACACAACAGGTAGCACCTAACAAATATTCGAATTTGTTTCAATATCTTTAATATACAATTTGTTTTGATCACGGCGAGCGAGAACTTCTTCCAGCCTATAATATAATATCCATTGATATGACTTTTTGATGGGTCGTAAGTTTATTTTTACTTGTAACAAAGATTTAAAACTTTAAACCACGTTTGATTTTTTAAATATCTAAGAAATATTATGTTAAATATTAGAAATTCCCGAAATTGTAATCTTTAGAGTAATAGCTGATTTTGAATAATTCCAAGGGGTTTCAAAAATACAGTGTCAGTGCCATAAGTTATTAGGAATTTCGAAAAATTGTAAAGCTAAATTGCACTAGTAAATTTTGACTTGCGGAAAAGTTGTGGCAGTATAAGTGAAATTCACACATTCTACCCAAAAATAAAAGCAACTGATACTGTAAAGTCTAGTCAGGGCCCCCGCAACCGCGCGTGCTACGCGTGCACCGCACGCGGACGCCACTCTAAAGGGGCGCCAAACCAAAGGTTTGTGTACAATTTCAATTTTTAATATTTCAACAACTTCCAGCGATTCCAATGAACAAGGCACTAAGGCACTAAAAAAATCAAATATTTTTTCTATAAAAAATGTTAAAGTATGCTTTAATTGACTCAAAACAAAAGGTTAAGTGTTACTTCAACATCAAGGGTAGATAAAGTAATTTAATTTTCTAACTTAAAATTAAATATTACAGCTTCGTATTATCCTAGCAACCCAATCTAGCTACTGAGATTTTAAAATGTGATTGACTTTCCTTATTTTCTTTTGAAATTGTAAAAATTGTTGCTATAGAAAACAAATTCTATTATACACGACGATAAAGTTATTACTATCGACTTTTAAATCATTGTTCTCGGCGTAAAACGATTCACTTGTGGATAAAATTTAACTTTATCGTCTTGTATAATAAATTACTCTTATTTAACGAGATAAGAGCCTTAAGATTGTTTTCATTACCTGAAGCGTCAAATCCCCTCGACATTCTACAATATATATTTGAAAACAATCTAACTTCATCTCTACCAAATATTACCATTTCATTATTATTAAGAATCCTGCTTACTTTACCTGTGTCTGTAGCTTCTGGTGAGAGATCCTTCTCAAAATTAAAAATTATTAAAAATTGTTTGTTGTCTACCGTGTTACAAGAAAGGTTATCTGGTTTGGCAATCTTAGCTATAGAGCAAGAAATCCTCCATAAAATTTTGACAATATTATTAAAAAAATTGCAGCAGCCAATCCAGAAAAATAACTATTTCATTTTTGGATGATTGAATGTTTTGTTTATTGTTTGGTTTGTTTTTTACTTCCCTCGTCTGAAAGACATAGGTACATCGATTCAGGCAGAAAGGTTCAGTAGAAAATCAGAGAAAAATTCAAACAGCGTACGTGAGAAATCTGGACAAAATCGCAGAAATTAGGGATATAGTCGCAAACGATCACTGTCTTTCAACGGGCAGAGGTTTGAGTTAGCCGATGGTGGAAACATTTAAAAGATATAATTTTCAAAACCTAGTTGTTATTTCAAACTTCAAGTTGTATTCTTCCTGTATTACCTATATAAAATAAATATTTTTTTTTCATGTGCACGGGTTTTTATTGATGCTTTAAATCAGTGCACTTTAAAAAATCACCTTTTTTGTTTTTAGATATCTTCACCACTTTCCAGATGATACATGTTGCTAGCATAAATTGTTTAATTAATCCAAGTAAGTATTTCATATCTTTAATTAATTCAAAAGTACATTTCAAATGAATTACAAAATACAAAAACTCAAAATATAAAACGAACATTTAAACAGAAAAATAAACAGAATTACAAAATACAAAAACTCAAAATATAAAACAAACGATAAACAGAAAAATAATCAGAATTACAAAATACAAAAACTCAAAATATAAAACAAACATTTAAACAGAAAAATAAACAAACTAAAATAGTTCCATTTTATCAGTCTATATGAAATTAGTCTGGCTACTCATAAATAGGGCTTTTGAATAATAGCAGATCTATCATGGCCTCAGGAAGGGGCACGCGGTTTAAAGCGTCGTGAAACTGGTAAGGTTTCTGTGCCTTGCACGTCTCCCTGACCAAGCTGTGGACCCTGTTGCGGCTAAGTTCAAGCAGCGATGGAAACTCACGTGCTGCTTTTATTTTCTCTACTAATTTATGATCATGGTGAGTCCAGTAGCAGTCTTGAAGCAGTTCTTCCTTCCAGCAAGGCGTCAAGCTGAAGAACCCCAAGCAGCTAACCAAACTGTCTTGAAGCTGTATTTGGTTGAAGCAACCCGAGAAGAACCCCAGGCGGATCATTACATCGTTAGAATCCACGTTCTTTTCTCGAGCACGGAGATCTTCGATGTAGTTTCTGTACCAGTATCTCATATCGAGCAAATTGAAATCGCTCAAACCAATTATGAGACGGAGTAGTGGATGACGAATGCTATCACTTCTATAGTGCTCGGTGGCATAGATGAGTGTAGTGAACTCTTCTTCGTAGCCAAACAATTCTATTGCTGCATCCAGGTCGGCCACAGTGACCTTGAATAAAGTTTATATAAAACTAGCATTCTTCCAACTTTATTGATACTGTATTTTTGTAGGAACTTTTAGTGTGTGTTACCAAATCTTTGATGATCTAACGTGTTTGAAATATAGTGTAATGATAACAATTTTTGGACAAGGGTAGCTCTAGATTGTCAACTAAACACCTTAAGCGTAGGTGACACGGTCACTTTGTTGCGTCAAAATTGTTTGTCAAACATCAATGATGACGTGTTTGCGATATCACCAATCGTGTTTGTCAAACATCTCTACAAATAGGACGTGCTCTAATTTCCGTGCAATTGTTTGACGCGATTCTGCAGTGTGTCGGTTTTTGAAAATGTGTTTTATAAACGCTCTTTAGCTCATCAAATATTTTTTAAAGCTATCATCATCAGATTTCAATTCTTTTTGTGCCACTCGATATTGATAACGTTATTGTAACCACTTACGGGTCCACACTTTCCTAGATTTACGCTATTTTTTATTGTACTATGCTAGACCTAAACCTACTAACGAAAGGATGATGACTTGTTCTTTTATATTTTAACAAAAATACACATTAACAATTAACAACTCACGCCTTGAGAGCAGATCATAATCTCACTAATAACAGCTGATTCAAACAGTTGCATACGGCAAGTTTTATGGTGTGACCCCCCAGTTTGATAGAATAAATCAAACATTGTTTTATATCACGGAACGTGTTTGATGTAATAAAGTAATCGGGTGACCATGGTTTAGGATAAATAATAAAAAATGTAATTAGCAATTCTTATTTTCCTTAAATACATCATAGATTTTTGTTTAAATCTGTTAATAGTTTGAAAATGCCGTGCTTCCATTTACTCCTTTCTAGAACCCGATTTCGAAAATACGATTCCATTAAAAAAATCTTGCATTTTGTGAGAAAACCATTTTAATAAGAAAGTGACTGCTAAACCTCCGCGGTGGTATAGTACTGAACCTGCTGGTTTTAAGCCACGTGCTATTCCAACAAGTCTATCGTTTTCAGCTCTTTCAACGTGGTTGTTTCATTCCTTTTTTCTGTGTTTTATAAATTTCACAAAATCAGCTGTTTTACATCTTCATTATGTGTGTGATCTAATCTTGTTTTTCCGATTATTCTTCTTAAAGTGCCCATTTAGGCTGTTCTTATTTTTCTTGTTTAGCAGTTCCGTGTGTCATTATGGCAGGTTGTTCTATCGCTTTATACAATTTTACTTAACTTTCTATTGAAATATGTTTGTTTCTCCATGAGATATCTCGTAGACAACCAGATATTATTGATCCCTGCTTGACATGCAGTTTCACCTCTTGGTCTACATTTCTATCTCTTGTAAGGAGAATTCCCAGATATCTAAAAGACTCAACTTGTTCAATCATATTTCTGTCTAATTCTAGCTTGCATCTTATAGGTTGCTTTGATATTGAAATGGATTTAGGGGGTGAGTGAAATACATTGTATTATAGTTTATCTTCTGCATCTGCGATTGCCAAACATTGTATCATCAGCGTAGCACACAATGTTTTTATTCCCTAGTTGATAGTCCAGTAGTGCCTTGCTTTTTTGTATTATTTTATCTATAATTATGTTAAATAACATTGAACTTAGTGAGCCACACAAAACATTGGTTTTTGTTATATTTTACGCATGTGTATTATTTTACCTCTTAGATCTAGGTGGCCAAAAAACTGCCAGTTTTAAGCATTATAGGGAAAAATATTTCGCCAGACCTCCCACCCTGTTGCATGTCCCGATTTTCAATTCCAAAAAGCTGGCAACCAGCGCATACATAACCTTACTTTTTGTGTGTAATTTTTGTTTCGAACTCGGGTACAACCTATAAAGCACACAAAAACAGACATTAGTAAACTGCCAAGTATATACCGTTTGTTATGATATATATATCTGGCTATACACTCCTATGTGAAATTGAAGCCGCTCCTTAGAGCTCTTTTGACTTTGTTAGTGGGGTGGTTCGTCACTCCTCTTCACTATTCTTTACAGATCGTTGTGTTTCTTTGCTTCCTCTGCTATTTTCCTCCATATTTTCCTATTTTTTATTTTTTCTCTCCATTTATTAATTCTCATGGTTTTTATGTCATTTATTACTTGATCTTCCCGTCTTATCTTCGGTGTCCCCATTGCTCTCGTTTCCTGTCATTACATGTTCGTACCAACGTATTCTTCTGGCTTTAATTTCTTTTACTAGTAGTAGTAGTAGTAGTAATTTATTTATCCTGCTGCTTTTCAGCTTGCAGTAAGAGTTCGGATATTACATTATTATTAATTACATTGACATTAACATTAATGTATCTCAACATTACATATTAATTTACATTTGTACTAATTACCTATTTTACGCCGATCACTCATTCTTGTCCTTTATTCCTAGTCTTCTTTGTACCTCTCTCATCCACCCTATACCCTTGCCACTTTCACTTAGTACACTTTTCACTGTTTTTCCATCACTTATATCCCGAGTCTTATAACATCCATGTACTCGATGCACTATTGTTTCTTCCTCTATTCCACATAACCTACACATCTTATCCTCATCTTTTTTCCATATTTTTTTACCATTTTCTTCATTTCCATATCTATACCTTGCAATTGTTTGATGGTGTCCCTTGTCTTCTTTGTTTCTTAGGTATTTGGGTACTCCTGTCGTCATAATATTTCTATATAAATTATTGCTGGTACTGCAGTTTATTTGGTTAAACTGCTCTTGTTTTTGTATTTCTTCATCTGTTCTTATGAGTTCTTTTATTATTGACCGTTGTTGATCTTCTCTTCTTCTTTCTATCTCTTGTGTGGAGTAGCCGACTCTTTGGTAGTACTTTTCCCTTTTCTTTTCCCATTTATTTTTACCGTCTTCTATTTTTTTTTCCTCCTTTTTTCTTATTTCTTTCCAACATTCCTTCAATATTGTATTTTCCGTGTTGCTTCTTATTTTATCTTCATTTTTTATTGCTCTATGTCCTGCCTCAATCCTTAGTTTTCTTCTTTTTGTTTCCTCTAACACTATATATGATGGCGTGTTTGTATCAAGCTCCAATAGCCATTTGATGTATTTTACTTGGATTTTCTCGATCTCTTCCCTCTCTTCCCAACCCCATATTTCTGCGCCATACAGAATTATACTTTTTATTATTGTGTCAAACATCATTAGCCTTATGTTAAAGTTTTCTCCGAATTTTCTCTTTCCTATTCCCCATATTTGGCCCAATGCCTTCATAGCTTTACTTGTGACTTCTTTTAAATGTTTTTCTGGCCCATTGTTTCTTTGGAATGTATATCCTAGGTATTTTATTTCATTTGTTTTTTCTATTTCTTCTTCGTTCCATTTCCATTTTTCTTTTATCTCTTCCTCCTCCTTTTCTAAAGACTATGATCTTTGATTTTTCTGCATTTAATTCCATACTCGTTTTCTGTAAATATCGCTAGAATCTTATCATCATATCTTTCATTTGTTCCTTTTCTTTTGCCAGAAATACTATGTCATCAGCATATGCTAATGACCAAATCTTCTTCTTACCAATTATCACTCCACCTGCTTGCCATTGTATTAATTTATCTTCCAAATCTGATATATATATATATATATATCAGGAAAAGAGGCGGGCTGAGAGGGCATCCTTGTCGTAATTCTTTTTCTGTCCAAAACCTTTTAGATGTCTTTTCATTAATTTTGACAATGTTTATGGTTTCTTCGTATAGTTCTTTTATTCGGGTAATCATGTGTTGGTGTATTCCTTTTCTTTCCATCATTTGCCACAGTTCTTGTCTATTCACCATGTCGAAAGCTGCTTTGAGATCAACGAAAAATGTAACTAGCTTTCCTTTTTTTCTCCATTATTTCCTTTTCTATTATGTAGTTTAGCATATATATGTTGTCTATTGCACCTCTTCCCTTTCTGAATCCTGATTGTGTTTCTTGAATAATGTTCTTTTCTTCCATTTCCTGTTTTAGCTTTCCTTCCAAGATCATGGCATATAATTTATAAGCTGTATTCATTAAGGTTATTCCCCTGTAATTCTCTGCCATGTCTCTGTCTCCTCTTTTATATATCGGGATTATTAATCCTGTTTTCCAACTTTCTGGAAATCCTTTGCCTTCCCATATATTTTTTTAGCAGTTTGTTAGTCTTCCGATTATATTATCTGGTGCGTTTATCCATACTTTATTCTGCAATTCATCTACCCCAGGGGATTTGTTCTTTTTTAATCTCTTTATTTGGTATCTTACTTCCTCTTCCTTTATTGGTGTTGTTGTTGTTTCTATTGCTGTTTCTTGTCTTTGTATAATTCTTTCTTCTCTTCCTTTCAGTATCTTCCTGAAGTGTGTTTCCCATATTGTCATCTTTATTTTGTCACTTATCTGAGATTTTGTTTTCCTCTCTTTGTTGATGTACTTCCATGCTTCTGTTCGTTCTTTGTTTCCCTTATTTCTTTTCCATATTGTTCCATCTTCCTCTTTTTTTGCTCTTTATTAGTTCTTTGTATTCTTTCATCTCTTTTATATATACATTTTTTGCAACTTTTTTAATTATCCATCTTCTTAAACACTGTCTTACTTGCTGCTTTTTATCTTTACATTCTTTATCCCACCAAGGATTTCTACCTATTTTCCATTTCTGTATTGTCTTTTGTTTTTTCACTATATTTTCCTTAATCTTCTCTGTGAGTTCATTCATTGCACTTTCTACTCCTTCCTTTCTGAATTCAATCCTTCTTAAATTCTCTTTGTCTTTTGTCCATACATTTTTATTTATTCGCCTAAATTCTTTCTCTTTTGATTCAGGTTTCATTTTCCTATTTTCCTATATATTTTCCTATCTTTTATTTTTTCTCTCCATTTATTAATTCTCATGGTTTTTATGTCATTTATTACTTGATCTTCCCGTATTATCTTCGGTCTCCCCATTGCTCTCGTTTCCTGTCATTACATGTTCGTACCAAGGTATCCTTCTGGTTTTAATTTCTTTTACTATATTTTCTCCTTTTAATGTTTCCTCTATCTCTTGATTTTTTAATCTTATATATAGTTCTTCATTTATCTCCTTTGGTCCATATATTCTTCTAATTACACTGGTCAACACAGTTTGGTTTTCTCATACATCAATACATGTAGTTTATGTTTTTTGTCATGCTGATTCTGAATCTGTTTTCAAATTTGCTCCATCACGTCAGAATTTTAAGAAATGTTCTTAAATAGTTTTTTTAAGAAACGCATTAAATTTTACACAATTTCAAAGTTACTTTTATATAATAAAGATAGTACAAGAAATCATGTTCTGCCGAACATTGAGTAGACATGTCTGAACATGTCCTTGCATATTTCCTACGTCAGAGCACCTAAACCACGCCCATTTTTGTTCTAGAACCAATCAAATTAAGAATTGGTCAATTTCTGGCTATGTGGGTATATGAAGAGCTACACTGGCTATTGCGATTCAATGTAAATCAGTTTGTGATAGCTGAACATCTTTTTATTTCATAATGTATGGTAAAAAAAACATTTTAAACAGGACGATAGTATACAGCTCCATGTAATGTACATATAAGCCGTTCACGACCTTTTTGGGACAGAGTTGGCTATGATTTTTTCTTTTCATGTTGGACGAACTGATTCGATGATGTAGCGGATGCAACTTTTTTTTTCTGTCAGTGTCTGTTCGACATTTTCTTGCCACCACATTGCCAGATTTATTATTTTAATATTCGTAAGAAAATAAATGATTTATCAAATGTGTAAAAATAATTTAAATTTCCATCAAAGGAAAAGTCAAAATGCCCAAAATAATTCTGTTACAACAAAAAATTTTCATTAAACGATGCTACTTCCAATTTAAAAAGGACAGACCAAAATTAAAAGAACGTGAGTCGATGTGGAGACTAGAGAATATCCGGCAACAATGTACCTATTCAGAAAACATAACCTTAAACTGAAAACAACCTAACCTAACACAAAAAGTGTCAATTTCCATGAGGGAGTTTAGTTGCAACAGACGTTCTGCCAACAAAATTACTAGATGGTCATAGCCTCACCTGACCCAAAAAGATCGTGAACGGCTTATAGGCACCTAATTAATATTATATCATTTACTTTTAAATAATTTTATTTTGCAAAACCTGACGTGCCAGATAAATTGGTTTTTATTACTATTATTAGAACTATAAAAGAAACGAAAATTGTACATAGTTTCTAAAGAAAAATAAAAAAAAATGAACATATGTTGTCTAGTGTTACCTTTCTTTCAAATATTTTTAGTTTCTCTGTATCTTTATTACACATGGTTTCGCTTGCGTATAGTACTGCTGGTCTTATTGCTACTTTGTACACTCTCATTTTTGTTTCCTTACTTATCTGTTTACTTCTCATAATTTATTTAAATCTGTAGTATGCATTGTGTTCTGATTTTATTCTTTGTGCTATTTGTATGCTTCTCTCGTTTTTGTTACTTATGACTGTTATTTGAAGGTTATGGACTTGCTTGACTTTATATTTTCCCATTACTATTTCTGGTGTATTTTCTAATGTCTGTTCTCTACTAATTTTCATGTATTTGGTTTTCTTTTGGTCTATTTTCTTTGTTATTTCCTCCAAGCTTCTCTTGTCTCTTGTCACTACTACAATGTCATCAGCATACGCAAGTACTTGTGTTGACTTTTGTATTATGGATCAGGTTACTTTGCAATTTCTTATTACACAGCTTGTTATGATAGTTAGTCTATTTAATGGTATCGTGGGAATGGAAAACGTCAACCACATCTACCTGAACTCAGCTGCTCACCAAAACAGCTGGTCTGTCGATCTAACTCGATCGCGTTTCTGTCGTCAAAATGCAACCTTGCATCCACTTCGCCCAATTCCAGCTAACAAAATGATAAGGTTAGATGTACGTGGTGCATCCGATCAAAATTTCTAACTAGATTGTTTACCTCAAAAAATTCGAGGGGAAGAAAACCATCAGATCGAGATTCCATCCGATAAAAGCCCCAAGACAAACGTACTCACTGATACCCATAAATGGTAAAATTTTATCCAGAATGATCTTAGGTAACAGTTTTTGGGTCGAGTTCAATAATGTGATACCTCTACAAATTCCTGGCTTTTTCTTATCGCCTTCTTTGAATAAAGGGGTTTCCATGTAGTTCGTATTTTTATCTGAGCCAGTATAATTTGATAGAGTTATGTAAGGTCTGCTGTCAAATCGCTTCCACCATATTTCAATAGTTCATTTTTAATTTCGTTATGTTCAGGCCTTTTTTCTGTTTTTTAAACTGGATATTGCCACTTTTACATGTTCTTGTGTTATTTCTGCTACATTTTCTTCATTTCTATTGTGTCTACTACCAGTTGACTGTTACATGTGTTATTTTCTTTGTATAAGCATTCGAATATTCTTTTCATTGACATTTTTCAATTTTATTTGTTCTTGCCCTATCACTAACTTCACACTCTCTGTTTCTTAGCATTTTCCACACTCTTTTCTGTGAGCTGTACATATCTAAGTCCATACCTTTAGTAAATGCTTCCCACTACTTTTCTAATTACAGGAGCTAATAGTCACACATTAGTAGATGGTAACAACATGTTCAGAGAACGCTGTTTCATACAAGAATATGAAGGCTAAAATGGCTACATATCTGAACCTATAAATTGCTAAATATTGGAGCAACGGTTTACTTGATATTAAATGGGAATGGTAATGGGGGAAGTTGTAGCAGCTGTAGAAATTTTGATTCGTAAAAACAGGAAAGTCTAATTGTGTTTTTGAATGTTTCAAAATGAAAATCCTCAGTGGGTTAATACAAAAATAATGATTGATCTAGTTGAAAAAATGTAATCAATCAATGTTTTCCAAAAGTTCATTTACAAATTAGTATTTTCCATGCTCTAAAGATTTTTCAAAGTGAAATAACTGGCAAAAAAATCAAAATTACATTAGCTGATAAACACACAGTTCTGGAATATTTACAAAAATAGTAAAATTATACTGATTTTTTTGAGGTAGTTGACAATATGAAAGTTTTTCATAACAAATCAATGTACGCCATTATTTTAGGTTGGTTATTAAGTACATCATATAACATACAAAATAAAAAACATATTACAGCCACTGATTTAATAGTTATATACGATACAAGTGCATAAAGCTAGTCTTTAGGCACGAGTGGGGTAGAGTTAGAACGCTCGCTCACTCGCGTTTTAAGCCTCGCGAGTGACTAAAGATGCTTTACGCATGTTTATCGTACAATATTTTATCTGCACTAGAATTTAGAAAGCACGGTAAATATAAAAAAATATTTTAAATGTAAATTAGAATCCTTCTTCTTCTTCTTTCTAGCCCTCATTCGTCCAATGTTGGACAAAGGCCTCCCCCATTTGTTTCCAGTTTTCCCGGTCCTGTGTGCTCTTTCTCCATCCCAGTCCTGCTAATCGGTTGATATCGTCTGCCCATCTGAGCTGTGGTCATCCTCTACTTCGCTTAGCTTCCCATGGTCTCCACAGCTGTATTTTTTTATTCCATCTGTTATCAGTCTGCCTCATGGTGTGACCGCAAAATCTCTATTTGAGTGAGGCTACGTGTTCTGCTACGTCTATTACTTTGGTTTTCTGTCTTATGTTTCCTTTTTCGGTCTGTTAATTTGATATTTAGCATTTGACGTTCCATTGCTCTTTGTGCTTTAACCACTTTATCCATATTTGCTTTTGTTAGTGTCCAGGTTTGGGCGCCGTATGTCATTACCGGAAGAATACATGGTTGAATACTTTACTGCGTAATTCTAACGGTATCTTTTGATTATTTAATACATGTGATGTTTTTCCAAAAGCAGCCCATCCTAACCTAACCCTCCTGTTTATTTTTTCCGTTTGATTTTCTTTGTTGATTTTTATCACTTGTCCAAGATATATATACTCATCGACCCTCTCCAAGTTGTTTCCGTCTTCTCTAGTAAGTATTTCCTCATCGCTGTTTGACATTATATTTGTTTTTGCCATATTCATTTTCAAGCCCATTTTTTCCGATTCGTTCTTTAGGTCTCTAAACATTTCTCTTATGTCTTGAAGGTTATTGGATATTAGGACTATATCGTCTGCGAATCTTAAGTTGTTTAATCGTTGGCCGTTGATGTTTATTCCTTTGTTTTCCCACTTTTTTAAAGATATCTTCTGGAGCTGTAATGAATAGTTTTGGGCTGATTGTATACCCTTGTCTGACCCCTCGCTCGATAGGAATTGGATTTGTTTCTTGGTGTAGTTCTATTGTACAGCTGGCCTTTTCATATACAGGGTGTTAATTAAGTACGTAGACAAACTTTAAGAGGCAATTCCTTGATCAATTCTAAGATAAAAAGTTCATACAAACATGGGGCCTAAACGGCTTCCTTTTCAAGATACAGGGTGTTGAAATTTAAACAAAAATTACTTTTTTTTCAAAAATCTGGAAAACACCTAGAGGTATTGTAATGAAACTTGGTGTATATTAGTATTTCATAAAGTGGCATTGTTTGGTCAAAATAAATGTAATTTATTTCCACCAGTGGCGTGCATCGGGGCCACCGCAGCTACCTTATTTCAAAAAAATCTGGTACGCCACTGTTTTTTAGTCAATACGACAAGTTTTTTAGCTTTATCCATTGAAACTATACAAAAGATGTATCTTTTATTTTTTTAATAGAATAAACATTTTGCGAGAAAAATGGAAAAATCTGTAACAGCAATTTCGTACATTGGACGTTAATGGGACCTAAACGGCTTCGTTTTCAAAATACAGTTTAAGGAAGCTTTAAAAAATGTTATTTAATAAAACACAATCTTACAATAGCTACAAAACTTTTTTCTACAAAACAGTGGCGTATCAGATTTTTCTAAAATAATGTAACTGAGATCGCCCCGATGCACGCCACTGGTGGAAATAAATTAAATTTATTTTGACTGAACAATGCCACTTTCTGAAATACTAACTTACACCAAGTTTCATTAGAATACCTCTATCCGTTTTCCAAATTTTTGAAAAAAACTGTTTTTGTTTAAACTTCAACACCCTGTATCTCGAAAACGAAGCCGTTTAGGTCCCATGTTTGTAGGAACTTTTTATCTTAGAATTGATCAAGGAATCACCCCTTAAAGTTTGTCTACGTACTTAATTAACACCCTGTATATTGTGTAGCAGATTTATATATCTAGAGTCAATTCGGCTATTTTGTAGGCTTCTTGCGATCGCCCATCTTTCTATTGTATCGAAAGCCTTTTTGTAATCGACAAGTATGAGATATAAGGGTAAATTATACTCATTAGCCTTTTCAATTAGGGTTCTAATGGTTAGAAGGTGGTCGTTTGTAGAGTATCCACCGCGAAATCCAGCTTGCTCTACAGGTTGATAGTAATCTAGTTTTTTCTCCAGCCTGTTTGTTATGATTTTTGTCAAGAGTTTATATAGCTGCGATAGGAGGGTTATTGGACGATAATTTTCTAGTAGTTTTCTATCGCCTTTTTTGAAAAGTAGCACAGTCTTCGCTATATTCCACTCCGATGGTATTTGCGCTTGATGCAAGCATTTATTGAATAATATTTTGAGGGATGTCATTAGCGTTTTGTCTCCGTTTTTTAGCATCTCACCGATTATGTGATCTTTTCCTGGTGCTTTGTTGCTTTTGCATTTTTTTATTGCTTCTTCAATTTCATCTTCTTGAATGTCTGATAATTCTTCGGAGTTGATATTTATGATTTTTCTTTTTAATTGCTGTTTTGTTTCTGTTATTGGGTTCTTTGTTGATCTATATAGGGTTCTATAGAATTCTTCCGTTGTGGAAATAATTTTACCTCTTTCTCTTATTTCTTTTGCATTGTGTTTAATTGAAATTATTTGAGTGCGCCCATCTTCTCTTCTTAGGCATTTTATTCCTTTGTTATGTTCTATAAATTTTATTATTCTTTCTTTCTTCTCTTCTTTTTCTTTTTTTTGAATCAGTTTATTCAACTCAGCAAATTCTACAGTTCCACGTTTGTGTTGTCTAATTTGTTTTCTTCTTTCTTCAAATAGTTTCTTTGTGTCGTCACTTACCCAATTTGTTTTGGTTTGTTGCTTTTCTGCAACTTCTTTTCCTGCTTCTAGTAACGATGTTGTTATAATTGTGTTTATTTCATCTATACTTTTATCTTCTGATATATTTTGTTGTTGTAATTTATAGGATAACTTTTGTTGGTATGTGTGGGTTCTTTCTTGTAGTCGGGAGGTATCTATCTTTGTTACATTCCTTTTTAGCATTTTAATGCGTTCTTTTTTTGCATTTATTTTTATGTGTCCTCTTACTAGTCGGTGGTCGCTTCCAGTAGAAAAGGTGTTTAGAACGGACACATCTGTCACTATTTCCTAATGTTGTTAGCGATATTTCTCTTTACTATAAAACCGACCCCTCCTTCTGTTGTGTTGTCCTCTCCTTTGTAGGTTTCTCCAGATGGCAATTCTGTTAGTTTCTCGCCTTTTCTTCTCAGTTCGCTTATACCTAAAATATCCCACTTTATCCTTTTTAGTTCTTCCTGTAATTCATATAGTTTTTCGTCTTGTAACATAGATTTTATATTGTATGTGCAGATGTCAAGATGTGTTGTATTTCGGTTTGAATGGGTTTTCGTCAGTCTTTTCCTCCCCCAGAATACGTGAGGCAGGCTGCTAATTCAGCGAGGGATTCAGGGCTTGTAGCCCTACCCTCCTGGGGTAACTGTATTTTATTAACTGACATTTTCATTTGGGGGGGAATTGGCGATAAAACACCGCGCTCGGCAGGCGTCTTGGTGAGTGAGTTGTGTCCCGTCTTCTTTACTCTTTGGCCGCTGCCGTTGATCTATAAGAGATTCTTCCGCCACCGATCCTGTCGATATCTCCCAACTCTAGAGTATCCAACATACTAGGTCTTTAGATACTTCATTAGTAAATAGCTCTAGTGAGTTTGTTGCTAGTTTTGGTCCGTCCCGGGTATTTTATTTTCCCGGTGCCCACCATATCTGGCGAGCGCTCCCCTATCCGCCACCTGGGGAGGCGCCCGATGGGGGATCTAGCAACCCCGCACGAGAAATTAGAATTACTGCATTAAATAACAGATTTGCCTTGATAAGAAAAACGTCACCTTAGTAAGTGGTCGTAATTTTGCATGGTTAAAAATTTTTACCGGTTTCAGGATATTAAGCCTTTGTTTACATATACAAAAGTGGGCTGGTAACTAGGTCATAACTTATCTGTAGGGTAATGGAATATTACCCTACATGGCAACCATAACCATATAGCAACCAATAAACTATTGAACATATCACGGATGTTATGAATCATAACAGCCTCAGATGTTTTAAAATCCTCGCTCTACGAGATCGGATTTCAAAACATCTGCGGCAGTTATGATACTCATAACATTCCTAGATATGTTAATAGCTATAACCACGTTACTACTGACGACGTGACTTAATGAAATCATGTTATAAAACAGTCATTTTACAAATTTAAAACTGCCAACTAAAAGTCAATTTTACACGCTGTCGTAGATAAAATCAGTTAATGACATCGTTAGACATTAGAACCCTAAAAATCAACCTACTATTAAAAAAAACTTCCCAACTGAGTTATGGGGTCAAGTAGAATATTTCAAGCAAAGAAACACGCAATCACAAACTTTGATTTGCCCACTATATAACAAAACAATATTATCCTGTGAACCTACAATAAGATGTGACGTTTGTTTACATTGATTGCCCATGATCCAACCACTCACTGCATACAGCATGCATCAGTAACATTGTGTGCTTCTAACATGTGGTATTGCATATGGTCAGTATAAAATGCGTTAAAAAAACCGTTATCAAGTGGCCTTGTGTTAAATAGTAATTTTTGAAAGTCATGTCGTAACTTATTTGACAACTGACAACTCAAGTGGCCGAACGCGTTGAATTTTGGGTAGAGCGATGTAATAATCCTCGACATGCAGTCGTAAAACAAAATCTAGTTCAAAGCCCTCTCGATAACATTTTTTTAACGCACGTATTTCTTGGTTTTTCTAATCTATGAGAACTTTGTTTTACAGAGTCGCCCCTGCCCAAAAATTGTAATAATCATCCATTATGCAAAAACTCACCTCTGCACCCAAAGTTAGACAAATGTTAATTATATTTTGCCGATCCTCCCATTCAACATCGCCTCTACAAAGACGCTCCAACAAACTTGTAATAAAGCCACATCTTTCCATGCATTGGTCCATTAGATCAAGGAAGACGGAAGACTCAAACATCAAATACAGACACTCTACCCACTCGGTATCACTATAGCGCCATGAACTATTATACGTAAGAAGCAGGGGGTTTCTAGTTTGTAGCATGAGGTCGACATTCATCCGGCTCCAAATTTTTTTAAACACGTCAGCTTCGCTGTACTCGATTGCATATTCGAGTAAACAACAACCATCGGTGACGACATTAACATCTGCGCCTGCATCAATGAGTCGCATGGTAAGGTCCAAATCACATTGCATTATAGCCAAATGCAGAGGCATGTAGCCTTCTTTATCCCTATAGTTAAAATCGTCACAATAGTCTAGTAGTATTAGGACAATATCTTGCTTGTCGTTGTCCATAGCAAAAGTCAGGGGCGTGTAGTTATCTGTATTTTGAACGGTCACGTCGGCGCCATAACACAGCAGCATGCACACCGCTTCTATATTGTTAGACTTGATGGCATAAAACAGAGGTGTTTCTTTAGCGACCAGGTCCTGTACATCCAAATCTGCATCATGTTCTATGAGCTTGTGGGCGATGTCCATATCGCGGTTCAATATAGCGACATGTAAAGGTGTGCGCCCAATTTTGTCTGGGATATTAACGTCGCAGCCCAGCTCAAAAAGACGTTTGATGCAAGCAGGAGAACACCTACATCTAATGGCCTTGAGCAACGGTGTTTTGCCACAGCGGTTCGGATAGTTGAGAGCAATATTGTGTTTCGCAAAATAATCAAACGTTACAGGGCTGCAAACATTGGGAAATTAAAAACACAGTTAGCGAATTCATCAGACTTACTCGTTTTGGCAAATTACAGCTTGCAGGGTATTTTCGTCGCGGGAAGTAGAACACGATTTAGAAGGCAGCGGTGGGCTGTTCTCTTCATTAGACACCTACCAAAATCCATTATGCTTGTGCTTTATATTTTTAATTTACATACCTTCCCCCTTGGTTCATTAGGCATTTCTTCAACTTTTGCTTTATAAAAACAATATGAAAAAGTTACACATCCATCATACACGTATCTGTAACTTCCTTATAGCCTTTCCAGTGTAGTATAACCTAAAATTTATTAGAAATTTTGTAACTATCGGAACAAAACTAATACAGAACAATATTTATACAACGCATTATTTTTACCAACTACCGTATGTTCAAAAACTTATATTATCTAGCGGGCTACGAATTTTTTTTTAAATTTTGCATCTCACAGTTTAAAGTTATATTGTAGGTAATATCATTTTAACAAATACCAACATTTCTGTTAAATACATAGAAAAAAATGTTAATAACAAAACCAACTACAGATGTTCAAAGTGATTTCTTTCATTTGCCACACTCAGCACCACTTTGTTCAGTATTAAGGTTCCTATCTAGTAGTATCCAACTAAGACAAAATGATAAGTTCCGATTTTAATCATTTAGCATTTTTTCTTGGCTTGATAAATTACATTTTTATTTAAAATGAGACAATGGTTGAGATTGTGTTTGGATTTACTAAAATCTTATTCTTGTAAGCAATAGTATATTGTATGTTAAGAGCTGAAAGTGCATTCTTGCCGCTTGCGCATGAATATTGCTGGTTGAGACGAAGTCGAAACCAGCAATCATGCAAAAGCGGCAAGCGCACTTTTAGCTCGAAACATACATACTATTTTTTCGACGACTGAGCATATATTATTAAAGGAAAATATAAAATTTCGAATTATCGCAAAAATTAATTGACAATCAAGTTAACATTACTCGCGCAGTCTATGACATGTGACGCGATTATTTCCACAAATGACGGGCGTTGTCAAGGAAACATTCGGACGTGGCTACCTATTTTGTTCACGCGGAAACCCAAAACGCTCGGCGAGCGGCAAAAAGATGAAAACGCACGCTCAGCGGCAAATGTCAACTTTCTGTTGTCAAATGACAGTGAGAAAAATCTACTTTCGATCTCAGTCGTCGAAAAAATAATTTATTGAGTGTAAAAAGTTTAAAAATTGCATATTTCTTTGAAAGCATGTACAAGATCAACAAGATAATAATTCCCTAAAATATAAACACTATTACTACGTGTTAGTATTTTTGTCGACTACATTCTTACAAAAATGGGCAGAAGTGTGTGAACTGATAAAGAGTAATTACTAAAATAGGTGTTGGTTCCATTTACTTTCACAGTAACATTTAGCCGTTGTCTCATGTCGCCACCAAGCGTGTTTTACAGTGCTATTTACTAACCTACTTCGTTATCTAAACGATCTTCGTTAGGAATGAATTCGTACAGGAACGTGAAACGAATTTCGTTATAAATCATATTCTCTACGGGAGCCTTCACGAAATCGGTAACAGTACGTTCGTAAACAAGCCGTAACGAAAGAGGTAATGTTTTTAACTAGAGTAGTACGCGCAAGGCATCTAGTGGTCAACTTCATAAGTAGTGTTTACGTGCTATCCGTCTCTTTCATATTAATAACTAGATGTATATCTATTGCATTTTAACTACCGTTGCTACAAACATTCTGCTTGTCGGCGGCAACTTTAAATACGATCAGTCGCAAACGTTTTTGGTTGTGTGAAAAACAAGTTAATCCCGATTCTTTAACAACAGTATATTCACATTTAGTAAATATACTATGCTTTAACTATGAGTGGCATAGTTATAGGAAGGAGATCCGTCATGCTTATAGTGGAGATTTCTTGATATAAAGCAATAAAAGTTATGCCATCCGATGTCGTACACTTCTTATCTTGAAAATGTTAATTATTGTGTTTTACCAATGTAACGACTTGTATAATGTAGTTTACTGGTTAATTATTTCTGATTGGCGTTTTGTAGTAACATTTGTTCAACTGTTAAATTTTAACCTCACTTTTTATTATTTGCTTCATTTCATATGTTAATAAGCACGATTGTTATAGTCTGATGCTGCAACCAATCTATTTTTGAAACATGTCGCTACACACAACAATAATAAAATCGTGGAGAAGACTGAAGGGTTTTATTGCTTCATAGCATAGTTATATTTTAATCAAATTATGTAGTACACAGTTATAAGTATTACATAAGTGCAATCGCACTAGTATACATTTTTAATAAAATTATTTGCAATAAAATTTTCTATAATTAAGCGCCCTTCATCTAACTAGTTTTCTCTCCGCAATTGGTGGTCTAACTACATCTATAAAAACGTCTTCGCCCCCTTCATGCCGATAAATCTTTCCACTGTATTTCCAGTTGATATAAATCTTGTATTGTAGCGACCTTGTGGTATAGTAAGTTCTGCACCAACAATACATGTAAACCGCCAGGGTTGCAAGGGGTAGCCGAGTCACCATGAAGATCTTTCACCTGCAACAATACACACTTCTTTAAGTAAAATGTTTATTTCAAATAATTTTACGTGCCGTTTCAAGAGAAATTATTGATATTAATAAATTATAAATAACGCATGTACCTTCAACAAACTGTCGCAAGTGCTGGTATATAATGGATGTTGGCTATATTGCCGCATTGTCAACTGATCCTGGATACCTTACATTTACTGCACTGCACTTGCACGTTAATGCTGTGATAGTTTTTTCGATTTATATATACTCGCCCTGGAAACTATTCGTATTCAGCGGGAGGAGCTACTATGGCTATATGTATCTAATCAATTACACCACTGAATTCATATTTCTCATAAAATCTCAATTTTACTCTCCGTTTCTCTTGTGCGGTGGTTGGAAACTTCACCCATATATTTAAAAATGGTCATAAGTGGCATTTGTAACGAGATTGATACATCGGCTAACACTTGACTCAAACCAAACAAGTGACTTGTAGCCACACATTTTTCGTAAGAACCACTTGCATACAATTTTGCTCAGGTAAATTAAAAGGACCACTCTGATCTCTTAGAAAACGGTTTTGAAGACGCAGATTCTCTCTGAAAAATTATACTTATTAATATAATTTGTGCCAAATACAACAGCAATACAATAACATACCTGTTTACACGCACCTCTTCTACAATAGCCATCAACAAATGTATAAAATTATCGTCAAATTCTATTAAAATTATTACTTTATAAATACGTTTGTTTGTCCGATTTATAGGTTATGTTGATATTTTTCTGTCAACGAATCACCAAGAGGAAACGTTTTACGAATTCGTTTCAACTCGTAACGATAGGCCCAAGCCTATCATACGGGAACCTCTGCCGCAACGAACGTCGTACCGAAGGTATTACGAATTTGTTAACGAAGTGGGGTTTACTGAATACGAACTTGCTCACTTTACCAAATTTCGGATATAACGATTCGTTGAGAGCTAACGAAAAGCTTACAGAATAGGCTAGTTTGTGCATCTTTATGCGGGCTATACATCCGTGAGATGTTTTTTTTTGTTACGATATGCGGCGTTGATATGAATTCCTGAGAGGCCGCAAAATCACTTCTCGTACATACCAAGCAATAAAGGTAGATTCAGACACAGTCTCTAACCAGTCGTGTCACTCGCCCTAAAATGTGTCCCCGAATTTTACTACGCATGGTGGAACTCCCAGCCAAAGGCGCAGACGGCATTCGCGCAGATTTGAATCCACACCTGTTGTGTTGTGCGATAAACTGAATTGCCTAATTAGTTGTGATTCTTTGTGCTGCTACGTGTGCATTGCATATGATATTATTTAATTTATTACAAGCAATCCAGTGAGACAAATGTCTCATTTAAAAAAACAAATAAGAACGTTTTTCAAATAGAACGCGTATTAAATAAAAACTGTACCCAGACCTGGAAGGTGTCAAAGTGGTTGCCTAACCGATCGAGGTTTTAAGGCGCAGAGGGTCGCAGCTCCGTTTGGCTGCTGAAACAGTTTTTATTTAATAGGCGTTCTATTTGAAAAACGGTCTTTTTTGTGATTTCTCGAAAACCGGAAGTGTCACGTGACTGAAATTCGGTTCCTGACCTGACATGACCATCCCAAACATATAACTTTCATAACTTTTTTTTCTATCTCTTACGGTTTGACTGCTGAAACAGCGTCCCGGACGGACCAGCGTCCCGGACAAGTCTATTATATATATGGATTATTATGTGTTATTGTACTTTTAAATTATCTAGCTAAGTTATGGATCTACTTTTGTTATTTATATTATTGTATGTAGTTTTGTGTTAATACTGTAATTATTAATTTTCGGTTTGTAATTTGTCATTAAATTGAAGCTTGTGTCATTATTTATTTAATTTCTATTTACTGGTATCTAAAATATACGAAAGAGCACAAAAGTTGATGTGTTAAATTATTCAAACTTCTGCGTAATTAGGACAATTCTAAAGTTACTTACATCTGCAAAACATTTATTTCTTTAAATTAGTATATGTAAAATGTTATCGTTTCTATTGCATTTGTAAGATAACATTTTGATTTTTAAACAGATATCAACGCGTGTATTCATTTTAAACACCACTGCTTAAAGTAATAAAATGTTTCTACCTGGAAAAATGATTTGCCGTTCACACGATTCTTCAATGTCATGCCCGTAATTTTCAAATACAAATAAAGCGCGCCGTACCCGGATCCGCCCAGATCGACTCCCGGCACAACGCGCAGTAGCTTTTTAGGGGACACGAACATCAAATGTAGCGACAGTAAGTGACACGACTGGTTAGTTTATAGACTGTGATTCACACTGCCAGTAGCGGCGCGGTCCTGAAACCGCTCAGCAATCGCTCTGCTCGTTTTTAAATGATATGATTCAGACTAACAAGCTGCGCGGAACTTTTTCCTTTAGGGCTACGTCAAGTCCAAAATCTACATGGAAAAGCCGGCTACGAGTGACGAATTGGAAGCCAACATTACTCGCGTCATTCACCAAATTGGAACCTCAGAATGGACCATGTTAGCCGCAGTTACGGCCAACATTTGAAAGAAATAATCTTTAAAAAATAAATGTAAAGAATCGTTCTTTTGTATGATAATAAAGATTACGCCTATACATAAATCTGGTTGTCAAGCGGTCATTGAAAATTATAGACGTCAAATTGCCACAGTACAGCATGGTTTCTTTGAACAACGATCAGTTGAAACAAATTTAATTTCATTTACTGATTTTGTAACCAGCGTGTTAGACGCAGAGGGGCAGGTGGATACAGTATATACAGACTTTGCAAAGGCATTCGATAAAGTTAACCATGATATTTTATTGGTAAAATTGAGTAATTTTGGATTGTCTGATAATTTAATTGTTTTATAAGTCTTATCTAGATCACAGATATCAGTCATTCTATTTGAAGGGACATAGTTCACCTTATTATTTAACACCATCCGGAGTGCCTTAGGGTGGTAATTTGGGACCGTATCTATTTCTGATTTTTATCAGTGATCTGCATTCCTGTCGTAAGCATTCTTATGGATTGTTATTTGCTGATGACCTTAAAATTTTTAAGAAAATAACTAGTAATAAGAATGCAAATTTGTTTCAAGATGATATTGATTCTGTAGTAAAATGGAGTGTTGTTAATAAACTGTATTTCAATATCGAACAGAATTGCCTGGAGGCTGATCAGGTTTCCGTTGCTTTGCGCTGGTTCTACCCCTAATTTTAAGCACATAAATGAGACTGCATTTATGTTTTAAGCCAATGTAATCAATGGCATTTAAAGGGACGACAGTAAACTACCCTGGGAGACGCAGCCTCACGTCCCAATGATATTATGGATTAGTAGCAGGGTAGCGACGTAGTGAATGAATCAGACATTAGAAGCAGATTGATTTTATTATAAAAAATAAATGGTCTATTTATACAAAACAAAATAGCATAGCTAAATCACAAAACAAAGTTAGATTGTGTAGATTACTAGAGCGCGTTTAAAGGTTGAAATAATAAAGAAGCCGACCTGCGATTAATTAATAAAATGAAGCAATGGTAGTAGTTTATATACCACGGCAGCTCTGAAAACTCTTTACTCACCGCGATGGCCCTAGCTAACTCAAATTTCGGTGGCCTTGGATCGTATGTTCAAATCATCAGCTGTGTGCCCTGGAATGTCTTCAAAAAAGGAAAAGGAAATGGGAGCCAGAAATCAAAAGATTTCAAATAATAAGAGGAAATAAACTGCAAGTGACTAGCGTTTAATTAGTAAATAATAAAATAGTCTTGTAGTGTCAGTGGTAAATAATCAGAATAATTAAAATGCAAATAATGTTATAACAAAATTGTGTACGTAAACTGAAGGTTGCGACACGCATAAAATTAAAAAACCCCTTTCGGGTTATTTTAATAACTTTAACAGCAAATTATTCGTGGGATAAGCTTATCACAGTCATTTAATAAATCCTTCTGTTTAGGCTATTGGAAAGAAAAAAGCCTGACTGTACCTTCTACAGAGGGTCAATACACATCAAAATTGCAGCTTTAAATACTGAGCACAATTAACTATAAGCATAAAATTCAAATGTAAAAGCAAGAGCATGTATGGAATTGAACATTACATGTTAATAATTGCGGAACGTGTGAATTTAAATTCCAAATAATTGCGGGTTTAAAATGTATAAATGTAAAATCCAGGTATTGAAGATACGTTGAAATTTAATTCCGGGAGTAGCACTAACTAACCTCGAAACATAAGCTGGACGTGAACTCCGTGGATGCGCCGGAAATTGCTGCGGAAGCATCCTCAAAAGGCAGCATATACGCCGAACCCAGCAGGTGTCGAAAATGAGATAAGGCAAGCGCCTTGGCCTCCGAGATAAACTCGTGGTTGAAATTGGTAATAAAGAGCTAAGAAGAAATGTAATTACTATGGAGATAATAAAACAGAAAAGCGCCATCGTACCTGATCATAATCAGCCCTTAGAAACACACTGCTCATTAAATTAATTGAGAGCACGTAATTTGCCTTAAACACACAAACTTTAGCCACGCCGGTGGCGGCGGGCCAAAACGAGGACAGCAAGTGCTCGGACGAAAAATTCGTTCCCAAAGGAAGACTCGCACTCTGATAAGAGATAGCGCGGGTCGAGACTTCATCGCGCGAAAGAAAGAACTCGAACTAGGTACAAAATGCGCTGGTTTGGAAAATTTAAGAATTTGAAATGCAAAGGATTTATAATTCAACTAAAAATATACAGGTTAAGCCTGAAATAATTGGATAACTGGCGAAACAATTAGGCGAAGCCAAAAAATTGTTTCAAGGTACGAAATAGCAATTCAGCACTGTAAGGTGATTGTATTTCCGTGTGCGTTTGCAAGCCAGAGCGGTGAACTTGGGTGTAGTAGGTCGCTTACTGCGTGAAATGCCAAGTTGCAGGTTTGCTCCGGTCTTTAAAGTCGATGCTTGCGAAACAAGATTGGTTTTTAATATTTCGTAAATGTGAACTGAAATTTGCCTGTTTAATTCAAGATTAAACAGATCTAAATTAAATATAATAAACTGGTGAAATTATGAAGCAAAACTGGAGATTAAAACTGCTTGTTTATGAAATCAGAATTACATTTAGAACTTCTGACTGGATTTCGTAAATTTTGTTATTAATATTTATCTGTGTTTAATTTAAAATTAAAAATATTGCCAATTTTTAGGCTGAAGAAAAAGCAAAAGAAAAAACTATATTGTTTCTTCCACATTAAGAGTTTTAGAGGATATTCTTCTATGGCTGACTGGCGTTGCTTGGGTTGATGCTTCCTTCGGTTGATCCTTTTCCGAATGCAGTAGAAAGCTCCTATTAGAACAGCCCCTCCCAATAGGCTGCCTGTGATCCCGCTAGATAGATAGGAGTGGTGGCGGATGGTTTTCCAAGTAATGCCTTTTAGGTGCTGCTGGAATTCCAACTGTGAAGTTTGTAGATCCTCAAAGTGATCTGATTGTTTTAGTACTGGCTCCTCTGCAATTTCTGAAAAGGAGTTGGGTGTTATTGTGTTGGTAAAATTGATGCTGACGGCCTTGGAATATCCTGCTAGGATCTTGAATTTCTTGTTATGCCTGGGGGTTAACGTATTCTTTGCAGTTTGGATAATGCAATCTGACGAGATATGAATTACACCTGTAGTGTTGACAGTGACTTCTTCCCTATTGCCACTACAAGTGATAGCTATTCGGGTTGGCTTGATGACTACGAACATCCATGTGTTTTTCATGTATAGTTGTTTCCAAATAATGGACTGGATCTGATGTCTTCGTAGGCTGCATTGACTGATTTCTGTTCGATGATATACATATATCATCAATGATGCAATTTGGGTTGTTTTCAATTCCTTTCACGACTGTTGGACTGCAGATATAAGTGTTTGGAGTAATTTGGAGATTTTCTTTAAATTCCTCATCTGTCTCTTGAAAGTACATCTGTAGGTTGTAATCTACAGCGAAGATCCCTTTTGGTACGTCGATCACCCAGTAGGACCCATTGTTAATTTGGAGAGGAATTGGTGTCACTTTGATTAAGGTATATTCAGTTTTTCCTACTATGATGAAGTATCCTTGAACGTTGATGTAGATGTCATCATGTCCGATGTCGACCTTTAGGATTGGGGCCGGTAAAATTTCTAAGTTTGACGAGAGTTTACTGGTTTCATTTGCGAGGATTTGCTTGATTTGGGCAGGCGTGATTAGCTCGTATAAATTACCTTGTTGGAAATGAACGTTCAAAATGTTTGTATGGTAATTGCACAGCTCACTAATGACATTGGTGGCGACTTAGTACACACTGATGATGTGGATGTTCAATCGGTTGGAGTCGGTTGCCTTATACCATTTGTCCATGTTGTTGATTGCCCTGATTCCTTGGTTTAGTTTCTCTTGAAAATGCTCCAGCTTCTGATCGATTCGTTTTTCGGTTTCATTAAATCTTGAAAGTGCTGACAGCAAGAATTTGGATTGTTGACTGTCCATTTTTATTAACTCCTGTTGATTTTTGTCGAGTCTATCAATATCTTGATAGACTTCGTCGTTTACTCCGAAAATTGACGTGAGTACAGTCCCCGGCACTCCTCGTTTCTCTCGTCTTGTTATGATATCTTCCATACCAGTTTTAATCCATTCCATATGCCTTTTTTGTTCAGAAGATGATGCACCAGTGTCTTGCATAATGTATCTTCGGGCAGTTCTTTTGCAGAGTTGCAGAGATTGTCGAATTTGTCCACCATGTCGGTAACTATTTCGAAGTCTTCTTCGATCTTCCCCCTCTCGAACTGGATTTTGATCCTGAATGTTCCTCGTTCATTCTTCCCGTGTCCAATATGTTCTACATAGTACGCGCTGTCTGGTTTTTGGAAGTTAAATTCTGCCTTACTCAATGTATTCGTAGTAAGGAGAGTAAATATGAGTAGAAACATTTTCCATTTAGACGTGATAAGTTTTCTTTGGCACTGGGAATTATTGTATGTGGGTGCTGTTGGCCGAAATTTTCTCTTCAGACTCTGGTTCCTTCGATTCTTCGTTAGTTGTTGGTAATGGAATGATACTGCCTATGGACCGTTTTAATCGATGTTGTCCTGATTTCTGGATTGTTACCACTCGTACGGATCCATCGGTTGCAGGATGAATGTCGGTAACTCTTGCTAAGGGCCATTTACTAGGATTGATATTTTCTTCTTTGATTAACACTAGGTCACCAACTTTTATGTTCTCCACCGGTTTCTTCCATTTGTTTCTTTGCTGTAATCCATGAAGGTAGTTTGAGCTCCATGATTTCTAAAAATTTTGCTTAATTTTTTGGATTATTCTCCAGCGAGTTGACAGATTTGTTGATATTGGTGTGCTGATTGGGTCCGGTGGTGATATTATCTCTCTTCCTATCAGGAAATGGCCTGGTGTCAATGCAATGGTCTATTTATACAAAACAAAATAGCATAGCTAAGTCACAAAACAAAGTTTAATTATCGTGTAGATTACTAGAGCGCGTTTAAAGGTACGAAATAGCAATTCAGCACTGTAAGCTGTGTGTGCGTTTGCAAGCCAGAGCGGTGAACTTGGATTTAGTAGGTCGCTTACTGCGTGAAATGCCAAGTTGCAGGTTTGCTCCGGTCTTTAAACTCGATGCTTGCGAAATAAGATTGGTTTTTAATATTTCGTAAACTGAAATTTGCCTGGTTAATTCAAGATTAAACAGATCTAAATTAAATATAATAAACTGGCGAAATTATAAAGCAAAACTGGAGATTAAAACTGCTTGTTTATGAAATCAAAATTACATTTAGAACTTCTGACTGGATTTCGTAAATTTTGTTATTAAAATTTATGTGTGTTTAATTCAAAATTAAACAATATTGATAAGTGTAAATGCATTATTTATACATTAAATAAGATTCATATACTGTCACAGTATTCTATGCATGATGTGAATTTACGTAGAGAGTTTTAGATTAGAAACCTAGGTGTGGTTTTCGTTCCTACATTAAACTGGCAGTCTCATATTGAAAATGCAGTGAGCTCCTCATTGCAAAACCTGGGCTTCTTAATGAGGACGACTTCTAACTTCAAAACCGTAAGACCTATTATAGTATTGTACAATTCACTTAGGTCTAAACTTGAGTATGGAAGCCGGATCTGGGACTCTGACGTCAAGAAATACCAGAGTGAAATTGAAACAGTTCAAAATAAATTTTTAAAATGCATTTACTATAAAAAGTATGAAATATATCCTGACTACTGTATATTCCAAATTATAAGACGGGAATTCAGGGTCATTAAGTTGCGCCATCGGCGCGAAATCAGTGATACACTGTTTTTATTTAAATTTATTAATAACCGCCTGGATTGTCCCAACATACTACCTTTAATATGTTTCTATGTCCCGGCATACAGAACAAGACCCCGTGATATGCTGTATGTACCACACTACCGAACTAATACGACTCCATTCGCCTATTGTGAAAATGCTCATTCGTTCGAATAGGTTCGTTGCAGAGGTTGATGCTAATATATTTAATACATCTCAAGTTAAATTTAAAACTGTTTTTCTGAATTTCTACCGCAACCACTATTCTTATGCATAATTACATAAAATTGGTATTTTTATAGTACATATTTGTTTTATTAAATCCTAATAAAATAATGTGAACTTCCTGAAATAGGCTGCCTTGCAAAGAAATTATAATTATGTACTTTTAGGGTTAAGCTTCAATGTATTTTTTTTTTCTCTTTTTGTCTATTTTTAACTTGTGTTATTTTTTGTAAATATGGGAATTATGGCAATATTATTTGGCGTTAGCCTGTTTTGTCAGTATCTTAAATAAATAATAGACGGTCACTATGTTCTTCTTCTTCTTAAAGTGTCTTATGCTTTATTTACATGGTTTTAGATTGTACTAACTTATATTACAATAATACTTAGAACAAAGTAAAGCCAGTAGAGCCCTAAACCTCAATTGGTTTGTCTTGGTGCTGCTATTTCATGGAAGGTGGCGCTGATGGGAAATGTAAATATTGCAGCACGTTGACGATTTCAACCCTTGAATGGAGTGGAATCATCTTGGGGATAGATTCGGCGGCATCGTGGTGGTATCCCGTTGTCTTCCACGACTATTTTCAGGCACGAAAAACGCTGAAGTACGTGACCCCAGCGAGATTCGAACCTTGCCACCTAGAGGAACGTGGATCAGTATCCCAGCAAGCTAAGCAACTGAGCCATGTTATCTCTATTCACTATGTTAACGACATCTATTATAGTAGATAATCTCTGAAACTTCTTTGTGGCGTGAATTCATAATTCATATTCTTATATGGGTATTTCGCCACTCTGCAAATTAAAATATTAAATAACGAAAATATTAACAACGAACGTTTCGAGGGACAATCTGCCCTCGTTATCAACGAATAACAATTAAAACTAACAAGAACTTAATTGTTATTCGTTGATAACGAGGGCAGATTGTCCCTCGAAACGTTCGTTGTTAATATTTTCGTTATTTAATATTTTAATTTGCAGAGTGGCGAAATACCCATATAAGAATATGAATTATGAATTCACGCCACAAAGAAGTTTCAGAGATTATCTTAATCAAAGGTATGGGCCTAACATAACTAGTAACTTCCGAAGTTGGGAAACACTTTACAAGAAGCTGGCACACTCTGAAAATAGTATAACTTTCCTATGTCGTTGTAGAAATAGCTGTATTATTCCAAAAGGGTTTAGACTCAAAGCACCTTATGTAAGTGCTCGTTCTAGTAATATCATGAAAAGAGCGAGTGAAGCTCTAGTTAGAGACAGAATACAATTTCACAGACATAACAAAGTGATACTATTTTCTGACATAAACAAACTGGAACAGGTTATGCAAAGGGATGTACGGGAAGACGATTTCAATCGTATGTACAACTCTATTAGTAATACCTACAAAAAAACACACACAGAGTAAAAACGTACACATTTAAAAAAGTACCAACACCTCATACAAGAAAAACACACAATTGAACTAAATACACTAAAGAACAGTGACACTTTTTTAAATAAAACTGTAGTTAATCTGTCTTCTAAAGAACTAAACGCCACTGACAAATTAGTTCTTGGCAAAGGACTCAACTACGCAGTGGCGCCAAAACGAATTAATAAACTTGATTTAGTTACAGCTATAGAAGAGACTTGTCAAAAACTTCCAGAAGACATTAGACAGGAATACAGAATTAGAAACAAAATCATACTAGAACGACCTTACACAATCAGACAAAATATATCCAAACAAGAAAAACCTTCACTACACACACTAAAAACCGATAACACAATTAAAATTCTACTTGCAGACAAAGGCAACGCCACAGTAGTACTTGACACAACCACATACAACGAAAAACTTTTAACACTAATTAGTGAGGAACAATACACTAAACTAAATAAAGATCCAACACATACAATAGAAACAAAAATATACAGAACACTTTACAAACACAGAGAACAATTTACAGATTTTGTAAGACGTACGCTAACACCACACTACAGTAAACCACCACATTTTTATGGATTACCAAAGATACACAAACCAAATGTACCACTTAGGCCAATAGTTAGTTCTATAGGTTCTCCTTGTCACAGTTTAGCTAAATATTTACTTAAGATACTGACTCCTATATCAGGAAATACAGACACGTATATAAAGAACACGCCCCATTTCCTTGAAAAACTTAAAGAAGCAAACATAAACACACAACACTTAATGGTTAGTTTCGATGTAGTTAGTCTCTTCACTAATGTTTCAGTAGACAAAACACTCAACATCATTAAACATAAGCTACAAAACGATAACACATTACATACACGAACAACATTAAACGTTGGTACCATTATGGAACTTTTAACACTATGCATTAAAACGACATACTTTCAACTAAACAATGAATTTTACCAACAAGATTTCGGGATGGCAATGGGTTCACCTTTATCTCCCATTGTTAGTAACATTTTTATGGAAGACTTTGAACAACAACATGTCTACACGTACACCAACAAACCAGTAGTTTGGTGGAGATATGTCGATGATGTTTTTGCAATTTGGCCTCATGATATGGATGAGCTGGACAAATTTCTTGAACATATTAACAGTAAAGAAACCTCCATCAAATTCACATTAGAAACAGAGCAAAACAATCAGTTACCCTTTCTTGATACACTAATCACACGCACAATAAATACTTTTGAAACATCAGTATACCGTAAGAAAACCAATACTAATAGGTACTTACATTTTAATTCTAACCATCACAAAAACATAAAGACAGGCGTTGTAAAAAGTCTTTACGACAGAGCCAAAGTTGTTTGCTCTAATGATACAATTTTCAAAAAAGAGAAAGAATTTATTATTAATGTTTTACAAGATAATGGCTATCCAGAGACTCTTGTTCGGAACATTTTCAATACACGAAGCAATGCCACACACATACAAAGGAATGACACTCAAAAATATAATACTCTTACTATACCATATATTCCAGGCATATCTGACAAAATTAGACGAATTGGAAATAGATTTAATGTTAGGACGGTATTCAAAACGATGAATACTTTACGGTCAGTTCTTACAAAAACTAAACCGTTCAACGAAGAACAACATTCAAGGAATTGTATATATAGTATTCCCTGTGAATGCGGGAAATATTATATCGGTGAAACATCCAGGCCTTTAGCAGTAAGAGTTAAAGAACATAAAAATATGTTGAAAACGTATCAATTCAATAAGTCTAAGCTGGCAGAACATGCTTGGGATGAAAACCATAAAATACAATGGGACAACACAAAGATCTTGTCTAAAGAATCGATGTCAACTAGGCGAAAAATTAAGGAAACGGCATACATTTTACTTAACGAAGAAAAATGCGTGTCGTCTTTCTCAATATTTTTAGACAATAGTTGGCTATCGATTCTTAAAGATGAGATCAAGTAGGTACAGATATCAACAAACGTCAATGTCAGAAAATTCATTGGAGGTTGGTCGTTTTTTCTTCCAGTGAAAAAAAGATAAGTTCTTGTTAGTTTTAATTGTTATTCGTTGATAACGAGGGCAGATTGTCCCTCGAAACGTTCGTTGTTAATATTTTCGTTATTTAATATTTTAATTTGCAGAGTGGCGAAATATCCATATAAGAATATGAATTATCTATTATAGTAGACTAGCAAGATACCCGTTCTTCGTACGGGTAACAAACGTTTATTTTTCTAAATTTCAAATGAATTCTAGGGCGCCCCCCTCCCCCTCACTCAATACGCTAAACTAACAAACGCTGCAAAACAATATTGTAGGAAAAAAGAAAACAAAACTCTTTCGAAAAAAATCCTCCACAATTTTTTTTTATGCTTCATATACCCCCTGGAGATGTGTACGTAATTGTCTTTCACCTTGTATATATTGATAAAACTACAGTTTTAGTATAACAATCAGATAAAATTAAAATATATATGCACAAACTAAATATTGTATTCATAAATTTTAGCAAGATAAACTTAACACCCTACCCTTTTTCAGTTTTCCCTTTTTACCGCTTCAGGGGTAACATTAAAGTCCCTTAAACCCCTTTCTAAATATCTTAAGAATACATCTGTACGCCAAAAAAACAATGTTCTAACTCAATAAACATAGGAGATACAAAGGGTTCGTTAATTCACCCCGAATCCAGATTTGCACCTTTAGGGGTTGATTTGGGAAAATCCTGAAACGTGTTTTTAGACATTCGTATTGGATACCTATGCATGCAAAAAACCAAGTCGATATCTTATCGGGTTAAGAGATATTGAGGAATTCGTGAAAACACACTTTACCGTTTTTCACCCCCTTAAGGGTAACATTTTAAAATCCCTTAAACCACTTTCTAAATATTTTAAGAATTCATTTATATGCCAAAAAAAAATGCTCTAGCAGGTCTAGCTCAATAAACATAGGAGATACGAAGGGTTCTTTAATTCACCCCGAATACAGATTTGCATTTTTAGGGGTTGATTATGGCAAAATCCTGAAATGCGTTTTTAGACACTTGTATTGGATACCTATGCAAGCAAACACCAAGTCGATATCTTATCGGGTCTAAGAAATATTGAGGAATAGTGAAAATACAGTTTACCCCTTTTCACCTCCTTAGGGGTAAAATTGTAAAATCCCTTAAATCACTTTCTAAATATTTTAAGAATACATCCATATGCCAAAAAAAGGAATGTTTGAGCTCAATAAACGTAGGAGTTGCAAAGGGTTCTTTAATTCACCCCGAATCCACATTTGCACCTTTAGGGGTCGATTAGGGAAAATCCTGAAATGTGTTTTTAGATACTTCTATTGGACACCTATGCAAGCAAACACCAAGTCGCTATCTTATCGGGTCTAAGAGATATTCAGAAATTCGTGTAAACACAGTTTACCCCTTTTCATCCCTTTAGGGTTAAAAATTTTCAAATTCCCTTAAACCGCTTTCTAAATATTTCAAAAATACATTTATATGCCAAAAAAGAATGTTTTAACTCAATAAACATAGGAGATGCGAAGGGTTCTTTAATACATCCCCAATCCAGATTTGCACTTTTAGGGGTTGATTAGGGCAAAATCCTAAAATACGTTTCTAGGTATTTGCATTGATAATCTTTGCAAGAGAACACCAAATTGATATCTTATCGGGTGTAAGAGATATTCAGAAATTCGTGTAAACACAGTTTACCCCTTTTCACCCCTTTAGGATTAAAAATTTTCAAATTCCCTTAAACCGCTTTCTAAATATTTCAAAAATACATTTATATGCCAAAAAAGAATGTTTTAACTCAATAAACATAGGAGATACGAAGGGTTCTTTAATTCACCCCCAATCCAGATTTGCACTTTTAGGGGTTGATTAGGGCAAAATCCTAAAATACGTTTCTAGGTATTTGCATTGATAATCTTTGCAAGCGAACACCAAATTGATATCTTATCGGGTGTAAGAGATATTCAGAAATTCGTGTAAACACAGTTTACCCCTTTTCACCCCTTTTGGGTTAAAAATTTTCAAATTCCCTTAAACCGCTTTCTAAATATTTCAAAAATACATTTATATGTCAAAAAAGAATGTTTTAACTCAATAAACATAGGAGATACGAAGGGTTCTTTAATTCACCCCAATCCAGATTTGCACTTTTAGGGGTTGATTAGGGCAAAATCCTAAAATACGTTTCTAGGTATTTGCATTAATAATCTTTGCAAGCGAACACCAAATTGATATTTTATCGGGTGTAAGAGATATTGAAGAATTCGTGTAAACACAGTTTACCCCTTTTCACCCCTTTAGGGTTAAAAATTTCAAATTTCCTTAAACCGCTTTCTAAATATTTCAAAAATACATTTATATGCCAAAAAACAATGTTTTAACTCAATAAACATAGGAGATTCGAAGGGTTCTTTAATTCACCCCCAATCCAGATTTGCACCTTTAGGGGTTGATTAGGGCAAAATCCTAAAACACGTTTCTAGGTATTTGCATTGGTAATCTTTGCAAGCAAACACCAAATTGATATCTTATCGGGTGTATGAGATATTGAAGAATTCGTGAAAACACATTTTACCCCTTTTCACCTCCTTAGGGGTCGAATTTCAAAAAATCCCTTCTTAGCACTACCTTACATAACAAATTGAACCTTCCACCCAAATTTCAAGTTTTTAGTGCCAGTGGTTTCGGCTCTTATTGACATTTTAGTTACAATTATTTTAAAATTAGTAGCCTATGGTAAATTTTAATGTTGGTGGCACTGCTAACCTGCTAACTTCGAATTTGACATAGCTATTACCATCTGCAATATGAATTGCTACACCCCTTTGGGTTTTTTTCGGAAGCAAACATTAACGGAGTTACTCAATTTATGCGCTACTTAATTTCCATACTGTACATTCTCTATAGCTTGATACAAATGTTTTAGGCACACGTCCTGAACCTCCTCTATAATTTCGAAAATGATGCATTGCGGTATATACAGGGTGTCTCTGAAATGTGTGTACATCACTTAACCACACATTCCTGGGCTCAAAATAAGACGATTTAACCCAACTTACCTATATCCAAAAGTGCTTCGTTTAGCCAGTATTATGACTCAAAGTTCAAAACAAATTTTTTTATTTTGCTTATAACAAAACAACGATGTTGTCGATTTCGATGATATTTGGTATTGCACTCCTTACAGATGTAGGTCATCTTTTAAGGTGATATTAGTTATTATCAGTGGACCATTAGTGTACGAAACACAGGTAACCCGGCATAAACCAGTCAAAAACTTTTTAATGTTAAGGCCAATAACTTTCCAAAAAATAGTTTCAGAAAAAGACATTCAATAGTAATCTTTTTTGTTACTTGTTAATTGATGATATCTTTTAAGGTTTAGACACAAAAAAATAAAATCTGAGGGACCGCGCACTGCATTTCTTAAAACAGATATTATCTAGCAGTCTGGTATTCTAAGAAATAAATGACGATAAGGCATTTTGTTATGATATTAATTAGTGACAAGTATGTACTTTATTAGATCTACAGTAAATGCTCAATGTGACCACCATCTTCCTGGATGCAAAGGTTGATTCGACGCAAAAAATTGAACTGTACTCGTTGTAACATTTCTGCATCATTCTTAATGGACTGTGAAGTGTTCTGTATTCTGGCCCAAAGTTCGTCCTGTGTGTTTATAGGACGAGAATACACTTTGCTCTTTAGAGCTCCCCACACAAAAGAATCGCAAATATTCAAATCTGGAGAACGAGGTGCCCATTTTGCAGGAGCATCAGCTCCTCTGCCTATCCATTTGTTAGGAAACTGTACATGAAGATGATTCCGAACGTTCAATGTAAAATGAGGTGGTGCTCCATCGTGTAGAAACCACATGTCGCGTCTAAGATTTAACGGCAAGTGTTCCAATAAATCGGGTAAGGTATTTACAAGGAAGTGTAAATAATTTTCTCCATTTAAACGATTTGGTAAAATGACAGGGCCTAAGATGAAACTGCCGATTATTCCTATCCATACATTTATTCTAAACTCATGTTGAAAGTGGCGTTGCTTGATGACATGTGGATTTTCATCTGCATACACATGTTCGTTGTGCAAATTTGTCATACCCCTCCTTGTGAAACACGCCTCATCAGTAAAGAGAATTTTGCTATTAAAATTGACATCTTCAGCTTTTCTTTCTTGAATGAACCTACAAAACTCAAGACGTGCGATGGTATCAGCTGGCAAAAGCTCCTGGACGTTTTGTACATGGTAAGGATATAGCAATTGTTCTTTAAGAACTCTATGAGCAACATCCTTCGAAACGCCTGTTTGCCATGCTAAGTATCGACTACTTACTTCTGGATTTTCTTCTACTATTTCCAGAATTTCTTCTTCTACCCTGGGTGTGCAAATGGTACGAGCACGTCCACGATCAGCTGTGATCGGTGCAAATTTTCCCGTTTCGCGAAGGCGTCTTTCAATGTTTGCAAAAGTTTGATGATTGGGCACGCGACGATTTGGAAACCTTTCGTTGTACACTCTAGCACTTCTGCGACAATTTCCTTCGCAATATCCTAAAACCATCACCATATCCGTTTGCTCAGCGTAAGTGTATTTTACAGCCATTACTACGTAAATAACAAAGAATATGTATTAACTGCTAAAAATCACTAGCTAACACCAACAGCAATTTGAGACGCTTCACAATTGATAAACAATAGCTACTGTCATTAAAAGTACACATACTTGTCACTAATAAATATCATAACAAAATGCCTTATCGTCATTTATTTCTTAGAATACCAGACTGCTAGATAATATCTGTTTTAAGAAATGCAGTGCGCGGTCCCTCAGATTTTATTTTTTTGTGTCTAAACCTTAAAAGATATCATCAATTAACAAGTAACAAAAAAGATTACTATTGAATGTCTCTTTCTGAAACTATTTTTTGGAAAGTTATTGGCCTTAACATTAAACAGTTTTTGACTGGTTTATGCCGGGTTACCTGTGTTTCGTACACTAATGGTCCACTGATAATAACTAATATCACCTTAAAAGATGACCTACATCTGTAAGGAGTGCAATACCAAATATCATCGAAATCGACAACATCGTTCTTTTGTTATAAGCAAAATAAAAAAACTTTGAATCATAATACTGGCTAAACGAAGCACTTTTGGATATAGGTAAGTTGGGTTATTAAATCGTCTTATTTTGAGCCCAGGAATCTGTGGTTAAGTGATGTACACACATTTCAGAGACACCCTGTATTTTAGATTGAAAAGTACTTCTTTACAGGACTATTTAAGAAAATTTATGTTTTGTTTAGTTTGAAATATTTTCCGACTGTGCTAAGGAAATCAACTATAAATAACGCTGGATTTTTACGAAGGCATAGGGCTTGTTTGTTACTGTAATGTTTTAATATTTAGATAAAATTAAGAAAAAGCACAGGTGACAAACAATGTATGTAACTCATCCGGAAATGCCCTTTACTAGACTTGTACGGGTCCTATAAAAATGTTCCTACTGGATTTGTAACGTAGACTATTTACTATTTCAATAATGCTCAATTTGAGTAGACTTAACTGGGTTTATGGCAGTCTTTCGTGGAAGGGAAAACCATAATAAATTAAAGCTGCCTTGCAACTACAGCAGGTATCGCTGGAAACACAAACATGGCTTGCAATTAAAAACAAAAATTGGCAGAGCGTCCCCTTTTGTTTCAACTTCAAACAAGTTTCGATGATATTACTTAGCTATGCAACCAAACAATCATATCACAATCTTAATCGTCTTGGCACTACTATCGCTCTCTACAATTTATTGTGCACGTAACATGAACATTCTCTACCCTTAAGACTTACCCATAGATTGTATAATGGATTTAAGCAATTCTGAAAATACTTTCATTTTATAGATATTTAATCAAAAATTCAATATTTTAACCCAATAGCGCAGACTGAAGATAATTTTTCCTAGTTTTTACATTTTACGCATTTGTTAATGAAGTAAAACCACAACTGTTGTGATACACCCCATGGTCGTAGTAAAAAAAGCAGCGTGCAATTAGCTGCTAGATGTATACTGTGCAATTGAATATTTGTACATTCAAAATGCATGTTACATTAATTTTTGCCGCTAGTGGAACGGAAACATGCCATCGACTAGCTCGGGAGACGGTAGGACCCGACTTACCTTCAAAAAGAAGTAGAACTAAATTATAGGGCGCCAAATTGTTCCAACTGGCACAGTTCCCCAAAGATTTCTTGAGCTAATAAACCACTAAGTGGCTCAAATCGTAACCAACAGAAAATATAACAGTGAAACCCAGGTCTACATAAGATTGTATAATGATAAAACACTCAAAGATAATTAACAACCAGAGGTAAATAACACATTGTAATTACTGCTTTACACAAACCTTCAACAATAAATAAGTAATTTCTTAACTACTAAATATCACACATTAATGTCTCAGAGAAAATATTACAGGTCATGCAAAAATCAAATAATTTCGTAGTATACCACGAGTTGCTTAACATTCAAGCGCCTGTATGTTCGCTTGTAAAACACAAAAAACATGAACTTGTAATATACCACTCTCTCGCGGTGTTATTACAAGTAATATTAAATTAAACATACCCTTTTACTATCTATTAAAAAGAAATACCAGCAGGTATAGTTCCTTATGTACTTACCTTACTTAATGAAATAAATAGAAATTGACTTATCTCATAAATTAATTTGACATTTTGAATTGTCATGTGATTAGCTTTTTAATGCCTCGACTAGTCAGCTTACCAGCAATGGGATTCCTTGTTCCCAGCTGGATGGGTAAATGTTCAACTAACAACCTTTTATTGTAATTAAATTTGCCTTCGTGAATCAAATACTCTTCAGGTATTACACAAAATTAAATTCATACTTCAGTTTGTTAGTATCTCTTCAAAGTTTGATCTGACATTACAAAAATTAAATAGATACTGTCAAAATATTTTAATCAAATGTCTAAAAATACAAACTTGATTTAAAATATAATTCTAAAATTGACCTAATCCAAAAAATGTAAATTTTACATTATAATGACTGAAAACCGTCGAGTACTCGAATCATTATCAAATTTAGAAAATTTATTATTCTAAATTAATTTCTAAATATATATATCTACAATTTTTTTAATGATTTGCCGCACCAGTCTTGTTATATAAGTTCTTAATATTTCATAAGAAATAGTCACTAACCATCTGATAGTATATCTTGTACCTGATTGTGTTATCCCAGCTCCTAACTGGATAAATATTAGTCAGCAAACACCTTCCTGGGTTGTTCCCAATCAAATAAAAACTCGTAGCTCTTTGACCCTCTTATTATATGGATAGACAGTTCAACCGCGTACTATAACACTCACTTGCACTTTTTTGCTGGCTTCATAGTAAATTACCACTTTAAATGGCATCAAACGATCTTGAATTCTATTTTTTATGAATACTTGTGACCAACAGTCAAATTTTATCGTAAAGAATACTATATTGCTATAAATCCTCAATTATTATTCTTCCCAATTAATGGGAATTTAACCCTTAAAGTGACTATTTATCGTAGAATATCAATTCAAGTTATTTTTATTACTTCATATGTAAACAACAACTCTGGTTGCCCTTTACAACACCACCAGTTAAAAAATACAACTGTTACATCACATGATACCCACTGGATATCTGGATATTATTATTAAATTAAATTCATTATTCATACGGTATGTTGCATCACAAACTGAACTTGGGAGCGCTTGTACAAAGTATTTCAATACCTACTCACCTCTCAAAACCACATAAATACGGTATTAGCTTATTTCTGAAAACCTCCTTCAGCAACAGCTAGCGAGAGAACATTATTCGCAGTGTTAAACATAAATTACAGTTATATCTGAATGGTGAAGCCATACATCAATTAAGCTATATAAAATTGAAACCTAAATTTAGTGCAACCAAACTATAACAGGCGGAATGCACTGGATGAAACGGAAATCGCATTAATTTGGTCAGAGGCTGGATTGCTGTAGCATCTCCAAAAGTCCTTTCAAGATTCCTTCACTCAGGATATAGTACGGATTAAAAATGAGAACCTGCCCTACAGCGTCCTTGAAGCTTTCAGACCACCAGCAAATTTCAACTCCTAGTCCAGTGCAAGAAAGGCTAATTAAAGCATACAAAAGTTAGAAGCTAGCACATACAAAATAAGTGCTCTTACAAAATCTGTCTATCATTCATTCCAAATAAAAGATCAGCATAGCACCTGCCATGTGCTTTTACGTTAAAACTACATGAAATGACTTGGTAAGATTTTCGAATTGTACGACTGCTTCTAGCACATTCTCTTCTCAATAAAGGTGGAACTGTCCACATAAAAAAGGCGAAAAAGTGTGCCCTTAGTACAATGAACTTACAAATATCAGTTCTACAAACATGTCATCACTTCTACAGGAAGCAAAGAAATATTTTCGAACGCCACCTAGCAGCTGTCAATCACACAACTCTCAAAACGGTTGCCTACCTACTAGGCGTTCAAAGTCAAATTTTACGAATTAATGGAATACTGCACTAAGAATGGTTTCAAACAAAGAGTTGTTACTGGAGCTAATTCTATTATTTAAATATGGCAGAATCTCTAATTGTTCAGTTCATCCAGGTAGGTGTCTTTCTAATTAATTCAACACTACACTTTAAATCAACTACAAAATTCAAAACCTCAGATATCAAACGTATATTTAAACAAAATATATATTAAGAAAATTCACAACCGTTAAAATAGTTCCATTTTATCAGTCTATATGAAATGAGTCTGGCAACCCATAAATAGGCCTTTTGAATAATAGCAGATCTACAATGGCCACAGGAAGAGGCAAGCATTTTAAAGCGTCGTGAAACTGGTAAGGTTTCTGTGCCTTGCGCATCTTCCTGACCAAGCTGTGACCCTGTTGCGACTGAGTTCAAGCAGCGATGGAAACTCACATGCTCCTTTGAATTTCTCCACTAATTTTTGGTGTTGGTAATGCCAGTAGGGGTCTTGATGCTTATTTTCCTTCCAGAAAGGTGTAATGCTGAAGAACCCCAGGCAGCTGACGATAATGTTGTTAACCAGTTCCTCTTCCTGAGAACGGCGATCTCCGATGTAGTTTCTGTACCAGTATTTCATATCGAGCAAGTTAAAATCGTTCAAACCAATTATGAGACGGAGCAATGGGTGGCGAATGCGATTGCTTCTATAGTGCTCGGTGGCATAGATGAGTGTACTGAACTCTTCGTTGAAGCCAAACAACTGTATTGCTACATCCAGGTCGTTCACAGTAACCTTGGTGAAATAAAGTTTATATAAAACTAAAATTCTATCATTTGCATTAGTTCTGTATTTTTCTGAGAACTTTTAGTGTGTGTTACTTATGTTTTGATGATTTAACATGTTTAAAATAGTATAGCGTAATAATAATAATTTTTGGACAAGGGGAGCTGTGGATTTTCAACTACATTTCTTAGCATGCACCATAAAAAACGTGATTAGCTGTTTAATAGTCATTTTAAAAAAAAAATAAAATTTGTTAATACAAGTCTGAATGTTGTGCTTCCATTCGCACTTTCTCAAACCTCATTTTAAGAAATACGATTCAAATTAAAATCCCATATTTTGTGAGAAATTAACAGATGAACTAATTATAAACATGGGAACTAATCTAACAGATTTTTATTTTGCATAGCCGCCCTCTTTCCAAAAATTTTAATGATTGTCCATTATAAATAGGGAGGGGACTGATTTGCTGATAAAAACAAGTAGATATGAAAACTTGTTAACGATGTAAAAACTCATATTCCTATTTGAACATTAGCAGATATAACCAAAGAATAATAATTTTGTACACCTCTAACGTCCCTTTACAGGGTTTCAACACAGTACAGTACAGTATGTCGACGGGTACACACGTGTGTTCCCGCTGCAGCGACAATTTTATTGTAAATAGAAAGTATGTGACACGTAAATTTTGCCAAAATAAGTATGATTATCATTGTGTTAATGTTAAGGATCAGTTTCAGAGAGTAATTAGTGACTGTAAAAATTTGTTTTGGATGTGCGATGTGTGTTTAATATCAGTGCCTGAAAAAAATATGATTAGTGAACGCCTGGCAAGAGTTGAAAGGCAGATAGAGGAATGTAAAGTGCATACGGAGAACCTAGTGCAGCATTTAGAACATAGGGACTCAACACGGCCAAATCAACTATGGTCAGACGTCGTAAAACCAAAAAATTCACCGTTAATAATTAGACCGAAAAATGCAAATCAAGATAGCAAAATAAATCCAACTGATTTATCAGTGAAAATAAAAGGACTAAAATCTGTGAGCCATGGTTCTGTTATTATTCAGTGCGAAGATAAGGAATCCTTAGAAAAACTGCAGAATAAAGCAAAGGCCGAGTTATCAGACAACTATGTTGTTGACATTCCAAATTTAATTCGTCCAAAATTACTGGTTGTTGGTATACATGAAAAATGTGTTTGTTATAAGAGAGTCCAAGAAAAACAACAAAATAGAACACAGTACGCATAGCAACTAAAAGGGTCTTACGCATCTGGAGTTTCTAAGGCTATAGATCTACCGTGCAAAGGAAAAAGACGGTAATCGACGGAAGTTGAACTCAAGTGAGGATGAGGCAAAGTCAGATAACAATGCTGCAGCTATAATAGAGACGTAAGGCTATTCAATATTTACTAAATTGATATAATTTTTATGTTTTAAACTTTTAGGGACAACTTGGAAACTGGTTTAGACAACTTGAGAGAAAAACGTCCCAAGAAACGCCAAAAGCTTGCCGACCAAATGACCCACAATAAAAGTAAGCATCCACTTGTACTTACAGCATGCAACTGCAAAAAATATAATTGTTGCACTGTGATTGATGACAACCAAAGGCAAAAAATTCATGAAGCTTACTGGAGCCTAGATAGACACCAACAAAGAGTGTGGTTGGCTAGTCATGTTTTGGAAGAAAAATCCAAAAGAAAAGTTGAAAACAGCAAAAGGAATTTTACAAGAAAATATTTGGTTGATTATGAAGGCGATCAAAATGAAATCAAGAAAGCTGTTGTAGTATGTCAGAAGTTTTTTCTTAACACTCTTGGTTACAAGCATGACACGGTAATTCATAATATGCTTCAATCAACAAAAGATTGTCATGGAGCGAAAAAACTTACCTATACCAGGGAAAGATAAAAGGGGTTTGGCTATTCCATCCAATAAAGTGGATAGAGGCAATGTTGTCTTACATATTGTAACGAACTTAGACCGATGCAGACGCGTGAATATTCGAGAAGCAACCTTACAGCCAGCTGCGGACGGGTGACGTCAGCGACCTTGCTGACTAATACGACGATGCGTCATGCCTTTGTCGGGAGCTTCGAGTAAGGTCTGGACGTTTCTAGAATGACTCATTTGTGGGATATAACTACTCGCGAGCGGGAATAGCGGTCAGTTCGAATTCGGCAGCAAAACGCGTAGAGCTCCCATATAAATTAGCCGTGTGTGAAATAAATAACAGATAAATACCATATAAATCGTTAGTGTTTAAGTCGTAAATAGCCAAATAAATAATTGTATCGTTGTTAGCAATAGTGTCTGTAGTTCGTTAGTTTAAGTAATTCTGCCTTCATAATTCTTGTATATTTAAATAATTAATCATAGTAAATAAACGTTTAAATACAGAAGCAGTGAATAATTTTTAAATAGCCAAAACGTAAAAACGTAACAATATTAATTCATTTAAACCAATGCCATCCCACTATAAAAGATCTCATACTCCTAACCGTAGATACCTTCCACCAGATTTAAGTGTAAAAATTATGCATCAAGATTACCTTGAAAAATATTCTAATAATAAGGTATCTTATGAAATCTATCAAAGTTATGTACAAAGCCAAAATATTGCCTTTAAAGATTTAGCTGCGGATAAATGTTCAACCTGCCTTGAATATGAACTAAATGCGAATTTAGAGAACAGAGAACAGCATATGGGAAGAGCAATAATTTATTTTAAAAATTGTTTTATCTACAACCACCAATAAAAGTAGGCCTTTTAGCGCTAGCTTGTTTCACTAAAAGTGACGTTTTATAGTTTAGCGTGGTTAAAGAAATCAGCTGTTTACTTTTAGCCCATGTGCTAAAAGTGAAGTGAGGTTATAAAACTACAATTTCGAACCGGAAGTGAAGTTGTAAAGTTATTCTAGTTGCTTCTTGAGTTACAGGTAAAGTGTTTTTGAAATAATTAAAGCGTTATGTAATGAATACAGTCAGATGTGTAGTATTAATGATTACCTTTCGTAACTGACCCTGACAGCACTGGCTTCGCAAACATTCGCCCGCGCGGCATGGGCTAGTGTTTATTATGACATAAATTATAACTGTCGTAGATGCAAACCTTTGTTAAATTGATATTTATGGATTAATAACAGTAAAATTAAGGTTGTAGATAAAATATTGTATGCAACGTGTACATAAACGTCGACTTGTAGCACTTGTTGCATAAATAGCTATTAGATATAAAGTACTATATAATGAGTCAGTAACTAATACCTATTGGATCTTAGTCCTTAAAATTCATATTGATCTAAATACAGTTATAGTTGATACGTGCTACAGATCTCCTAATTCTAGAGCCAATGATTTTTTAGAAGTGCTACAAGAAAAGTTGAATGAAGACATTCAAGAAAATACTTCTTATATATTAGGAGATTTAAATGCTAACTTGTTGACAGATACAAGCAAGGCAAAAAAATTTAGGGAAGTTTTTGAGGTTGCTGGTTTTAGACAAAGAAACACGGGTTACAAACACCTCATCAACTCTTTTGGATCACATCATTACAAATGATTTTGATGCCATAGAATTGCCACGAAACTTTCCTATTATAAGTGATCATCAGATTGTGGGTAGGTACTTAACTTTAGATAAAATAAAACTGATTTTCAAGAAAGAACACTCTTTAGACAATATCGAAACCTAAATGAAAATACGATCTCAGCTTTAATTTTAGAACTTATAGGAAAAAACTGGAATAATACATCTGCAAACGTAAACGTGTTATATACCGATCTGATACATAATATACAAAGTGCTCTTGATACAATTGCACCGGTGAAACAGTGTCAGATGGAAAAATACACATGGACCTCGGAAGAAGTGCGTAAAGCTCAAAAATAAAGAGATTTTGCATATAGGAGATTCTGTATAACTAAGCAAGAGGAAGATTGGGCAGAGTCACTTCAAAGCTACGCTCCGAGAGAAAAGCGTACTTTGAGTCTAACATTGATGGTTGCAAAGGAAATGGGAAAAAAATGTGGAAGACTCTAAAGGACTTATTGGGACGCACAGGAAAAATCACCGATTTCTGGGGGGTTAATTTTGGATCACACAGTGAGGAGATTGAGGATAATTTTAATGACTTTTATTTGGATAGTTTAAAAAAAGTGATTGATAGTATTGAGAAGGTAAACTGGGACGGTACTGATCTCCGGGAACTCGGTGAAGATAAACAAACAAGTTTTCTGAAATTTAAGACCATCAATATATCAGAACTAAAAAAAATAGTGTTTAATCTTAAAAACAAATGCACTAGCGATAATAATTTAAGTATAAAATTATTGAAGACTATCTTTTGTGTGATCGGATATCCTTTATTGCATTTAATAACAGTGTCGTTAGAGTTGGGTACATTTCCTAGGGACTTAAAAACCAGTTTTGTAGTACCAATACCAAAAGAGACAAAGCCGGGTAATCCCGGGGAATTCAGAACAATAAATTTATTACCAACTATAGACAAACTTTTAGAAACGATAGTGTGCTCCCAAATAAGGTCCTACTTTGAGGAAAATAATTTACTTTTTGAAGGTGAATCCGGATTTAGGAGCAGTCACTCATGCGAGTCTGCTATTCAACACGTGACTGCAGCTTAGAGAAAAGACATTTATAAGGGCAATGTTGTCTTAAGTGTATAACGCGCATTTGAAACTATTGACAGAGACATTTTAATAAATAAATTAGTTTTATGGTGTCGATGCTGAAGTTCTGAAATGGATTGAAAATTATCTTAAAGACAGATATCAAAGTGTAAAAATAGATGATAGACTATCAGCAAAAAAACTTAACAAATGAGGAGTTCCGCAGGGCAGTGTACTGGGACCTCTATTATTCATAATATACATCAATGATATTCATAAAGTTCTAAAAAACAGTTTCATTAGTCTCTTTGCTGATGATACTTTTATTTCTGTGTCTAGGAGTGACTGAGGAAATTACTACAAGGTTAAATCATGAACTGTCAATACTATATAAGTGGCTGTGTGTAAATAAGTTAAAGTTGAATGCTCAAAAACTAAATGCATGATTTTGGGAAGTAAGATCAATTGTAAAAAATTTAGTGATAGGATTTTAGCAACTTATTTGGATAAAGTAATTATTGAATGTGTACAAGAAATCAAATATTTGGGAATTTTTCTAGACCCACAGCTAGATTTTGGCAATCACGTTCAATATCTATCTAAGAAATTAGGAAAAAAAATTGGGTTTTATAAAAGAATATCAGTACATGTGTCTGCCTGGACTAAAAAAATTATTTATAAGACAATCATTTTTCCCTATTTTAGCTATTGTATGTCTCTTTTGATTTCATGTAATAAAAAGGTTATAAATAAGCTTCAAGTGCAACAAAATAAAGTTATGCGAATACTGTTAAGCTGTGACAGATATACACCTATTGATTATATGTTAACAACACTAGGTTGGCTCTCAGTTAGACCGAGTATAGATAAGGCAAATTTAGTTTTAATTTATAAAATTGAACACAACTTATTGCCAAAACATTTAAATTCCTACTTAAAAAAAAGGTCAGAAATACACTCATATAATATAAGATCAAAAGAAAATTACAATGTAATACAAGTAAAAACAACAAGCTTCAAAAATAATTATTTTATGAGGGAGTCTGTCTTTTTAATGCTCTGCCTGCAAACATTAAAGTGTCTTTAACTTTAAAAGAATATACTCGATTAGTAGATAGTTATATTTTGAATTAGTAAGTTAACTATATTATATTTTTGTGTACTTAGTAATTGTAGAATTTAGTAGCCAAGTGCTAAATGAATAAATTTATTATTATTATTATTATTACAACACAATCAACACCTAGGTACTGGGAGGTAAATAATGCATGCTTACTGCAGCTATTCAACTATTGCCAAATGTGATTCAATGCTATTAGTGCTGAATTGTTTAGTCAATGGTGTAGGTATATTAATGTGAAAGAAAAATAGCCCTTTATTATCAGGCAAAGTAGTAATTTTATGTTTAAAATGTATTCCCTGAATGTGCAGATTTTGAAAAAAAAACGCGATATTTAAATAATTATTTAGGTATCTTTTCAGTATCTTTGGAAAATACTGATAGTGCGTGTATGATGTTCAGCAAGTTAAAACCCAACCAAGTTTATTAGGAAATTAGTCCACTCCTTAATTATAAACGTAAGCAAGAATCAGTACAACTGCGAACAAACAAATGGAAACATTCATTTTTACATTTTGTAAATAACGTATGATCGAAAACTTTTATCCTCTAGAGAGCTGTGGATTTTTTTAAAATTTAAATTATGTTGGCAGTGATGAGTAAAGATACAGTAGAACTCCGATATAACGAACCCGTGATATAACGTCCCAACCAAAACCCAATACTTTTGGGTGTATTTAGGTTTGCTTATAACGAACATATACAGGGTGTTCCAAAAAGAATGAGACACCGGTTAATCATAGATTCTTTACGTTCAAATAAATCGATTAAACGTAATATACCTTAGTACAAAGTCCCTTCAGTAAGAAGTTATGGGGCCTAGTAGTTCAATTTTTTATTTTTTGTTAATTTTCACAAATGTACACATACTTACTATTATGTACTGCACTAACTAAAAATTTTTCATAATTTAGACTTGACTGTAAGAGGCAGTTTACCTATCTTTCAGAACTTTTTTTTAGCTCTAATTTCGTTATCTGTAACTTTTTCTGAAATTTCAGATTATTATCTGCAAGAGAATTAAAAAGCAGAAAAATAATGTAGTCTTACTTCTTAAGCCTAAAAGCAACTGTTTACCTTAAAATGTCCATCAAAGGTTTTTGGTTGTAATTAAGACCTGCAATTATCAAGTAGCCATGGTCACAAAAACAATGGTCATCTAGTAAAAAACAATAATAAATCAATTAATGACATTAGTAACATAAGAATTTGTTCTTTTATGTTTAAGAAACGCCGCTACATAACGAATTCTCCAATGCTGAAAGATTCGTTAGGTCGCAGCATTGTCGTAAGAACAAAGACAAAAAAACTAATGTCCCCAACGTCATTAATTAATTTCTTGTTGTTTACTAGATTACAATCATTACCCATTGTTTTTGTAATCATGGCTACTTGATAATTGCCCGTATTAATGACAACCAAAAACTTTTGATGGGCATTTTAAGGCAAACGGTTGCTTTTACACTCATGAACTAGGAGTACATTATTTTTGTGTATTTTAATTATCTTTGAGATAATAACCTAAAATTTCAAAAAAGTAACAGATAACGAAGTTAAAGCTAAAAAAAGTTTTGAAAGATAGGTAAAGTGCCCCTTACAGTCAAGTCTAGTTTGTGAAATTTTTCGTATTAAAATCGATATCTCTACCTTCGTGAAATTTAACAAAAAAATAAAAAATTCAAAATTGACCTTCAAGGCCTTATAACTTCTTACTGAAGAAACTTTCTACTAAGGTATATTGGGTTTAATCAATTTATTATAGCGTAAGGAATCTATGACTAATCGGCGTCCCATTCTTTTTGGGACACCCTGCATATAGCGAACGCTCGCATATAACGATCAAATTTACAAAGAGAAATTGATATAACGCTCAGTTATAACGAACTAGGTCACAAATGTGCGCAAGATTATTCCCGTTTTATGATGCCATGACCAACCCTGAACCACAGCTGGCCATAACTTACTTATCTTTTAACCTTCCGCAGTTCATAGCGGTTGGTGGTTCCCCTAATTTCGTTTGTTTACGTGTGTATGATGTATGTATTAGGTGTACAATTCTTTGCAAAATTCAGTTTGCTTCTGTAAGCCGTAAGTGTAACGAACTGTTGCGAACTGTAAACCACAATGGAGCATAAACGTGTAAGAAAAGCATTTACAATTACAGAAAAATCAAAAATTATTAGCGAACTTGAAAAAGGCCGTTGCAACGCTGAAATATTTAATTTGTCAGAATCTACTGTTTCCATGATTAACAAAATCATAAATAAAATACGAGGGCTGCTTAACATAAATGTGACTAAAGTGAGATGTGGACAGTGTATGTTATAATAAAAATGATTATTTTCACCACATTGTAACTTTAAATAATAAATGGTTTGAAATGTGTGATTTTGCCATTTAATATTGTTTTTTCCTTATAGCGACCGCTTGCTTATAACGAACGTTTTTAAAAGTCCCATCACGTTCGTTATATCCGAGTTCTACTGTACTTAATAATATAACCTATACAAACTGTGACAGAATGTTTAATACTGAAGACTAAGTGGTGCTACGTATGGAAAATAAAGGAAATCACTTTTTGAATAGCTGTAGTTATGTTTGTTATTAACATTTTTATATATTCAACAAAAAAGTTTTTGTTAAAATGACAATACTGACATAACCTTAAACTGAGAGATGTAAACTGCCAATGGGACTTCTACTACCACGACTGCCAACATAAATATTTAGCAAAAGAATTCCAGAGCCCTCTAGAGCAGCGTTTCTCAAACTGTAGACATCGGCGGACCCCTTACTTGCCTAAAAAAATTCGAGGACCCCATACAATTTTATCGACCATAGATAGAGTATGACTTATGTACCCCTGTGACCTTGAAAAAAGTTTGCTTTGCTGCTACATTAGGTGCAGGTACTAAAATTAAATAATATTTGAGAGCTCTATATTGTTAATATTAAAGTAAGTCTAGTACCTATTAAAAACACAAAAACACTTACAAAATTAATAGAATATGTAGTATCAATACAGGCGTACAATAATAATAATAATATAATGTTAATTCTTAATCATACATAATAATAACTATTTATTGTTAATGCGACGGATAGTGTTGTTTTACAGAGATAAGATTAGAAATTTTTGGCTTAAAAGTAGAAAGCTTTAATCTTAGTTCTGGTTCTACATTTTTAAGCAATTTCTGTATTTTGATTTTATGTTATACAATTGTAGAGAACGTTCATTCACATAAATACATCGTAGAAAATGGCATTAAATGAGTCAAAGCTTTTTTTGCAAGATAGAACAATTTTACTTAGTTACTGCGTTTGTTGCCAACTCAGTAAGTTATGCTTACCGTTCTAGAACGGTAAGTAAAAAATTGAGGTTAGCAGGTTAAGTTTTGCGTCAGCTTTGACACAGACTGACGGAAAACCTAACCTGCTAACCTAGAATTTGACATAACTTACAGTGCCACCAACATATTATTCTGAGGCATGTCACATTTTACTGACGTTTGAAGAAAAATACATTAATATCGTGCAAAAAACGTCATAAGGGTCACGAACGTTAAGGAATTACCGATCTCAGACAATTGTCTTCGATCGGTAAAATGTCCTTACCGTTCTTAATACTTAATATACAAATCGCAGTCGTAACCAAAGGTCTGTCACGTTTTAACATTGAACCAAATTTTAACAACTGATGTTTTCGTTATCGAGTAAGCGCACGTGCAATTTTTTGGCAAGGTCTGTCGAACTTTACCAGCTGTAAAAACATGCCTGAAATGGTACAGAAATAACCGCGCGAAAAAGTCATTTTTAAATCGGTGTCAGTGTGTTATATAAATATATATTATTATTACTATTATTATTATGAGCCTATTAGGTCCCACTGTTGGGCAAAGGCCTCCCCCTCTTCTTTTCATTTCCTTTTGTCTGTTGTCTTCTACCACCAAAGCTTTCCTCCCATTTGTTCTATTTCTTCATCCCATCTAACTTTTAACGTTTCCTCCCCTTGATATCCATTGTGTTAACCACTTGGCCCATCTCTCTTCTGACATCCTGCCTAAGTGTCCTGCCCAGTTCCATTTTAACTTTTTACACTTCACTAATACGTTTTCGGTCCGTGTTTTGTTCCGAATGTCTCTTAAGCTCACTTTGTCACTTAGTTTAAGATTTAACATTGATCGTTCCATTTTCGACTGTGTTGTTTTTAGTTTATTGTGTAATTTTTTAGTCGAACTCCAAGTTTGAGAACCATATGTCAGAGTTGGGATAATGCACATGTTAAACACCAGTAGGTCTTCCAAGCAAGATCGATCCTTGGTTGCACTTCCCTTTCAGTTTTGTTGTCAAATGAAATTAATTGTCCAAGGTAGATGATGTCTTTTACGTATTTAACTTTTTGTCCGTCCAAGATGATGTCTTCTGATTTCCTGTTCGATATAACGCTAGTTTTGTCAAAGTTGATTTTTAGACCAACTTTAGCACTTTCGATACTTAACTCTTCTAGCATTTGCTTTAGTGAGGTTCTGCTCTCAGCTAACAATACTATGTCGTCCGCAAATCTCAGGTTTGACAGTTTTTTCCCATTAAATGTTACACCTTGCTTTTTCCAATTTAAGTTTCTAAATATTTGCTCTAGTGTGCAGGTGAAGAGATTTGGCGACAGAGGATCGCCCTGGCGTACACCTCTTTCTAGATGGAAGTATTCTCCCTCTCTCTTTCTAATCGTATATTTGCCTTTCCTTGATTGTATATTTCTTCTAGAATTTTGATGTATTTTCGAGGAATATTTTGTTTTTTGAGTGCTTCTAACATTGGAAGGTGCTCCAGGCTATCAAATGCTTTAGAGTAGTCAACAAAGGCTAAGTGTATAGGTTTATTGTATTCGCTACACTTCTCGATTGTTTGATTTACTGTCTGTAAGTGGTCAGTAGTGGAGTAACCACTTCTGAAACCGGCTTGTTCTGGAGGTTGGTTTATATTGAGTGTTTTGATGATTCTTTCCTTTATGATTGTTGCAAATAATTTATAGGTTGTAGAGATTAAACTTATAGGTCTGTAGTTTTTTATTTCGTCTCGGCTTCCTTTTTTACTTCCTTTTACTATTAAGGAAGTATTGGATTCACCCCAAAAATTCGAAATTGAGTTTTCAACGGATCTTCACGTTTTAGAGTCCCCTGATCCCAAAAAACATATTTTTTTTCATTGGTCTGTCTGTGTGTCTGTCTGTGACCAGAATATCTCAAAAACGAAAAGAGGTATGGCGTTGAAACTTCATATATAAGTTTTGTGTACTATGTAGATGAGACAGCAAGCTTTTGAAGAAAATTGCATAACCGGAAGTAGGTGTTTACTCTTGTGATTTTTCAGTTTTTTTCGATTTTTTCAAAAACGGCTCTAACGATTTTTTTTAAACTTTACATTTTTCTTACATTTTTAATGTGTATTGATGTGAGATAGGTGATTTTCCAGTTGAATACTTCTAAAGTGGGTTTCTTTTGTTTTTTTTTTCTATTTTTTTTATTAACTCCTATTTTAAATAAAACACCTGGTATATTATTATATTTTTGAATTCACCTTAAAATTCTAGAGAAAATTTGTCTCTTCAACTAACACTCGATTTTGTACCGTTTTTGTATAATTTGTAATTTTTGAAAATTTTTAACAAATGGTTAAAAATTAAAAATGAAATTTTTGACTAATTATAAGATCACTGTAAAAGGAAGTTGTGTGAGTGTATCACACCAGATTTTTATGTATTAAAATTATAGTAGCACTCTTCCACTGCTCTGGTAGTTTCTCTTCAGACAGTATTTTGTTATATAGTACTTTTAGGATTTCAACGCCGTCTATAGGTAAGGCTTTTATGTCCTTGTTGGTTATTCCGTCCGGCCCTGGTGTTTTTTCTCTACCTAATTTAGTTATTACTTTCTGTATTTCATTCGTTTCTATTGGTTGCCATTCCTCTTTTGTCTCTTCCAATGTTTCTTGTTTTTCAGCTCCGTTTGCTTTATTGTCGCTCTTAAATAGGTCTTTATAATATTCTGTTGCTATTTAACGGGTGTTCATAAACAGTCGTCATCCCAGTTGCTTTGAAAAACAAAATGTTATGTCTTTGATTAATTCCTGCAACACAACGTCATTGAGTACTGTCATAGCGCATTTTTTCTCAATTTTAATAGACATACGTTTCTGAAGTCAAAACCTACTGGGATGACGACAGTTTATGAACACCCGTTATATTATTGATTTTTGTGTTTCCCCAGTTTTGTCTTTTAGTTGACTTATCCAGTGTTTTCCATTCTCCAATTCTTTCTTTAGTTTTCTAGTTGAGCCAGTTTCTTCAATTATAGTTTCAATTTTGCTCTTTTCATAGCTTCTTAAGTCTTTTCTGATCTCCCTTTTAACGAGTTTATCTAGTTCAGCATATTCTATTTTCGCTTTACTATCTGTCCCTTTTTTTAATATTTCCCTTTTGTTGATTAAGTTCTTGGTTCTTTGTGATAGTTTTTTGTCTTGGATCCTTCCCTTTTTGGTAGCTTGTTTTTTTTGTTTCATTTATGGTGTTTTCAATCCAGTTGTATAATTCTTGCACCTTAGCTCTTTTTTCCAATGTGTTCTTGCATTGTAATATTTTTTCTTTAATTTTGTTTCTAAATTCTTCTCATCTACATATCTATCTTCTTCTGCTCCAGCGTTAATTCTTAGAAATCTTTCTTTATCACTCTTTTCTTTGTTAAATATCAGTGTCGTTCGTAACATTCTGTGGTCGCTATTCATTTCAAACCGGTTTATTATGCCTGATTTAGTGACCATTTCTTTATTTGTAGTTAACATAAAGTCAATTTCGTTTCTATATATACCATTAGGAGATTTCCATGTCCATTTCCTGCCTGATCTAGCTTTAAAGGAGGAGTTTGTTATATATAACTTATGTTTTATTGCGAAGCTTATTAATTCTCTTCTCCTATCATTCCTTTTCCCGTAACCAAATGGACCCATGATTTTTTCATATCTTGCTCGATGCCCTACTTTGCTGTTAAGGTCTCCCATAATTATTACATTTCTTGTTTTACTTCTTGCTTCTTCTAATGCTGTTTTCAAATCACTGTAAAACTTTTCCAGTTCTTCGTCTGGTGCAGACTCTGTTGGGGCATACACTTGTATGATTACTAGTTTATGGTTTTTACTTAAATTTAAAGTTAGTGCAGCTACTCTTTCTGTATACCCTTGGAATTCTTCTACCTTGTTTTATAGTTTTTTATTGATGTAAAACCCGACTCCGCTTTGGCCCTTTCTTTCTCCTTTGGTGAACAATAAATTGCCGGTTTTTCTTTGCACTAGTTTTTCTCCTTTTCTTCTTGTTTCAGCAATGCCTAATACGTCATAGTTGATTTTTATTAATGCTTGTTCGAGTTCCTCTAGTTTAGCTTCTCCTTTAAGTGTTTTTACATTAAATGTATACGTTCAGTTTTATTTTTATTGTTTGTTCTTTACTCTCTCTTCTTTTATTGTTAGAAGATTGGGGGGCTTCGATCTCTTACCTCCTTGTTGATCAAACCTCTAGGAGGTGTTACTCTAAAATTTGTTTGAGTTTTAATAATTGTTTCATTGTCCGTGGTTTTAGCATATTGCCAACATTAATAATTGATTGAATTGTGCGATTTAGTTTCCGTTTTTTGGTGGTGGTGTTTTGGGTACTTCGTTGAAGATGGGCTTCAGTAGCGTTTGCACCAGTTCCTTTTTTCTTCCACCTGCTTCCTTCCTTCCTATTTGATCTAATTTTTCTTCTCTAATTTTCTTTGCTTCCTGCTCTATGTTAGCATCAGTTGTTGGTGGTGAGTCGTGTTTTGTCCGTTTTTCACCAGTATTCCTTTTCGCGGTGATTTTTTTTTAAGTTGTTCTAGAGAGTAGCCATTATTATCTATTATTAGCTTGTTGTTTCGAAGAAAGGCTTTGTAGCCTTTGTTTCTAGCTTCTAACAAGTATGGTTTTAATTGTTTCCTTATATCTAACGTTTCTTTATCAAAGTCTTCACTTATTCCAAGTTTTGTACCTTGGAGATTTTTTAAGTTTTTCATAATATCAGTTTTTACGAGTTTAGTAGTTAAGCTTATTTTTATTGGCCTAGTTTTTCCTGCGTGCTGATTTCCGATCCTATATATGAAGTCAATTTCTTTCATAGTAGTGTTTAATCCCATGCCTGTGGTAATGTTTATAAAATCGTTTATGAGTGAATCTGTGTTTTCTTCTGACTTTTCTTCCGCGCCGTAAATGATGATATTTTTCTTGCGTGCCTCTAATTCTAATGCGGCTATTTTAAGTTCTTGGTTTCTCATCTCTTCTTTAAGTTTTAAATTTTCCTCCTTTATTTGTTTTACTTCAGTTGATAGATCCTGTTTAATAGTATCCATTTTGGTTTCGATGTTATTTAGTTTGGTGATTATTACATTAAGCATATTGCTTGTGGACTGTTCTGGGTCCTCCATTATTCATTATTTAGTTTATTTAGTTTGTTTTAATTCCGGTTTAGCTTGTTTCGATTTTTCCGTCCTTATTTAGTTTATGTTTCAACTCCGGTTTAGCTTATTTTGAATTTTAGGTATTAATATGAAACGTGTTTTGAGTTTTTAAACGCGTTAACTCGTCGTGCGCCCGCCGATAGTGTTATCTTTCACCTTGCCTGCTGTTCCGTGCCCGGGGCCAAAATTTAAGTTCGCAGATTTCGCGCGCTTTCCCGTCGTTCCAGCCTCGTCGCGGTCCGGCGCCCGATATTTACGTCCGGGGGCTTGCGACAAATCAAGGTCAGACGATGGTATCACAACTTTCACTTTGTTTATTATGGATTTGTACTACGTAATAGTTAGTTTTAGCACTGTTTTATAACGGCAGACGAAGAATGCTTGTATTATCTATTCCTATTGCTCTATAATAGCTTTATTCGGTCTTAAATCGCGGACCCCTAAGATTGCTTTTGCGGACCCCCGAGGGTCCCCAGTTTGAGAAACGCTGCTCTAGAGGATAAAAGTATTCGATCATACGGTACTATCACGGTCAAAAACGTTCGCACAGTACTTAGGTAGTCCGTTTACTGAGACGACGCGATTATGAGGCAACTGACAAGAAACTAATAAGCGATAATCGCGTCACAATTGTTTCATGGGTTTATGTACTTCAATGCACACTGAAGCAACTGCGATGCAAACACGATGCGACTTGCACGAAGTAGTTGTTCGCGACTGACAGTGTCAATCATGAGACGATTAGTCGTGTTGCTATTCTTCTTGTTAACGATATAACTTTTGGCTGTATACAAGATGCTGGCAATCAATGTCAATGACAGATTTTTATCAGTAATTGTATACAAAAATAATTACTGTAGCCCAAAAATATTAGTTTCTTAGTGAAAAGTTATTTCTGATATTTTTAGCCAAACTTCGTATTTAAGCTTTAATTCAGTTTGGAAACAAATTTTAAACATTTTTTACAAAAATTCAAAATAAAAGCAGTTGTTTACGTTCAATCCCACACTTGATGGTGTCTATTTTTCGAAATGGTCACTTGCACAGACCAGCACCCAAATTTATTATTAGACGATTAGCAACAAGCTCCCAAAGGGTAATTCTCTGGTAAACGAGTGAAATACAGAAGTATGCTTTGATGTGCATGACATGAGTTGTCTTCATGATCGTGTCGTAGGTATATTGTAATCGCATTACAGTTGTGTCAGGTCAGTGGACAGTGAGCCTTAATCTAGTTACCAGTTAATCTGGTTTTATCTATAGTGGCTTAGTGTGTATCTGACTACTTGTCATTTATCACATTTTGAAGTTATTATATATATAACGGGTGTTCATAAACAGTCGTCATCCCAGTTGCTTTGAAAAACAAAATGTTATGTCTTTGATTAATTCGTGCAACACAATGAAACGTCATTGAGTACTGTCATATCGCATGTTTTCTCAATTTTAATAGACATACGTTTCTGAAGTCAAAACCTACTGGGATGACGACTGTTTATGAACACCCGTTATATATATACTAGCTGGCCCGGCAAACGTTGTTCTGCCCAAAAATAATTTGTCTCTGAAACCACGATTTACCACTATAGAGTTTTAATTTTATGTCGTGTCCATAGTCTTGGACTTGAAAATAAATGCCATTTTCGCAATCAACCTCAATAACTACACCCTTATCGATTTTTATGCTTATTTTCCCCAGTTCATCCCCTAAGGGGTAGCGGAGCCGACAGACTTTGTCCTGCCCGAACGTTGGTTTGCCTGGTATTAGCGGGTTCAGCAAACGTTTTTCGATATTCGAATTTTCGATTTTTCTCATTTTAAAAAATATTGGGGGTGGCGGGGGGTGAACTTTTGGGGTTATATGTTTTGGTATGCGAGAAATCTTAAAACAAATTTTAAAAGATCGTCAAAATTTTTTTAAAAATCGTCAAAAAAATTTTAAAAATCGTCAAAAAAATTTAAAAAATAATTTCTAGAACCCGATTACAGCGCCACCTACCGGGTATAATTGTCAATCTAAACCATCCAAGGGCCCACTCAAACACACAATAAATTTCATCAAAATCGGTCCACCCGTTTAGGAGGAGTTCAGTCACATACACACGTACAGAAGAATTATACAGGGTGTTTCATTAATAATTGGAAATATTTTAACTGTAGAATCCTGGGCTCAAAATATTAATATTTAACCCAAATCACTTAGATAAAATGTGGCTCGTTACTGAGATATAGGGTGTTCCATTTAAAAATTTAAAAATGATTTTTCCCCATTACTTTAAAACTATTTGACGTATCCGTATCATATTTGGCAAGAAGTTTAGACACTGTAAACCATGCTAAATTGTGTTAAATAAACGTTTCTGACTACTACCAGAGGCGTACCACAGGGGCAAGTGAGTGGTTGACCCTTCCCAAATTCTACGCCACTGGCGGAATTGCCATTTTAGCACAATTTTTCGACTCTCCAATACTTTCTATGTAAATAACATACTCTTTCTTCGTCACGATAACGTCATTATTCTTCGAGATATTTAAAGTTAAACATAAAGCTGAACAGTTATTTTGATTTTAATGTGTATTAATTATGTCGGTGTTTTTTGTCATAAGATTGCATTTATTACGCAAATGAAACTTTAATCCGTATTAACAAAAAAAGATAATGTTATTTATTGAAATTTATTGAAACGAATACATGGATACATTTTTTTTATGTTGAATGCATCTATGTATTAGTTTCAAGAAATTTCAATAAATAACATTATCTTTTTTTGTTAATACGGATTAAAGTTTCATTTGCGTAATAAATGCAATCTTATGACAAAAAACACCGACATAATTAATACACATTAAAATCAAAATAACTGTTCAGCTTTATGTTTAACTTTAAATATCTCGAAAAATAATGACGTTATCGTGACGAAGGAAGAGTATGTTATTTACATAGAAAGTATTGGAGAATCGAAAAATTGTGTTAAAATGGCAATTCCGCCAGTGGCGTAGAATTTGGGAAGGGTCAACCACCCACTTGCCCCTGTGGTACGCCTCTGGTAGTAGCCAGAAACGTTTATTTAACATAATTTAGCATGGTTTACAGTGTCTAAACTTCATGCCAAATATGATACGGATACGTCAAATAGTTTTAAAGTATGGGGAAAAATCATTTTTAAATTTTTAAATAAAACACCCTATATCTCAGTAACAAGCCACATTTTATCTAAGTGATTTGGGTTAAATATTAATATTTTAAGCCCAGAATTCTACAGTTAAAATATTTCCAATTATTAATGAAACACCCTGTATATATCAAGATAGGTACTCACCAGAAAAATGAAATTTTGGAGGACCCGACAGACGTTGTCCTGCCCGAATGTTGGTTTGCCTGCTATTAGCAGGTTCAGCAAAGGTTTATTCGATTTCCGAATTTTCGATTTTTTTCATTTTAAAAATATTGGGGGTTGGAGGGGGGGGTGAAACTTTGGGGTTATATGTTCTGATTTGCGAGAAATCTTTTAAAAAAAAATTTAAAAATTGTCAAAAAATTATTTAAAAAAATTCCTAGAACCCGATTGCAGCGCCACCTACCGGGTCCAATTGTCAATCTAAACCATCCACGGACCCACTCAAATACACACAAAAAATTTCATCAAAATCGGTCCAGCCGTTTAGGAGGAGTTCAGTCACATACACACGTACAGAAGAATTATATATATAAAGATATACTAGCTGGCCCGGCAAACATTGTTCTGCCCAAAAATAATTTGTCTCTGAAACCCCGTTTCAACAGTATAGAGTTTTAATTTTATGTCAATTACATCATCTTGGACTTAAAAATAAATGCCATTTTCGCAATCAACGTCCCAAGAAACCTCAATAACGACATCCATATCGATTTTTAGACTTATTTACTCCATTTCATTCCCTAAGGGTTAGCGGACCCGACCGACGTTGTCCTGCCAGAACGTTGGTTTGCCTGCTATTAGCGGGTTCAGCAAACGTTTTTTCAATATTCGAATTTTCGATTTTTACATTTTAAAAAATAATGGGGTTTAGAAGGAGTTCAGTGACATACACACGTACAGAAGAATTATACAGGGTGTTAATTAAGTACGTAGACAAACTTTAAGGGGTGATTCCTTGATCAATTCTAAGATAAAAAGTTCCTACAAACATGGGAGCTAAACGGCTTCGTTTTCGAGATACAGGGTGTTGAAGTTTAAACAAAAACAGTTTTTTTCAAAAATTTGGAAAACGGGTAGAGGTATTCTAATGAAACTTGGTGTAGGTTAGTATTTCAGAAAGTGGCATTGTTCAGTCAAAATAAATTTAATTTATTTCTACCAGTGGCGTGCATCGGGGCGATCTCAGTTACATTATTTTAGAAAAGTCTGATACGCCACTGTTTTGTAGAAAAAGTTTTGTAGCTATTGTAAGATTGTGTTTTATTAAATAACATTTTTTAAAAGCTTCCTTAAACTGTATTTTGAAAACGAAGCCGTTTAGGTCCCATTAACGTCCAATGTACGAAATTGTTGTTACAGATTTTTCCATTTTTCTCGCAAAATGTTTATTCTATCAAAAAAATAAAAGATACATCTTTTGTATAGTTTCAATGGATAAAGCTAAAAAACTTGTCGTATTGACTAAAAAACAGTGGCGTACCAGATTTTTTTGAAATAAGGTAGCTGCGGTGGCCCCGATGCACGCCACTGGTGGAAATAAATTACATTTATTTTGACCAAACAATGCCACTTTATGAAATACTAATATACACCAAGTTTCATTACAATACCTCTAGGCGTTTTCCAGATTTTTGAAAAAAAAGTAATTTTTGTTTAAATTTTAACACCCTGTATCTTGAAAAGGAAGCCGTTTAGCCCCATGTTTGTATGAACTTTTTATCTTAGAATTGATCAAGGAATCGCCTCTTAAAGTTTGTCTACGTACTTAATTAACACCCTGTATATATGAAGATAAAGATTTTCATTTCAAAAAATAATGTGGGGCGGCGGGGGTGGGGGTAAAATTTTGGGGGACCCGACAGACGTTGTCCTGCCCGAACGTTGGTTTGCCTGCTATTAGCAGGTTCAGCAAAGTTTTTTTCGACTTTTCGATTTCTTTTATTTTAAAAAATATTGGGGGGGGGGGTGAAAATTTGGGGTTATATGTTCTCATATGCGAGAAATCTTAAAAATAATAAAAAACGAAATTCGTCAAAAAATTTTTAAAAAAATTCCTAGAACCCGATTGCAACGCCACCTACCGGGTCCAATTGTGAATCTAAACCATCCAGGGACCCACTCAAACGCACACAAAAAATTTCATCAAAATCGGTCCAGCCGTTTAGAAGGAGTTCAGTCACATACACACGTACAGAAGAATTATATATATATATATATAGAAGGAAAAATATGTTGAGTCAAAGATGAATTTGAGAAGGTTAATAAACTGTGGTTTGGGTATACTAGTTAGTGGTTCTATTAAGTTCCAATTGGTTTCAACAACCTGTATAACCAAATCTACAGGGATATTGGTAAAAAGAGAGACCACATCTAGTGAAATAATCTCATAACCAGGTGGTAATTGAAAATTATTAATTTTTTCGCTGAAGGCGAAACTATCTTTGATACGAAAACTATTATATTCAATAAAGGCTTGCCCTAAGATCTCTGCCAGATATTTGGACAGTTTTCTATCTGGAGATTGTGTCGAGGACACAATGGGTCGACAAGGTGTGTCGGGTTTGTGTATTTTGGGTAAACCATACAACTTAGGAGAAACCGAATTATGACAAATTAAGCGTTTATATGTGGGGTTATCTATGTAATTATTATTATGCAAATCTCTGATTAACTTATTATTCCTAGTCTCAATAGACGTTGTGGGATCCTTTTTTAAGGGTTGATAAACCTGGTTATCTTGCAAAAGGGTCTGCATTTTGGAGATGTAATCATCACGCTCTAAGGCTACAGTGACATTGCCCTTGTCTGATGGTAAAATTACAACATTTGGATTATTTTTAAGAAAGATGTTGCATTTCTTTTCAATAGAAGATAAAGGATTATTTGTAATTTTATGATTTTTAAGGAATTCTGTAATGTGGAAAGCTACTAAGGAGCGATAATTATTCCTTTCCTTATTATCCAAACTATTAATAATGTCTTCAATTTGAGCAAGATATTTATATAAGGTTGATTTATTATTCAAGCTAACAGGTAACCCAAATTTTGGTCCAAGTGCAAGGAAACGTTGTATACAATCAGGGATGACAACATTAGATATATTTTTAAACCACTTATCGGGTGTTACAATAGAATTACTTTGTGTTAAAGGCAGCCTCAAATTATTGAGTTTATTAATATGAATAGATTTAATTTTATTATAATGAAATTGGTAAAATTTGATCTGTTTTATATTAAAGGCATTGAAAATCTCTCGAGGTAGTAAACGTTTACAATTCTCTTTGGATATATGTAAAATTTTATGTAAATATCTAATGGTATCATTTATATCATTTAATTCTATTTTTAAAATATTGTGCAGTAACCTTCTCTGTGTGTTATCCACTTTTCTTAACGTGCGATTGTTCTGCGTTCTGCAGAACACATTCTCCGTTGCCTTTATGTAGCCTCTCAGGTGGATTGGTGTGATTCCAAGTTGTCGACATCTGGTTAGGAAAATCCTTCGATTTTTGGCTGCCGCCAGCTTCTTGCTCGTGGTCTGCCAGTTCTTTAGGTAGGATACTGCCTCTTGCCCATAATCCCTGCTCACTGACTCGTAGAAATGCATCGGTAATTCTATAAAGATAGTCCCTCTCACAGCTTGTGTGGTTACATACACAGTACAATGTTATTTCTTGACTGGGATAGGGTTTGGAAAAACTCCAATCTCAGTGCTACGCACAGGTACCAAGCTTTAATGGTTGGATTGAATTAAAACCACTTGTATGTTACGCCTGACGTTTCGTTTTTTTATTCAAAACATTATCAAAAGCTATGGACAAAAATTTACAATAAGCAACGTTATTATAAAAGTTATTGAAAGTGACAGTCTTACCTAACACCTTGTGGACCAAAACACATGCTTTATTAAACGCATGTGAAGATATTCAAATTTGAACAAATTCATAAACAGGGGCAGTAGGCCACCAAGATTACAGACATGGGCTGCACATGATATAATACACTTAGTCTTACATTGAGTCGGTTACACATTAAAAATTACTAGCACATTTAAAATTTGATTTACAATAATTTTATTAGCTATTTAGCCAACATGGCCGTCAATTAGATAAAATCGTGATATTATTTCTAAGCAAACAGCGACAGGTGTCAGACAAATTGTTAGAAACGCGCATGCGCGGAGCGCAAGGCGTCCAAATATTACGAGGGACGTTCAAAATGGAATTGACCAATTAGCTTGTACAATGCAATCCAACATAAGACTAGTCAAAAAACGACAACAAGGGTTATGTCTGAAGGTTCTAAAAGGTGGAAACTACAAAAAGAGTCCCAATTGAGCACCAAAGTTGTAAGCTTACCATGGGAAAAAAGACAAAAGAGAAAAAAAATGGAGGAGAAGAGACCCTAAATAGATCTAAATATAACTAAATTTATTGTGGGACCGTATTGAGTTTATTAAAATTTGTTTTATTAAAGAATTAGTAATAGAATTGGGGCAGTAAAAAGAAAATATTATAAGATAAAAGTAACTACCCATTGGGCCTTCTCGGTTGGAGAAATTCTAAGGAGAAATCATTGTTGGACATGGCTAACAACAGGTGGTATGAGACACTAAGATGATCAATGTCAGTATTTGAATTTAAGGTATTATTTGTACCAAAAATGTGGCACATTTCGATGAAAGTGCGGTGACTAGAATTTGGTTCAATAGTAATAATTTTTGTATTTTCAAAATCCATACAATGACCAGTGCTGTTGACATGTCCAGCAAGAGCGCAGGCTTTGGGTTTAAGACGAGAGTCGCTTTTATGCTGAATAATTCTTGATTTCAACCTCTGAGAAGTTTGACCAATATACGTAGAAGGACAGCCACTACAGTTTATCTGATAGACGGCATTAGGGGTTAGGAGAGCTGGAGTTTTATCCTTTAATTTTGAGAAACAATCTTTTATGATATGATGGTGTTTACCCGCAATGATAATATGATCGAACTTACGAAAAACCTGTTTGATTATATGAGAAAGACATTATTAATAGTTTGGATAATAAGGAAAGGAATAATTATCGCTCCTTAGTAGCTTTCCACATTACAGAATTCCTTAAAAATCATAAAAGTACAAATAATCCTTTATCTTCTATTGAAAAGAAATGCAACATCTTTCTTAAAAATAATCCAAATGTTGTAATTTTACCATCAGACAAGGGCAATGTCACTGTAGCCTTAGAGCGTGATGATTACATCTCCAAAATGCAGACCCTTTTGCAAGATAACCAGGTTTATCAACCCTTAAAAAAGGATCCCACAACGTCTATTGAGACTAGGAATAATAAGTTAATCAGAGATTTGCATAATAATAATTACATAGATAACCCCACATATAAACGCTTAATTTGTCATAATTCGGTTTCTCCTAAGTTGTATGGTTTACCCAAAATACACAAACCCGACACACCTTGTCGACCCATTGTGTCCTCGACACAATCTCCAGATAGAAAACTGTCCAAATATCTGGCAGAGATCTTAGGGCAAGCCTTTATTGAATATAATAGTTTTCGTATCAAAGATAGTTTCGCCTTCAGCGAAAAAATTAATAATTTTCAATTACCACCTGGTTATGAGATTATTTCACTAGATGTGGTCTCTCTTTTTACCAATATCCCTGTAGATTTGGTTATACAGGTTGTTGAAACCAATTGGAACTTAATAGAACCACTAACTAGTATACCCAAACCACAGTTTATTAACCTTCTCAAATTCATCTTTGACTCAACATATTTTTCCTTCAATAATAATTTTTATAAACAAATCTTTGGATCCCCAATGGGCTCAACTCTTTCCCCCATTTTGGCCGAAATCATAGTCAATACCATCATAAAGGAAAGCATCCCCAAGCTGGCTTTTCAATTTCCGTTTCTTTACCAGTATGTTGATGATCTGGTTTGTGCAGTACCGGTCGACGACGTTGCCAATGTGCTGAGTGTTTTCAATGGTTTCAACCCTCACATCCAATTCACAGTGGAAAGAGAAAAGGATAGGTCTGTCCCCTTTCTGGACACCCTGGTCATCAGAACTAATTCCAACACTATTAAACTGGATTGGTATGTTAAACCAACCAGTTCTGGCCGTTATCTGAATTTCCATTCTATACACAACATTCGACATAAGTTGAATGTAGTGAAAGGGCTCAAGCACAGAATCTTAACGATCTCGCATCCAGATTTTCACGCAGTTAATCTCAATAAATTAGTTAATACTCTCAAATTAATTAATTATCCTATTTCTTTATTAAATTCTATCTTATACTCCACCCCCAAGGGCAGGATCATTCCACCAGAAAATTCTGATAATAATATAAATGATAAACCTCCACTTTACAAAAGTCTCATTTACGTCCAAGGACTTTCTCATATAATCAAACAGGTTTTTCGTAAGTTCGATCATATTATCATTGCGGACAAACACCATCATATCATAAAAGATTGTTTCTCAAAATTAAAGGATAAAACTCCAGCTCTCCTAACCCCTAATGCCGTCTATCAGATAAACTGTAGTGGCTGTCCTTCTACGTATATTGGTCAAACTTCTCAGAGGTTGAAATCAAGAATTATTCAGCATAAAAGCGACTCTCGTCTTAAACCCAAAGCCTGCGCTCTTGCTGGACATGTCAACAGCACTGGTCATTGTATGGATTTTGGAAATACAAAAATTATTACTATTGAACCAAATTCTAGTCACCGCACTTTCATCGAAATGTGCCACATTTTTGGTACAAATAATACCTTAAATTCAAATACTGACATTGATCATCTTAGTGTCTCATACCACCTGTTGTTAGCCATGTCCAACAATGATTTCTCCTTAGAATTTCTCCAACCGAGAAGGCCCAATGGGTAGTTACTTTTATCTTATAATATTTTCTTTTTACTGCCCCAATTCTATTACTAATTCTTTAATAAAAAAAAATTTAATAAACTCAATACGGTCCCACAATAAATTTAGTTATATTTAGATCTATTTAGGGTCTCTTCTCCTCCATTTTTTTTCTCTTTTGTCTTTTTTCCCATGGTAAGCTTACAACTTTGGGTGCTCAATTGGGACTCTTTTTGTAGTTTCCACCTTTTAGAACCTTCAGACATAACCCTTGTTGTCGTTTTTGACTAGTCTTATGTTGGATTGCATTGTACAAGCTAATTGGTCAATTCCATTTTGAACGTCCCTCGTAATATTTGGACGCCTTGCGCTCCGCGCATGCGCGTTTCTAACAATTTGTCTGACACCTGTCGCTGTTTGCTTAGAAATAATATCACGATTTTATCTAATTGACGGCCATGTTGGCTAAATAGCTAATAAAATTATTGTAAATCAAATTTTAAATGTGCTAGTAATTTTTAATGTGTAACCGACTCGATGTAAGACTAAGTGTATTATATCATGTGCAGCCCATGTCTGTAATCTTGGTGGCCTACTGCCCCTGTTTATGAATTTGTTCAAATTTGAATATCTTCACATGCGTTTAATAAAACATGTGTTTTGGTCCACAAGGTGTTAGGTAAGACTGTCACTTTCAATAACTTTTATAATAACGTTGCTTATTGTAAATTTTTGTCCATAGCTTTTGATAATGTTTTGAATAAAAAAACGAAACGTCAGGCGTAACATACAAGTGGTTTTAATTCAATCCAACCATTAAAGCTTGGTACCTGTGCGTAGCACTGAGATTGGAGTTTTTCCAAACCCTATCCCAGTCAAGAAATAACATTGTACTGTATATATATATATATATATACGAATTACAAAATTCAACAAGAATAGACAGAAATTATGTTGGTTCAACATAGTTTGAAAGGGAAAACTAGTTGCTTCCGTCAAATAACACCACACAAAAAACCAAAATGATTCACAAACACGGTAATGTACATTTCTACAGTACCTGAGGGAAGCAGATGCTCAAGGAAGATTTAAAGCTGGCCTAATTCTACCTAACTAATGTTCCAGCCAGATCCAGAAGAGGGACACGGTGTCTCCAATAATATTTTGGTAGTTGCAAGCCGAGAACATACGAGTATCGCTTATTGGGGTTATCAAAAAGGCATCTGGAACAACCAAACCGGTACAAACTTAACTCCCCGGAGATAAATAAATTGCCTACAGCTGCTGCAGCGACTCTAGGAACTTTCAATACAACACCCGAGTCAACGACGACACACGTCTGACCTGCTCCGATAGCTAGCAAAGTGAGCCTTGATTCATCTCGCTGATTCACGACTTTATTCCAGTCCCCTAGGCTAACTTGCA
>CALNHX010001830.1:0-203716 GCA_940337035.1 Agriotes lineatus | reverse complement strand
GGTTTTTCAAAACAGCCACAACGCGTTGTTGCAATTTCATTATTGATCACGACTTCTTTATTTTACCAGCCATTCATGGCAATATAGCTTATGTTAAAAATAGGATTGTGGAAAAGTAAATTCGGAGTACCCTCACTATACGAAAAATTTAATGTTGCAATAACACAGACAAGCTAAATATACCGGGTGATCATTTTAATACGGGGCATAATTTACCTCACTAAATATGACTAATCCTTGATACTGACATTTAAAAACTGACCGTTGCTGCTTTGTATGATACATGCAATTTAGTTCATCCAAGAAGGCGTATTTTTGATAAATATTTTGCTCATAAGTTTAAGGGAGCGATTTATTCTTAATTAAATTTCCAAATAGTCATCAGTACCAATGCTACACGATTTTATTTTCAAGTATGAATGTACAACGGATGGAGTAATAGCAAATAGGAGAGCTAATTGTGCCAAGGAGGCAGTTTGGAAAATCAAGGCGAAACAGAGGTTTTCTATGCATGAGACGCTATAAATTCACTTATGGAACGATGTGCGTATACTATTTCTCAACAACCTGTACAACATTAGCTTGATATTGTACATATATTTTAACAATTTAAATTTAAAGTTTTAGTAGGTAGAAAATGCCAATATGTCAAATAAAAAAAGTTATTTCAAGTAATGACTTCATTTTAATTGCTAAAAATGTGTGCTGGTCATAAAAGTTAGTTACGTGTCATAGAAAGCGTAAGTTACGTAACTGACCCATTTACTTCTTAAAACCATAGCAACAACAATAACTGTATTAAGGTGCACTTACGATCATATAATTATGACGTTAATGTGATGCTTAGGTTACAAATAGTTGAAAAAACTTATAGTAACTTTGGCTGTGTATGAGTAGGTGCATATGATCGAATACGTTTATCTTCTGGATGGCTGTGGAATGGTTTGTATTTGTTAAAATGGCATTACTTCAAGAGAATAAAAGTATTCGTGCTAATGGTAACACCCTAAACGAAAATGCAAATTAAGTTTGCGCAGAAACAACAGTCACCTACAAATAATGTCATGATCAAAGTTGATCATATACAGTGGCATAAGTTACGTCCTATATCTGGAACAGATGGGTGCTAATTTAAGCAGTATAGTAGGTATTAATTCCCATATAAAAATGGGTTGTGAGTTACCATGCGTGTTAAAGTTTGGCCTTTACTAGAAATGGGTATATTGGAGGGTTAGAAAAAAATATAGGATAAAGGCCCGGGGATCCTCCCTGAAAAACCACCCCAAAACCACCCCCAAAGGTACATTTTTTTAGTTTTTCGCAATTTCCTCGGAAACTATTAATTTTTCAGGAAAAGATCAAGAGCCCTAATTTAAAGAGAATAAAATTTCCCATCGACTGGTATATATATTGTCGATAATCAATTAATAAATAGTCGAAAAAAGCGGTAAATATAGAGTAAAAATAAAAAAATGTGACGAGCTAGACTAATACTACATACCTATATTTAATAAAATTAGAAACTAAACTTGTCTATTTATTTTGAAGAAATGTAGTTATTTTGAGTTATTTCAGTTATTTTTAAAATTAATTCTTCTCGCTCTACGGCAAGGCAAAACTGCTTTTAATTTTCAGCCGCACCGCAGTAAACGTAATAGGTTGAATGACCGCAATATTATACTTAGTTATTACACGGCATAAAATAGTGTATGCATAAGAAATCTGTGAAAATTAAGGTAAGTAAGTGTATTAACAACCAACAACCATCATATGACTTACCCAAGATTCTGCGTCATTATTAAATTGGGCAATAAATAGTCCTGAATTAAGCGGACAAACTGAGGCTTTTCAGTACGTCACAAACTTAGTTCCGCCTTGTGAATCTGATATTTTTCACCATGATGAAGGCAAAAAGCCGCAGAATGATTTCTCGAACTATGTAAGCTCTTTATTAGATATTATTAGAATGAAAAGAAATCCGCTTAGTGAGGTTGGAGATGATTTGGTTAACTTGAATGGAGAAATTTCTAAAGACAAACATTCAATCCATATCATTGAGGCTACTGGGCATAAACAATACCATGAATATGTACAACAAGTTCTTCTTGTCCGTACTTGCTAATTTGTATATATCTGTACAGTCACGAAATGGAAATACAGTGAAATCTCCCATAAGCGGACACGCACGGTGCCAACTTTTTTGTCCGGTTATTAGAGGCGTCCGCTTAAGGGAAAAATCCATTTTTATGTTTAAAAAAAGTTGTATTATGCAAAGGTATACGTGCTAACAATACAGATAGAATAATAAAGTAATTGAAACAAAGTTATGTAATAGTTGTTACAAAATCTAAAATACTCGTTTGACGTAAGGGTTTTTTCTGACTGCTTATTATACTTTCCACATGTATTTCTAAATATTTTGACAGTTTGAATATTTTAAAGTCATTACTTTCTTTAGCAAAGCATTTAAAATTTTTCACTGTTAATGCATCGTTTTCTAATTCTGCCAACTGCACATCAACGGCAGCTGATTCACCAGAAATTTCGGTTACATCATCTTTTACTATTATTTCTTTGTCAATGTTTATAAATTCGTCAGGGTCGACGTCTTCGATTTCTGGGATATTTCTCTACAGTTCAGCCACTGCTGATCAGGGTAAATCGTCCTCTGGTTCAAATTGATTACGGTGCGGTAACTTGATACCCGCAGACTCCGCGGCCGGGGGGCCCGAGCCTAGTTTTGTTATTCTTTCCTTCCATAAAAGCAAGAAGGAAACATTGTTCCTATTTTTATTTTTATCTTAATGGGATGCCCACGCAAAAGGCAAAGTAGTTCTGAATTGCAGGCCTCTAAAATCAAGCGACATGGATTTGTTGTGTAATAATATCGCGCATAGGGTAATGAAAGTGTCGAATTTCCTGCAGTCATAACGCTGATTTGGGTTGACTTAATACCGCCCGTGTTGCAAAAGAATTCTATATTTTAACAACATGATCATTAAATGTTGGATTTATGGATTGTTTTGACGCCTCACGACATTAGCTGGGCCTGCAGTTTGAAGTGTCCGTACAAGAGAGATTCACAGTCTAAAAATTGTCAAAAAATGGTGTCCGTGTCCGTTTAAGAGAGTGTCCGTTTAATAGAGAAAATTCTATTAGTAAAGTTAATGCAAGCAAGTTGGTTCCAAACAAAATGTCCGTGTAAGAGAGGTGTCCGCTTATTAGAGGTGTCCGGTAAGGGAGATTTCACTGTATAGATGATTTTTCGCTCATGAAGTTCAAGAATTTCCGCCTGACTTTGGAGATAGTGTCGATAAAATGTTTCATTCTAAAAAAAATCCGACATTTTACGCTGTATATTGAGCGAAGCAGAAAACTCAGATATAGCTGAAACAGCAGAAATCTGAATTCTGCAATACTTTGATACTGTAGTAATCGATGGTGGTGCTTGTTAAAGCTGGCCATTGAAAGGTTTATAGTTTCCAAATAGCTGTTGCTATGATGTGCAAGTGTTGTTTTTATTATGCATGAAAATAAGTCTGTCAATATATAAATACTTAAACTTTCTCTGGGTTTCTTCTAAAAATGGTCAACATTCTTTGAGATTAAGTTCTACTGTTTTGATGGTGTCATATCAGTGCTCTGATACATCTTTTAAATCCCATTTCAGACACGATCACTTTCGAAGATTATGTAAACAAATGTTTCTTGACATACATATGTTCAGAATTCAAAAACATGTCTCAGTTGCACATAGCGTGGGATAGTTATTGGAAAATGTCCACTAAATCAGACATCAGAGAAAATTGCAGTACCAGTGCCAGAATCAGAATCAGCTCTACAACGGGAAAAAAACAAAAGGAAATTAAATATCGGGAACCTTTACCACGCTTTGGGGTTAAAACTTAGCCGCGTTTTGCCCTTATTTACCACCCTAACAGGATGTGATTCCACGTCGTCGATAAGAGGAAGATAAAAAAAGACCGCATTCCTTGCAATGCAAAGAGGAGGAGATTGTGTCAGATTTTAAATAAGCCATTTACAACTATTGAACTCTCCCTTGTTCAGTGAACTAGAAACATTTTTTGTTAAAATTTACGGCAGAGAATCAAAAGGTTCGAACCAGCTTAGAAAGGAGATATTTGGTTACCGGAACAATAACCCAGAATCCCTACCTCCTACGCAGGATGCCCTACTGCTACACTGCAAAAGGGCTCTGTATCAAGCGAGCATATGGGTTTCTGCCAAAGAGCCACTGATTCATGCTCCAGATCCCTCTGATTTTGGCTGGGTGAAATCTCCCGAGGGCAAACTTAGCCCAAAGTGGATATCAATCCCACAAGTAAGTAAAGCTTGCGAGGACTTGATCAAATGTAACTGTAAGAAGGGTTGTCTTAAAGCATGCAGTTGTAAAAAATACTTCCCTGTACTTTATTATGCAAATGTGTGTATTCAAAATCTTGATTTCATTATTATATTGTAAATTCTTTGGTATATTTTTGATTATTCTGTATTTTATGTTCATCTTATCTAACTTATAAATTAATATAAGACGAGTAGGTATTTATTTATTGGACTCACAATGTTTCATCTGGTAAAAACTTTTTTTTTAAAGTAGGAAATATATAGGTATGTTTAATCTTGTTTTTAGTATTGTAAAGTTTTATATTTTGTTTTTTTTAACATTTTGTATTTTAAGTTTATCTTTTTGCTATCTTACATATTCAAGACTGTACAGAGTATTTATGTATTGGACTGACAACGTTTCACCTGTTCAAAATTAAAAATTTTGAATAAAGTAGGAAATCATAGAGCGAATGTATTTTTGCAATAGTTTTGGGGTTGTTTTAGGATTTATTTTTTGTTAGAAATAAACATGTTATACACCATTCGATAGGAAATTTTATTCTCTTTAAATTAGGGCTCTTAACATTTTTTCAAAAAAGTAATCGTTTCTGAGCAAATTGGCAAAAACTAAAAAAAATTACCTTTGGGGGTGGTTTTGGGGTAGTTTTTTAAAAGGGATCCCCGGGCCTTCATCTTATCTTTATTTCTAGTGCCCCAATAAAGACTTTTTGAGTAAAGGCCAAACTTTAACACGCACGGTAACTCACACTATAGGATTCATACCTACTAGTAGTGAATGTTTAGACGAAGATCACAATGCGTTGTGGCACATAATTAATTATGTGCCAGAAGTTATGATCGTTTTGCAAAATCCACAATAGTAATTTCATGTTTGGGTTAGTTTTAAAAGTCCACAACATGTTGTGGCTGTTTTGAAATGCCCATGACGCAAAATTTTGGTCTTTGGGTGTTTGACATTGCTCAGAACACGCCCTGATCAGTTTTGTCGCTTATTGAACAAATTTGATGTTTGCTCCTAACATATACAACGTATTCAAAAGAAAAGGTAAATTACACACGCAATAAAAATATGTGCGACTTCACGTGTGCAGTAATTCAATTGATGGTAATGTGTGAAAGTAAATGGAACCGGGGCAATCACTCGCTAGCGGCCAAAATTTTTTCGAGGATCCCTGGAGTCGACGACGCGGTTGTGCGAACTGAACATATTCGACAAAAGTCATAATTATCCAAAAATTGACGCAGAAAGGCTTTTCCAAACAGCTACATTCACGGAACAACAACGCTCACATTATGTACAAACATTTTGTGCAACGAAGCCCGCGAATCCTCGTTATGAGCTATTATAGTTTTAAATGGTTACATATCCCAAACCCATTTTAATACCTTTGTGAGGAAGTATCATCTCAGGCCACCATTCAAAATGGAAGCTTGTTAGTTGAGCAAAAGGACGACCATCTACTCTGTAGTGGCGAAAATATTGCTGCTATTAAAACATAAGGTTTTGTACTGGCAATTTTCGTCACGGCGTGTATTAAATAGAAAAAAAAAAGACACGATGATTTACTTGTTCGATTACCCACGAGTTATCACACGATGCAAAGCAACAAAGATTGAATTGGTAAGGACGAACTCTCAAAAAGTACAATTGAAAGATTTCAGATGTACTTTAGCGCACCATAACACGAGACGAATTATCGATGTGCATTTTGCACCCTAAAAGAAGCAGCCAAGTGGCAAAATAAATTTTTGAAGATGACTCTTGGTCTAAAAAATAAGGTACGGGGGAAGTGTATTCTTAAGAAAGTTCTGACTTGGTACGTACTGACTTTTGTATCTTCTATAGAAGTAAATATAAAATAAGCGGAATCTTGTACACTAAATGAAGAAGTTAAAACTTGAAGCAATCTTACATCTGATAAATGTAAATCAACCGGGGGTGTAAAAACTATTTTATTGACTGGTTTGTTTGAATGGAATGATGTATAAAATATAAGCGCGATAATTTTGGAATTGTATACGCTTCTGCGTTAATTATTTTAATTTTGGAGGCAGTGGGAATAAGGGTGCCCTATACAGCTTTGTTTATTTATGATTTTCATTGGCACCACCCTCTTCGAAAATTATTTTGGTAAACACTTCGAAAGCGAATTTATCTTCAATAGTTGTCAGCAAACGGGTGCAGGCTTGGTAGAATGGTTTGGTGAATTTCTGCACCGTATCTGATTGAATCAGGATGTGACGGTATCTTGGAAGTAAGCCATAAGGCCCCTTTCAGACGAAACGACTTTTCGCCGTGCGCCGTGTACGGCACAGTGCCGTGCATTTTGAAGACTATTGATTCATATGGAGCCTTTCATACGAGACGGCCACGACTTAAGCCGTACACGGCCGCCGTGAACACCACGGCGTTTATCAAGCTCGGACACGGCGCCGTGCCGTACACGGCGTCTTGATATACATTGTGGTATATGGAGGCTTTCAGACGGAACGACTTTCCGCCGGTGAGATGGCGTCTCTCATATTGGTATTTCGTCTAACGAGTTGTTCTTGCACTTTATTCGAATGTTGCTATTGACATTCTAATGTAATTGAGTCATTCTCAGTCGTCTATTACACAATACTGAAAAGTGAGATACGATTAGAAGCCTACATACGGGGTGTTCAAATCGTAACATCGTTCATAATAGAAATATTGAAAAAACTTCGTTTTGTTTTAAATACCAGTACGTAGCCTACAAAGTGTAATCCAATTTAAACCATGACCTTTTATTTTTGCGTACTGATACACTACTTTGGTATTTTTAATGGAACACCCTGTACATTTTTAAATATTTTAAATCAGTGATGTGGTAGTATGCTTAAAATAAAATTTGGAAATTTATTATTTCGTTTTAAAAAATGCCCAAATTAGGCTATGACACCCAAAATCACTAACAATCGAACAAGAAATGCAAAAGAAAGTTTACCTGGCTCTCCTCATGGACGAATTATCGCAGCACACGTACTATAACAATTGAAAACTATTTTTTTTAAATGAAATAATTATGTCCGCATTATATTTAAAGTAAAATATTTTTTTAAAAGCGAAATGAAATGGCGAATGTGGATCATCGTTGGAAAGTTTTTTGTTGTAGTTTTCAACTGTTTAATGAAAGTCATATTGTTCCATTTAAAAAACCAAGTTTTAAATGGTTTTAGTGCGTTTGATGCGATAATTCGGCCATGAGGAATATTTGGAGCCAAGTGGAGTTTGTTTTGCTTTCCTTGATCGATGTTTAATAATTTTGTGTAAGTCATGGCCTACTTGAACTAAATATTTTTTTATTTTAATAAAATAATGAGTTCTAAAATTTTTGTTTGAGCATCTGTCAAAGTATTTTTACGCTGATTTCAAATATCTACAAATATACGGGGTGTTCCTTTAAAAAAACCAAAGTCGTGTCGCAAAAATAGAAAGCCATGACTTAACCTGATTTATGACAGTGTGTAGGCTGAATACTGGCATTTAAAACAAGAAAAAAGTTTTTTCAATATCTATTATTAATGAAGTTACAAGCTGTCTAGCGATATACAAACACCCTGATACATCACGGCCCATAACACGCCGTCATGTTCACGGCGAAAAGTCGTGTGCTCTACGGCGCATCTTTGGAATGCACGGCACTGTGCCGCATATGGCGCACGGCGAAAAGTCGTTTCGTCTGAAAGGGGCCTAATGATATCTTAGCTAAAGAACCGATTTATCTCTATACCTTTATGCGATTTGACATTGTATTGCATTTATTTTGGGTCTTTTTCGAGTTATCCTAGACATCACATTCACGGTATCTTCGATAATGTTTCAATAATTTTTGAATGGTGATGGAGTCGTCCTTGGTATCACTCATCCGTTCTGCTGATATAACCTGATATCAATGGATTTATTCTGGCCTGATTGGAACTCTTTCTGCCTTTCGACACGTTTGGTAAGTGGGTACAGGGCAGGAGCATCTTGCTCAACCTGTTGAGTATTTGGGGCCGACGTTACCGCCCTTGCCTTTCTTGCTTCTACTGAAATCGCGTAGCTTGTTGGATTACATTGAAGGTTACTTACTGTATATTATAGTTCGTTGTAATTTTGTATTGCAGTATTTGTTAGTTTTACTTATCATATTTATCTACTCGACTTATGCGGCATTTTTCTATTTATAAAGAATAATAAACCAGTAGTCACACTTAGAGTCCCTGTATATAGGTTACTAAGAGTTGGGCAAACACCGGGATACATTTTGATTGGTTTGGATCACTTTTTACAAGGCATGTGTGATAAAAGTGCCGTTTTTACATATTTTGTGACATGTTACGACCGATAGTATCACACATGTAAATGTAAATCTTAACTAAATTGGTCGTATATTTCTAATAGTCGGTTCTCGAGATCCTAAGAATGATCAATACTCTCAAAACTCTCCCATCAAAGGCAATTTAGCAAGGTTGGTTCCCATAACCTCTGTTCGACATATGTCAAATATCTAATTTGGATCAAAAATGTGTGTCAAATCAGACTGTTTGCCCAACTCTTAGTAAACTATATACAGGATCTCTAGTCACACTGATGTACGAGCGCTATCTGGTGGTTGAAAGAAGTGCTTGATTTTACATGCAATAAAGAGAACTTTTTTTATGATTACGTTTATTCGATTTGTCCTCGTCGTGCAACAAAATCGTGGACCATTCTAGATAATGGCGTTTGAATACTAATAATGAGGCTAATTGCAATTACGGCTTTATTTGCTACGCCTAATCGATTACAGGCGCATTTAGTGAAACCAATCAATCCTTTGTGTTTGCTATAAAACTCCATATACTATTTGTTCACGGAATCTGTTATACATAATTTGGACGCAAACTATTTATATGTGGTGGTAATTAATTGCATTCAATGTATATTTCTTGTTGATGCGCTAATTTTATTCAAAATGTATATAAGTATCGTAGCGAATCCCTATTTCCTATTAGCTATTTACATTTATTAAAATAGTAATAAATACTTTAGAATTCCCAATAGTCGTTACTATTTTGTAAATGTATATTTCGCCATTCCTTGTCCTGGTACTTAAATAAACTGAAGGTTAAACTAATCTAATACCTTCGTTACGTTTAAATGGTTCTTCTACTATTTTCACAGCTAGGTGCGTGCGCCGTCTATATTTTTAATGTCTGTGGTGCGAGTTTTCGTATTTTCGGGCACTGACGGCCTTTCTTAACTTTTATCTGCGCGTCGAAGCAACTCGAATGTTGGCTTTTGGGTGAACGCGCTCTTTTTCCTGGAACGCTGTAATGGTGACTTGGTAGTAGCGTTTTTGAAATTTCCTTGCTGTTTTAGGGGTTTACAGAATATGGTTGTTTTGATTCGTGGCCCCCGCAGAAGTTGCGGATTGTTGTAGCCCGGGAAATTCTGTAGAGGATTTGTTTCTCGCAGCTAGTTGATGGATTTTGTATGCACTTCACCTGTCACTCAGCGGCACGTTGGCCCAAGTTCATCTGGGGTAAGTCCTTTTGAAACTGTTTGCGCCGATCCTTATCGAAAGCATTCATAAGTAGTTTCTTCATCAAGCAGTCCAGTGCTGCTGAAACTCATAGATTCAGCATTGACCCTGAAAAGCCATCTATGCGACAGAACCTTCGCCATTTGCCTGGTTTCAGCTGTTATCACCTGCATTCCAACCTTTGGAAGTGTGAATCTCCACTTATCTGGATCACATAGCATGCAGAGGGAGCTCAAAGGAACCTAAGATCAGGTTTTGTCTTCCTTTCTTTTAAGTGAAATTATAAGATGCGATCGGTGAACCAGTGTTAGAGGTTCGCCCAATTGCTACCAATTCGGACGTCGGCTGACATTGTACAGTTCGCTTCACGAACTGCTTATCTGAATAATTGATTTCGCAACCAAGTCGTCTAGGTTAATTGCGCTCGCATTTAATTTTAAACTATTGTGAATCATGGATCACCTTCGTTAGAATGGTTGTGTAAGCCTTTGTCTTCACAAGCCGAATGCTATTGAAGTGCACCTTAAATTGATCAGTAATTATTTAAACTTTTTTCAATTGATTAACTTCAAATAGGCCAATAATTATTTGAAATTCGTACTATTATTACTCGCAATTTGTACTATTAATTATATGATATTTGTACTGAATTCTAGCGTATTAAAAACAATATTATACTGTGATATTAGCATTTTGGGGTTTTTATTTGTTTCTGTTAGCGTTTCTTTCAGGAAACTGTGTGCTACTCAAGTTTACGAATTCGCAGTTGAATGCCTAGATGCACTTGTTCTTAATTGGTAAAGATTTGTTGCCTACATTTTGGATTTTAGTCATTGGTTAATATTTAAAGAGCTGCACGCCGTCTTCCTGATTAGGCAGCCGGCAACTGTATCCAAGTAGTCATAAAGTTTGTTTTGTTTTGAGAGAATTAGCTGACGAATCGGTTTCGATGTTAACAGCTTTTGCCAGTACTTCAGACATTTAAAACAAAATGGTCATATGGAAAGTTGAGCAGCAATTTTGAAACTTTAAATGATAGCATGCAAACGTCATAGCTTCACTAAAAATAGGTAAAATCCGCAACAGTTTTAAGGAGCTGCAGTTTTGCCCCACATTAATTTCAGAACGAAGGGTTAATCGAATGGTTAGTAATAATTATTGCTTACATTAAGACGTCCTGAGTTAATATTTTAGTTTAAATTATTTTTGCCTTTTGTAAATGTCATCCGGGGACATACTGTATATAAGTCTTGGTAGACCGCATGCAAATGGCTCATTAGATAATTATCTGTGAACAAAGCTTAGAAAGGCACCCTTCCAGCCGGAAAATTATCCCAAGTCGCTGTTGCCCGAGATTATGGCCATTTCACTCATATAAATTCCTCCTACACAGCAGCCGGAATGTTTACTTATTTACTTGGTCGAACTCGCTGGACGAAGACCGTAAAAGTTTCGAGCTTCGCTGAAAAATCTCGAGTGCCAACTTTACGGATCCGCACAAAGCAGTACCTGCACTGGATCGCGGTAAGATGGCCTTTGAAATGGAACACCTTTGTAAATCGCGTACAAAAGTAACGAAGCTACGCTGCTAGATTCCTGCTAAAGGGAATATTTGATAGGGGTTTTTCTGAAAGCGCGTCCGCAGTTCTTCTTTAAGTGCGCCGGAGCGGCTGCGATGCTGTGAGATGAGCGCAAATTTAGGACTTCCTGCAGATAATGACGGAAACACATCGTCGCCTTGTATAGGTTTATGAGTGGCAGGAAATTTAGTCAGCGAAACTTATATAACAAAGATGACTGTTTTGTGTAAAGTGGTTTCGCTGTTGCAGGGTTCCTGTAAACCAGATTTACTCATGGGGGTACAAAACTTTGAACAATCCTGAGTTTAGTTGCGCCTAACTTCAGTAACGTATTACATCTACTTGTCTTTTATAATACTTATTTTATAGAATTTGGACTTACCTACTTCAGTTAAACAATATTAACTGAAGTTACTTACAAAATTTTACTGAGAATGAATGAAACTACTAGTCCATTTTCTAAACGCAAAAAATTCGGCAAAGTTCTAACTTCGTTGACTCAAAACCGATTTTGAACATTTGTTTTTTATTATTTCGGAAAAAGTTTATAGAAAAGTTCCCCATGGGTGAGAAAGTGTGCTTTTTATTTTTTCAATTGTTATTAACAAATAAAGGTTTTTTAATATACCCTTAATTAAAAAATGTATAACTATTTTATTTATTTAAACAATTGCCTGAAATTTGACAACATAAGATTTTTGGGGTCGCAGATTACGAATCTGGCCTCCAAATGAGGCTAAAAACAAAATGGAGTCGAAGGTCTTATTTTTTATTTTATTTATTTTTTATTTTTATTAGATGTCTGGGGGGTTTTGGGGTCGCTGATTACGAATTTGACATTAAAATTTAACTAAAATAAAAAATTGCGGAAAGGGGTAATTTTTTTTATTCCAGATACCTATACCTAGGGTTTTTTGGGTCGCTCATCCCAAATGTTATGTTAAAATTTATCAAAAATGGAAAACGGTGACTGAAAAATTGTGGAAACAAATGATAGAAAAGTTCAATGAGTATTAAAGATACTATATTTTAATTGATTTATTAAAATTAACCCAAGATACATTTAAAAACAAGGAAAAAATTATTTAGTTTTAGTTTCTTCTTCCTCTACTTCTTCCATTGACACTGCCTGTTGTGAATTAAGGCACCTATTTTAGCCACAGTCACCGCAAACCGCCCAGCCTAAAGGCCACTTTTCCTACACCCACAAGCTGGTCCGCAACTTGTTTTGTAGTTGCAAAAAAATAATTTTTAAGATGTTTTGTCTAGCTGGTTCTTGTGTCATTAGGATTGGAAAACATTTTCCTGTATCATATTTCCAACCCCAATCTTCCGTTGAAATATCTTGGTTTCCCAGCCGCAACGGTGTTTGCAAATACACTCGCTTTAAATGTTGTTCTGCTGAATCCATCGTAGGGCACAATGATGCTAAATTAATGCTACTTTTTTTAGTAGACGCTTTAATAAAAGAGTCAAACTTAAAATTCTAAATGTTTTTATTTAAAAAATATATGTATTGTATTGTCTGTAACCTCATTTATGAATAATAAAAAACGTTCAATCAATTAAACATTTCTGTAAGAGTTTAAGGAGTTACTTTTCTTCTCACCAGCATTTTTTATATAAATTTTTCCAGTCTCTTGTAAATCACTGCTATTTTCAAATATTCTGGCAAATGTATTCTTTCGTGAACATAGCCATTGCTTCATTTACTAGGACTTATGCATGTGGATCTTTAATAAGGTGCCGGTTCTATTCGTCTTCCTCATCCGTATATATCTTCAATATATTAAACTATATTCAAAAGCCATGATCTGCAACTTGACACCAAAACTCGCATGCTAAGATGCTACATTTTTCCCATCTTGCTCTACGGGGTCGAGTCCTGGACACTTAACGAAACAATCACAAAAAAAATCGAAGCCTTTGAAATGTGGTTATACCGAAAATATTGTGGGTATTATGGAAAGACCGTGTAATAAATATTAAAGATCTGGAGAGAATGAAAAAAAAAGTAAAGAGATCATGGACAACATCAAGATACGAAAACTCCAATACCTCGGACATATAATGAGAAATGAGAATAAGTGCGTTCTACTACAATCTATTATACAAGGCAAGATATATGGCAAACGTGGACCAGGAGGCAGAAGAATATTATCTTGGTTGCAAAATTTAAGGGCGTGGTATGGGAAATCATCCAATGAGTTATCTAGAATTGCAACCAATAAAGTGAAGATAGCCGTGTTGATCGCAAACATACGAAATCGGATAAGCCCCTGAACAACAAGAAGAAGAAGATTTTTTCTCTGTTAAAACATGCTGAAGTTGTGTCACATCCAGTTAAAGCATGTACAGAAAGTACATGCTCACTACAATTGAGATGCGCAAATTGCAGGCTTTTAGAAGAAGATATTTTTCATTTTATTTATTTTTGGCAGGTTTTAAAAAATATATGTATATCTTTATCAGGAGAAACTACAGCTGTTAATATAAGTAATACGTCTATATTCTCTGATACTACGACTATGTTGTCATTTGATGCATTGAGAGCTTGTTGTAACTATTAGCCGATCAGCATCTCTTTCGGCTTGAGAGCAGGGATATTATTTGCAGCTAAAGTTTCTTTTAAAAAATCAATAAAACGACATGAAAGACATTTTCCAGACATTTTTCTTGATACAACTTTAAAAACCTGTCTCTTTCAAATCGAATATCTGGTGCAGTTCTCGTTTTTAGACGTCGCGTCGGTCTCTTTCAGCAGATTTTATGGTATGTTTCTGATAATCAACAAAAATAATTAGTTTTGTCCACAGAGCTGGGCAAATTACTTTTAAAAAGTAATTAATTACTAATTACCAATTACCGCCCAATGTAGTAATTTAATTACCAGAGATTCATTTACTCACAGGAAATAGTAATTCAATTACCAATTACTTAGTAATTGTAATTGTACAACATCAATTACTTTTTCAATTACTTTCAATAGAAATTATTGTCATATAGTTGTATTTCGTAGAATTTTCTTGCAAGTTGCAACTATCATTAGTGTCGTGTCGATTCGTAATCGTTATCTAAAAATGCCTAATTTTTATGTTTTGTTAACTATAGTAACCTAATACTTGATCACTCTTGAAGGTTTTTTGATAATTAAATCATCTAGCTACATGCACCGTTCACCAAAACCAAAAGTTTTTAGTTTGTTTTGATGTAAGATGTAAGTAAATAAATAAATGCAAGGATAACAATTATACAGAGTGTCCAAAAAAAAATGGGACACCGATTTGGCATAGATTCCTTAGGTTATAATAAACCGATTAAACCTAATACACTTTAGTACAAAGTCCCTTCAGTAAGAAGGTATAGGGACTTGGAAGTTCAAATCTATATATTTTTTGATATTAGTTTCCACATAAGTTATCACTAAAGTTGAGCTTTTTGTCACGATTATGTATTTAGTTGCCGAGGCCCGAAGGGCCAAAGCAAATAAACCACACAAGGATTGAAATGGAACTCCCAGTGCCCAGGGGTAAATTGTTTTTTAAAATCGAGAAATCGCGAAGTTACAATATTTTAACCAACTTTTACAGGTTACGTTCACGTCGGTTGACGTTTACCTATCGCCCAGCCGCCTACAAAAAGTTGTAAAACAATGGATTACTTCATTGTATGATATATATGAAGAAATGTCGAATTTAATATTGGCTAGATTTTGTAATGATATTAGAAAAAATAGCACGCTGAATATGTTATAAAAGTGATTTTTCCATGTTCGTGATAAATTAATCCACTCCCTTTGCATCACTCGCTCGTAAATTAAACGTTGAAAAACTTTCACTTTTCTTAACTTGTAGAACAATTTATTATTAAATACGCTTAACATGAGGCTGAATGACAAAAATATGTAACTTACCTAAGTGTACAGGGTGAAGCATTGAATTTCTTAAGTGTTTGACAGCAAATTTCTATTTAGATTTTGTAGAAGAACGATCCAATTGGCGCAACTTGAGAATTTTTTGTTGGCTCTGTTTGAAAATACTTTTTTTTACATCTTTATACGAAAGTGACATTTTTTGTTGCCTGTTAGGGGTATAGGAAAAATAAATATACGTTTGGGTCCCTGGTTGGTTTCCAATGGCAGTGGGAGGGAATAACATTGACTGCCGTTGCCATTAGAGACAATGTGATTATTATTAATAATAAATCAACTAGCCTCCTGGTTTTCATATTTAAATATTTGTGAATGCAGCTGATTACAAGAGATAGGTAGTCTCATCATAAAATGTAAAAGTGTTGTATGTATAACTCTGGACTAAAACGTCATTTCATCCCTTGCATGATTACAATAAATTGATTAGGTACTGTTCTCGCAAACTCTGAAGAACTAAACTACATCTGCGGGAGGGAATGATACATTTTCCTCCCTAGTAATACCAATAGTTATTAAAAATGTATTAGGTAACTTCTGAAATTATAAAACAAAATATCAATTTCGTGTTGATCAGGGACGATTGAAAGTTGACAGATGACTGATAAACCTAGTTGAAAACGGCTGATTGAAATAATTTGCTCAAGTACGTAACAATGAAGTCATTTTTACATTCAAGTGACCTTTATACTATGTGTTCAAAAAGAAATTACATAAGGGCAATTTTTAGAATTTTCAATCGCGATATCAGCGTATAATATAAACTTATGACAGCAACAACAGTGATTATGTTAATGAATTCTAAAGCTTGCTGTTGCCAATACTTTTATATTCCATGGCCAACCCTTAAGTAATTCCTTTTTGAACACACCGAATAAGAAAATTACTGTGAACGCTCGACAATTAAATTGCTCAGGTTGCTTTCATATTTTTACTTCAAATTTCAAAATGTTATTAACATCTTTAATAATACCTATTGAATTTAAGTTTAGGGAAATAAAATATCAAATTACGTAAATTGGGTCACTATACACTGTTCTTTTAAAAAACTAAATGGAATTTTGTGTAAAATCATTAAGAAGCCAATATTTGAATGTCTCGTAATTAGCAAGGGTTTTTTTAATAATAATCGAAGCTAACATACTGCAGCCAGTATAAAAAGCAGCATATGAGCAAGAATGCGGTAAACTTATGCGGCGGCGTTTTAAAATTACTAGGTATACGCCATAATGCATTTTTGAGTCAACTAGACATGGGATTTTGCAATTAGGTACTTTTTATATATGTGTTTTCCGTTGTTTAAATGTTGTTATCGGATTTTGTCCGTTTAATTCAATTCCTCACTCAAAAACATAATTTTCTGGACCTAACGTCTGTTACACTTGCACGGATCGTTTAAAGCAAGCAAATTGAAATGAATAAATAATCATTATGAACCAATATCGTCTAATGAATCTATTTAAAATTATTATTTTACCGTAGGTATTGTAATCTGTAATGTACTTACCGCAAATATTCTTATAGCGTCTTACACTTAGCGTCTCTCGCAATACAGATTGTCATTATTACAAGCTACAGATACACGCACTAATGTTCGTGGACGCGTCATACAAAATGCAGAAGTTGCTGTTATTCGACTCGTCAGAGGAAATAATAAATTATATTGCGCGGGGAATACCCTGCGATTTGCTTAATATGTAACCTAATAAGAACTTATCTTTTTTATGCGTTCTGGAGATCTAGCACCCTATCAAGGTCAGTAATTCTGTAATTGAAATACCACAAAGTAATTCAATTACCTCGAGTAATTTCAATTACTACAAGTAATTCAAATACCTATAAAGTAATTTAAATACTTTATAGTAATTTAATTACACGAAAGTAATTGAGTAATTGAATGCAGTAATTAATTACTTTTAAAAAGGAATTTTCAAGTACTTTCTAACAAAGATGGCAATTCCCAATTACAATTACCGCATTTTGAAAAGTAATTCAATTCCAACGCAAATACACAAAAAGGAATTTAATTAGTAATTTAATTAAAAAGTAATTAATTACTGCCCAGCTCTGTTTGTCCATAATTACGTACAATAAAATTAATATATCTAAACTTGCACCATACTGGGCAACAACAAGTTGCCATTTGTTTTTATGTAATAACATTCTTCCGTCGGTCACAAACAGAAAAATCTTTTAATTCAGTAATATCTTTTGGAAATTGTACAAAGAGGTCGTAGAAAACACATTTTTAGGCGTTGGAATTTATATGTATTCGTATGTTATATTTAAATGTATTTAATCTATTTAAATTTGAGTAAATTTAACAATTTATAATTTTATTTGTTTATAATATTTACTAAATAATAATAATAATAATCGTACAGAATAAAAATTAACCTTTTAATGCTATATTTATAATTATTGTGTCCAAAACCCCTAGATATGAGGCAACGCGCGGAATTCAAAAATGAAGCTATTTTGCCGCTTTAAAGACGTTATTTTTCATAGATTTTAACATAAAATTTGAGATCAGCGACCCAAAAAACCCTCTATAGGTAAGAAATAAAGTCTGAATAAAAAAATTAAACTTTTTTGATTTAGGTCGATAAATTCATCTTAGTCTGGCTCGGTGGGACTACTCGGTGAGACCATTCACAGTTGGGCACCATTAACTGTGCTCTACTCAGAACTACAGGCCTAAGAAATAAACTAACAACGTCAACATATTACCAAGACACACACCTCACACAACGGTTGCTGCGCAACCACAAAAGGCGCGCTCCAACTTTGTAACCCGAATCCGGGTAAGTCGAGCATTGTGCCGCCAGACGCAAGCGCATAAAGCACCAGCCTCTACACCACAAGGTAAAATGAGGTTAGCGACAATATGTCGCTTGCCAAAGCATGTCAGGTAAAATATGGTTCAAATAACACAAATAGCTTACATACTAATCACAGAAACAAAAATAAAAAAATCTGCTCAAGTTAGCTCAGCCACAATACTCACAACGTAGCTCATTTGGAGATCGAGAATCGAAGTCCCGAAAACGCATTACTGTAGGGTTCCTTCAAAAACTCAGGTTTGCAGACACTTGAAATTAGGATAACTGAATTGCTGCCTCTTGGGAGGCCTTTCAGGATCACGTGATGTCTCTCCGGAATACCAAGCTAAGGCTTACTCTTGTTGATTATTTTTCTAGGTTAGCACCTGCATCACCTTGTTTTCGTTTACTCGCCTTTCTATATATCCTCTTTTACCTGAACACAACTGTCATTTCCCAGGTGAACCACAAAACTCAAATATTTCAATAACATGCAACTTTGAAAAATCTATTTTGCCTGTGGGAGCAATCATTTGTACAGCTTATAAATCATGAGCAGAATGCCAACTATTTTTGTCTTCGGCCTTCTAAAGCCTATATGGATATATGTTATTTGTTTATAATAGTGGTCTCTCATTTGTCGAGCACAAAAAGTGGCCCTATCTATACACCTTTTTTCGATCTGCCAAAACATTTTTATCTAACATGAAATGTAACGATAGTCTATTTTAGGTGTTACGTTTCATGCTTAATCAAATATGGTATGTAATAGAACGTTGACTCAGCGTTAAGCTATGGAACATAATAATCAAGGACTACATGTACATGAAATTTCATCAAATAGAATAATAATAATAATAATAATAAATCGTTTATTCTTCATATTAAAAAAAAATACATTTCTTGTCTGTGCGTAACTAAATAATATGTGAGAATCACAAGGATACAGTTAAAAAAATTTTTTGTTCTTCCACTATACCCTTGAATCAATGTATTTTCAAAAAAGTATTGATACATGCCTACTCTTAATAGAACATCTAAACTAAATTAAAATCTATTTCAATGTAACAGGGAGGGTTCAGGTATGTATATAATAATTATAACTGATATTCCCTTCAAGAAAAGAAAGAAAGAAAAATAGGCAAAAAGAACGAATATTATTGGTTAAGTAAGAGAAACTGGCGTAATTTATGTTTAAATATCGGTAATGACGCATTTTTATGTCATAATTTAGGTTATTATAAACTTTAGATATGTTATATTAAAATCCACCATCATATACACTTGTTCGGTGTAGGGGCGGCGTGATTGTTCCTTTAAATCTTAAATCTAGGGAATGCGCATCTGTTCGAAATGTGATTTTATGATATAAATAAGCAGGTTGTTTTTCAATTATTATTTTGTGATATGAGCAGGCCGTCAACAACAGTCTTCTATTCTGCATGTTTAGCCATTTTAAACCATCAAGTTTATGTGTCATATTTTCTAATACCATATATAAGCCTTATGCAAGCATTTTGAACTCTGAATTCTTTGAATACTGTCATAGGAAATGAAAGGCCCATACACTTCAGCATAGTACAAAAACTGAGACAGGACTAACGTGTCACATAACATGGTTTTAATTTTAGTTGATAGGCTATGACGATGAGGAAAAATAAGCCTGATATTTATGTAGTCGCGTTTTATACAATTAGAAACATGAGTTATAAATTTAAATGTATTATTCATAACCAAGCCGAGATTCCTAGCTTCATCCTTAATCGATATAGGTGTGCCATTTATTAAAAGGTTAAATGAGTTGCCTTATCAGAGATATTTTGTGCGCATTGCCAAAAAGAAAAATGACCGATTTAGATGGATTAATATGCAACGCATGATTAGATGAGACTGCAGATATATAATTTATGTCGCGTTGTATATCTTGCAGGGCTTGGATAGCATTATCAAAATTGAAAGAGTGATACAGTTGGGTGTCGTCTGCGTACATATGTATTTTAGAAGTTTGTAGTGGATTACAGAAGCTGTGAGTGTAGATGGTAAATAACAGGGGTCCCAGTATAGAACCTTGCGGAACACCCTGTGTTACAACTCTTCAATCAGATAAACCGCTAGGCAACCTTACTCTTTGAAAACGATCAGACAAATAGCTGCGAAACAAGGCTAAGGCATCAGGTGAAAGTCGTATATGTTTTAAGATAGCCAGAAGAATATTATGACTGATAGTGTCAAATGCCTTACTGAAGTCCATTAGAATTAAAATACTAATTTTATTTTGGTCTGTGGCTCCAAGCAAGTCATCTGTAATGTTCATGAGTGCAGTTGCACAGCTATGTCCCGATCTGAATCCCGATTGACATTCTGGAATAATATGGTGCTTATTTAGATAATGCCTTAACTGTATGTTGATTACTTTTTCAATGATTTTTGATAACGTCGGAAGAATACTAATTGGCCTTAGATGTTTATAATCAGTAGGATTTGAAATCTTAGGTAAAGGGATTACAACAGCTTTTTTCCAGTTCTTTGGGAAAGTATTGTTAAGAAGACAGTAATTAATAATATGAGTTAAATATAGGAGGATTATTGGGCAGCAATATTTAATTATGGTAATATTGAGTTGATCAAATCCAGAAGAATGACTTTTTATACTAAAAATTATTTGGCAACATCGGCAATATTAACTGAAGAAAAAATAAAAGGTTCGTTACTATTATGTTTATCAGAATTGCGGTAATTGTGTATGGTATCAGCTATCACAGTATTACTAACGCCATCTGGTATACTGTCTACAAAAAAAATATTTATTTCGTTTGGTTGTTGTAAATTCAGGGAAACTTGATTTCGTTTAGAGTGCAATATATTGAGTTTTTTTAGTTCCTTCCAAGTATCTTTAGATTGGGCATTTCCAAATGTATATTCCATATAAGTGCGTTTTTCGAGTTTAATCGTCCGAGTGGCAAGATTGCCTAGTCATTTATAATAATCCCAATGGCTAGCAATTTTGTTTCTTTTAAACCTGCACAATGCTTTATCTCGAAGTTGCATAAGTAACCTAGTATTATCCGCTAACCAAGGGACACGCTTTTTATTAACTCTAATATTCTTTAACGGAGTATGTTTATTTAGCACGGTTAAAACATTAGAATTAAAAAAGTCCTCTTTATTATTTACGTTGTTAAGATAAATAGTAATTTATTATACAAGACGATAAAGTTAAATTGTATCCACGAGTGAATCGTTTAACGTCGAGACGAAGTCGAGACGTTAATGATTCAAGAGTGGATAGAAATAACTTTATCGTCGTGTATAATACAATATTTTTTTCTATAGCAAGAACAATTTCAAAAGAAAATAATGACAGTCAATCACATTTTAAAATGTCAGTAGCTAGATTGGGTTGCTACGATAATACGAAGCTGTCATATTTAATTTAAACAAAAGTTAGAAAATTAAATTACTTTATCTATCCTTGATGTTAAAGTGCTACTTTATCTACCCTTGCTGTTAAAGTAAAACTTAACCTTTTGTTTTGAGTTGATAAAAGCACACTTTAACATGTGCTATAGAAAAAATATATTTTGCCAGGGAATTATTCTCAAATCATTATGAAATAGGTGTATATTGAAACCGCTAAAAGATCTTACTGTTTTATAAGTTGAAGGTTGTCGAGTATTTTCAATCGCTAAATAGTCGCGTCAATAAAGCCTTTTTCTCGGAAGTCCTCAGAAACAGCTCCGATTTTCATGATTTTTTTTTAATTTTGTTTTTTTTTATATTATTTGAAATCAGAATCCTTTTGGAGCGGGGACGAAATTATTTATATTGTTTCAGGACTTTCGAAGATTGCCTGTTTTATGTATTCATTGACGCGACTAAAATGACAAAAAATTGTTTCGTGGTCGGAGAATTTGAAACTATTAATACCTACATGTGTGACCATGGCACTGTCAGACGTGAAGATAAGGTCCAACAAGGACTTAATTCGCGTAGCTTCAGTGATAAGTTGTTTGCAGTTTAAAATATCAAATAATGTATTTAAATACTTACAGTCTGCTTCATTAAGTTCAAGTAAATTAATGTTCATATCGCCAAGACAAATCAGGCTATCACTTATAAAAGACAGCTGTGTGCAGGTTCGCTCATGCTCATCACAAAGACATTTATAGCTTTGTCTTGGTGATTTATATACAGCACCTATTGCTATTTTTTATGATAAATTTTAAGCATAATCCAAATCCGTTGAATTACTTCAGCATTAGCATTAATTAAAGATATATTCAGTGACTCTTTATAATAAATACAACACCTGCACCCCTTCGTCGATCAAGCCGTAATAAATTGTACCCTTCTATACGAATTATATCAACACCAATATAATTATTAAGCCAAGTTTCATTTATTGCAATAACATTATATTCAGTTTTTTGAAGAAAATCTTTCAGTAAATCTATTTTAGAAACGAGAGACAAATATTAATGTGAGCGATTTTTATATAATTATTCGGCAGTAGAATATAAAACTAAAAAACAAATATATACATACCTCCATCCAATTCTAACTATAAAAATCTGGTGTGATACACTCACACAACTTCCTTTTACAGTGATCTTATAATTAGTCAAAAATTTCATTTTTAATTTTTAACCATTTGTTAAAAATTTTCAAAAATTACAAATTCTACAAAAACGGTACAAAATCGAGTGTTAGTTGAAGAGACAAATTTTCTCTAGAATTTTAAGGTGAATTCAAAAATGTAATAATATACCGGGTGTTTTATTTAAAATAGGAGTTAATAAAAAAAATAGAAAAAAAAACAAAAGAAACCCACTTTAGAAGTATTCAACTGGAAAATCACCTATCTCACATCAATACACATTAAAAATGTAAAGTTTAAAAAAATCGTTAGAGCCGTTTTTGAAAAAATCGAAAAAAACTGAAAAATCACAAGAGTAAACACCTACTTCCGGTTATGCGTTTTTCTTCAAAAGCTTGCTGTCTCATCTACATAGTACACAAAACTTATATATGAAGTTTCAACGCCATACCTCTTTTCGTTTTTGAGATATTCTGTTCACAGACAGACAGACACACAGACACACAGACCAATGAAAAAAAATATGTTTTTTGGGATCAGGGGACTCTAAAACGTGAAGATCCGTTGAAAACTCAATTTCGAATTTTTAGGGTGAATCCAATACTTCCTTTATAGTAAAAGGAAGTAAAAAAATATGTATAAACAATTTATACTTCTATATATATAAATTGTACTTTATGCTGATTAAAAAAAAATTAACAAAACGCATCAGCTGTACTCCAGACCAATAAAAGCGATATGGCTGAGGAATCTTAAATCGTACACCATCGCATAAACGAAATGCCATGTTTACATACATTTTTATATTTGAAGGTATTATCAGTGCTAAAAACTAACCAGAACTAACGTCTTAGAACTAACTTGGTTCTAATCATCGTGGAGTATTCCTAGATATTTAACTTTCTCGTTTCCTTATAATCCACTCGGTCCGCTTCACAGTTTTGCGTCTACACTTGGTTGTTTGCTAACAATGTTAGTCTTCTCATAGTTACGTTTGAGGCCCAATCTTGCCACTTGATCGAAGAGAAGCTTGAGTACTACAATACTTCGAGTATCTGAAATGGGTTAGTGTTATCTCCATATCGAAGGTTATTAACTATAATTCCATCTATTTTTCTTAATTTAGCAACGTTATATAGAGCCTCCTGAAAGATTTCCTTTTATTTGTATAAATTGAATAGCAAAGGTGACAGCTCATGTCTCAAGCCCATTTTAATCAATATATCTTCAGTTGTAGGGTTCCTCATTTTCAACATAGCTCAACAGGCGTAAAGTACGGTGGTCACTGCACTCTTTGGCTGTTGCTTTTTTGAGGATAGAAGTGAACGTTGATGGAACGACTCCTTTATCGTTGATACCATTACACAGCAGAAGTAATAATTTAATCGTTTTCACCATTACGTGTTTCAGAATTTTAGTTGGAATTTCATCAGAACCAGTTGCGTTTCTGTTCTTGGCCAGTTCAATAGCTCTCTCAACTTCATACTTGGTTATTGGGGTACATTTATTTTCTCTTAAATGTATAATATCTACCTCGTTTGTTTGCAAGTAGGTCTTCAATATATTTCTAGCATATGGTTAACTTAAGTTCTATATCCAAAATCATATATGAGGCAAAACTGGCTTTAAAGTTGCATCTTCAATCGGCGACATTTTTAGATGGCTTCTTTTGAAAACAATATCCTGTAAGGGAAGAATATCGGGGTCTTTTGCAACGACCAGTAGTTTTTAAATTATGTGATTCGCCATGTTGAGACATAAAACGTTATAAAAATAGAAGGACCAGGACTAATATTTATTGGTTGAGAAAATCTCAGTTAGACGAAGCATGTTTATGGAGAATCTTATTTAATGATATTTGCACAAATCCTTGACTATCCCTGATTTTAACATTATTAGTAAAAGATGAGAATTAATTGTGATAAGTATTGGATTATTTAACGATGATGGAATATAATTTGGCTTTTACTGTTCACAAATCCTGGATACCCTAAAATAAGTTGTAGTTGACCTCAATGCGAAGAAAACGTATCTTAAGTTTTTGATAGTTTGAGTATGTTTGCAAGAACCGTTACTGCTATCAAGCAAGTCATTAAGTACTTCCGCTGTCTCTTCAGCCTGTCTTAGAACTATACCACCCATATGAGAGGAACATCACATACTAGGAATACTTCAGAAAAAACGCATTTATTATCATCGATGTTCATCCTGGAAAGAGCTAATTAGCTGCAATAATACACTTTTTACCTTTCTCATTTTCGCGGGAATAACATGATCAGCTTTTCCACTTAGCGAAATCTCATATACTTCTCAATTTTTTCTCAGATCCTATATGTTATGCCAGCGGCATGTTTAATTACACAAAGTTGTGGTTTTAAGGGCCATTTTTGCTCGTATCGGGAAGGTGGCTAGCCTTGCTCTCCGAAATTGAGGAAAGTTCCCTGGTTAGGGGCTAGCGAGTAACGAGTACCATAGGTGTTAGCATGATCCGGAGCGCGTTTGATATATAAAATCCTATTTAGTTACCGGAATAGAACTCAGTTCGGTTATCTGAGAGCCAAGAAACTCCTTGAAATAGATGTGAAAAGTTAAGTAAAGATGTTACTTTATTTTAATTTGTGACACTTACATTTGTCGGTCCACGATCACCGACAGTAAATCAAACAACATGGACTGCTTTAATTATTTCTTTAACAGAAGCTACTACATCTTTATTGCTTCATACAGTGGCTGCACATATTGTATAGTATGATCAAAAATTATTTTCATCCAGTATTGCTATGGAATAGTTTCTAATTTAGAAACTATTCTAATTTATGAATGCAACCAAAACTCGCTAAAAAATCAAATGTCAAGTTTGAAATTTAAGTATAAACATAGTTGCATTTATAAATTAGGAACTATTCCATAGCCATATTAAATGAAAATAATTTTTGATCATACTATATATACATTGAGATATTTTCAGTCTCCAAAAATTGGCCCAAGCATGTAAATTAATGTATTGTCGGCTATAACAAATATTTTCTTTCTATCATTTATTACCACTTCATCTTTATAGTAATTGTAGTGTAAATTTGGTTGGCAAACAATTTCATCGAATAGCAAAGTGCACTACGAATCTTTTCTAGAAATCGACTTCCTCGCTTTTTTGAGATGTAAGTTTTGGTTGATATCCGACTGATATAGATCTATACACCTCGTTTATATTGTGTGTTAAAAAAACTTATTTGAAGCATGCCATGATCAAATTGAAGTTTGCCATAACTTGATACATACTCATTGAATCAAATAAACTATCATAAGTCAGAGAGAACTAAATCTTGAACTATTTTTCTAAATATATACACTTAATAAAAAGTTTTATTGATTATTATGATTAATACGCTCGTTGTTGCTGTGTAAATGTCATCTTATTTTCCTTTTTGCTTGATACAAGTAAACTTAATACAGTGTAAACGTTTGCCTGTCACAGTGACACATGTTTTCATAAAAAATGCAGTCTGACATTCACCTAAAGACTTAAGTTAAGCCATGACTATAAATTTTTTATCTTTCTTTCCAAGGCTTTCCATAAATAAGTTTTTTTAACACACGATATAAAGGCAACGCCGACAGCTAAACGAAAAACGCCCAACTATTTCTTCGATTGTAGACTTGGCATATAAAAACGTCGATGCTACTGGCATTGAAAGTTAATTTGAAGAGTAAGATAAGATGTTCTCTACTGTTTTATATGCTAGAATGTGTTTCTTATTAAAGGACATATTTTGCTTCAAATTGTAGTGTAATAGCTCCACAGTGCTGCGCCTATTTTTTTTGCTACACACTTCCTTAGTTTAACTCATTTAATTAAATAATATAAATCAAAAACTATATAAGTTTGTTTGACATTATTTTTGTTTAGATAAATCAATGTAAAATATATGCTCTTTCATTAAATTTTTTATTTTAGTTTATTTGTCTTTTGCTAGCTCTATGAGAACAAAGATTCTTAACGCAGTTTAGGTTCATGCATTGACACTTCGTTATTTATAATAGCTGATTAATACAATAAAATTATATAGAAATCTTATGACATTTATTCAACTGCCACAGTCAAATAATTCATGAAAGTGAAATGTCAACCAAATGATATCTGGCACACAATTTGTTATTTCATATATCTATTAAAATAGTTTCTTCTAATATGTAATTCATTCACTATTAAGAACTTATTAATGTTTTATTTACATATACCTGTCACAAATTCCACTTAATACATCAGCTCAATGCTCCGGTTCAGTTCTCGTACAAGCTGTCTCCACTGCACCGTCAGAACTGCTAAGTAAATAAACGCATTTCAACCTTCATAATTGTAGCTATATCTATTTTATTCCACCTGCAGTTCCATAAATGTTCCCGACTCTGCGACTGAATGTGTAGCAGGAAGACTTGACTCACAGCTGCAGTAAAAGCTCCAACCAACCTGCTGAGATGTCCTACACACTGAAGATCAGCTCTCTTATTTAACACCAAATAATCACTCCTCCGCAGGCCTGATCCAATTCAACTTCAGCTGATCACTTCCTGTATAGTTCCGATTTATACACAACTACTGCAAACAATCGTAGTCTACCGGAAGGGTCCTCCTTGTAACAGCTACTCACCCAATAGCTATCTAAAAACTGGTCTCCCTCTTAATCCAATCCAATTATTACAGGACAATTCAGACGTCACACAAGAACACTGATGTCACATTCAAACCAGCTACAGAAATCCAAAAATAATAATAATTTGTTATAAACAGCTTAGATTTACAAATTATTGTTGTTCCGACGACTTTTTCAAAATAGAGCTTAAAAGAGAAATGCAGCGAAAACGACTTACCCAGGGGTAAAATCAGACGATTCGAGAACAATGCCTCATACGGGGTTAAGCGTGGTCCTGTTCTATGCGAACATTAATTATTCTCGGCAAAAAGCGACAAGCCATGGGAATTAAACTGTCCAGATGGCTTGGTTCAGCCTTAATTTACATGAACTCAATTTCAGCCTTGCTAATCAAAAGTAATTGTAGCGCAGCCTTTTTTCTGCTGAAAAAAGTGAAACAGTTTGTTACAAACCATTTAATAAACCTTCGAATTTTATTTGAATTATTCACAGCGGCGTTTCAACCAATTATTGCATTTTTGACTATTTACTGCTGAATATTTCAATTGTTATGCTTTGGGTTAGTCAGCTGAAACAAAGGAGCTTGGTCGAGGTTATGTTTAAACGAGCGCGGAGCATAATGATAACAACATACTAAACACCAGATAAGCATCTTGTAACTGGGGGATGTTGAAGGCGCATTATGTCTAATTAGCATTATAGACTCACTAAATTAGAATTTGCATCCATTCAGCCTACTCTCAGACGCTGCTTGTAAAACAAACGTGTGATTAACCTTCGAACATGCTTCCATCGATTTGGTTTACTAAGCTTGATCAACGACCCTGCCAAGTAAATTTATTTTGTACAGGCCGCTATTTTCGGATCCTATTTTTGGAAATTCTATAAGTCTTCACTTTAGTATCCATGCAGTGCGACGGATTTTCTGAGCCATTTCGGGTAATGCTAAGAAAGCAGATTTATTTTGAAAATCATTAGCAGTTAGGAGCAGAATTGGCGTAATATGTTTTTGACTTTCTGGGCTCTATTAGTCGATCCAAGATTTAGCGATATTTTTGGAAATAAACTCACCTTCTAGTCACATAAAATCTTAGGTAGGGAACCGTTATCCCCCTACCACACACGTGATCAGTGAGTGCAAGTTAGATGCATTTTATTCTACGACAGCTCTAGTGTCTCTTGCTTCGACTGAAATCGCGTAACTTCTTCTGTTACGTTTTTGTATATTTTAATTAGTGATAATTTGTAATTAATAACAACTAACAGGGGTTTACAAATTTCACCTGCCTTTCTTAACTGCCTGAACTAATGCTGTATTTTTTATTTGTCAATAATATTAAACGAGTCGTGTCACTGATATATACGTGCTAGCTGGCGATTGTAAAATTCTTGTTTGTTTAAACTGATAAACAATATTTTTTTATGACTGCATTTGTTAGATGACACTTCGTCGCATAACCAGACTTCGCAGTCCATTCTATTAATTTTTTTAAATATCAGGTAATAAGTATGCTTCGCCGAAATGTCCTTGCATAATCTCGGTAAAGGTACTATTTTTTAATTATGTTATTTGTGTATTTGTAACTTTATAGACCATTTAATTTTGAACGAAATTATATAACGTGAATTAATATAGATCAAATATTTTCGAAGATTTAAGCGAAGGCATATAATCGTAAAACGTGATTGGTTTAAAAATAATTATAAAGTAGCAAATAATCAACAGTTCTTAGCATACCTTACCATTGTCCTACAGCGTCAATGATTTTGAGCATGTAGCTTGTTTTCAATTAATTCAGTAAAATCGTTCCTATTTGAGTCATATTTTAATATCCACATTCGCTTATTGGAACACTATTTCCATTTTATTTATCAATACTGTCAAAGATGTTATTTAGAAATACTCAAAGGGGAATAGCAAACCAGTTCAAAGAAGCGACGCCCTAATATGGGAAACGTTATATTAAAATTGCATTTTTAAACCATCTAAATATACCTATCTATGAAATAAGGAACAAAAATTATTCCCTAACAGCAAATAAAAACGGGTGCACCTTTCAAGCAGAAGCAGTTATAGGGCTGAGATTTCATTTTTAATTCGCCCTTGTTTACCCCAGAATTGAATCCGGCAAAAGTGACTCTAATTGCAGCATAAATAAGTGGAATGACTGAAATTGCCTCATTTACAGAAGCCAGATGTAAAGATAATGAGATTACGAATTCGCAGTTTTCTCACGTCCCCGTTCCGCCGACTCCGGAACAAACATCTGATTAAAATATTCATTAAAACAACAATGAAAGGAATAATTCTGCTAAATGCTTTTATAAACATAAAGTGCTCGATTTGGCATTAGCCGCACGCTGCGAGCGAAACGGCCGAAAATCACCCTACAACTGTGAGGAAATACACTCGTCGTTCTCAACTGCACTTCGGGGTACGTGGAAAACTTCCAATTACCCTTATATCTTCGGGGGCGAACGCACTTCCGAATGAAAATGCGGATACACGCCGCACTTACACTAAATAAGAAAGTAGGAGAATGCCCGAGTTTCGGGACAACAGTCGGGAAGATGTGCGAAATTGCCGCTGTTAAGATAAACAAAATTAACAGCTTTGGAGAAGAATGCTACCACACAGTTATGATTGCGAGAGAACTGAGAACTTGGAATCTCAATGATGGTGACTTTCTTAATGTAAAAAGTTAAGCTTCGTTTATTATGCTAGATGATTCGACGTAGACGGCCATAGTTAATATTTCCATTTAAAGTTAGCAAGATATGCTTTTGTGTGAGCAAGCGGCTCATTCCGCCACTTTAATTTAGAAGAATATGACAAATCAACCACATGGTTTTATATAGTATAATCAACTTATAAATTCCAACGTTTTCTGAATTAAAAAAACAGTAAAACTTCACTACCTTCTTAAAACTAAACAAATTTTCAGAGTAAAATAGACTTATTTCTATCTAAATCTGCTAATAATTAGTTATGCAGATAAAGACGCTTCCTTACACAGTTGTTAATGAGCTTGGTCACAAAGTGGAGCTTTACAAATTATTTTCCTACTTTGGTTTAAACAGTGTCTCCAATTTCAGTATCCATATGAATTTTGAAAAGATTAGCTTTCTCGTAGTCGTGCAGTCAAGTAAATACCTCTATCAACTAATACCTTTTCTGATCATAAACTTATATCAGCAACTTTTATCAAAACTTTGTAAAAAAAATCTGTATCGAGATTTATTCAGAACTTTCCTTGGAAGTAAAAGTTCTAACTATAATTCCTTTGAAAAAATTGAAGGCGTCTAGGGTAAACATATCTGAACATTACTAATAATAAGGTGACCGGTTTGGTCGTTAAGACCCCTAATAAATTTACATAACAATGCTCGCTCCTACGTGTCCCTTCCAGCCCATTTGGCTCCGGCTAAGAACTCAATCGGGTGGGGGGTTCCAACGACTGGGAAAAGTTCAGAGCGAGGTACCACAATGATACTGGGCTAAAAGAAGACTCAACGGGCGCCACGACTTTTGGGGATGTAAATCTCAATTCAACAGGCCATTGGCCAAAAGCCGAAATCCAACAGCTGTTGCGCGTTGCTACCCCCGAGAGGCGCTCCACAGCTGTAGAAGCTTGCACCTACCTTTGAGTGTCTCTTCTGCAGTTGTTTGGGCCCTTTACAATGGAGTATACACAGACAGGAGGGGAGGGCCTCACGTAGGGGGTCCTCGGCAACGATGCTTGAAGGTAGGGCAACTAGGGGAAGATCGGATGGGCAAAGGGGGCGGCCGGCAGCTTACTCCAAGGTGATGATGTATTAAGATCCTTCTTACGAAGACTTAGGACTGGATCGTAATGACGAGCGACAGAGGTCCACCCTGTATATATGCTTGCAACGCACCTTTTTGTGAAAATTCACTTGAAGACAGCGAGAACTTGTACACAACGGTACTAACTTAACAAAGCACTTAGCATGTAGCTTACACAACCACCTGGAGGACGGCGCACCCCTTCAAACAACTAGGGTTTTAATTGCGGGCACGAATCACCCGATTCGTTCAGCTTGATTATTTAGGCGGGACTTACTCAAACGGACGCTACCAAGCGCGTCGTATTCGGGATTGTGTCATGCAGCAAAATTCTCTATGTATCCACCTTTCTTCAACTTGTACGATACTCGTAAACAGTGTTTAATATTGCACCATATCACGTCAGAGAATGATCGTTACCGCAAGTATAACGGGGAAGTCCCGAAATCTAGAAATGTCGTCAGGCAGACGCTAGAGAAAAGTGCTGAAAAGCTGAGAATAACGCAGCGTGCCATGGAGATATCTATGCTTGACATTAGTCGTAGAGACAGGGTCAGAAATGTAGAAATTAGAAACCAAACCAAGGTTGGATAGGGCGTGTGGCAAGAAAAGACTCTGAACAATGGTCAAATCGAATAATGCAATGGAGACCTAGAGCAAACAAAAGAAGCGTTGGAAGGCCACAGAAAAGGTGGACCGACGACATAATTGCATAAGACAAAGTAACTTGGAGAAATCTAGGGGAGGCCTACGTCCAGCAGTGGACGGACCAAGGCTGAAGAAGAAGAAAAAGAAGAAGACGCCATCGCGTATAACTTGATACCGCTTTGAATTCGGCTGAAGACTGAAGATGGGGCCCATCACGAGATAATTTAGTGAAATGATTAGCGGAATCTGCCAGATAACAGGATTGCAGATTTCGTTCATATAAAATGAAAAGGTGCTCTGCGGCAAAACTAGGATAACAGATATCGTAAGAGAAATTGATAACAGCGTGTTACCAAGAATTACTATTTTACTATGTGGTACGATGGTTACCACGCGGAAAATGTTTAAAACGTGTATGCGAATTTTGGAGCCGGATGGCATTCCTCTTGGAAGAGGCAAGGACGTTTTAAGACCACTTATTTGTAGTGAATTTGAGCTACTTGGTAGATATATTTAAAAAAGACATTTACGCGGGAAAACCCATTTACGCTTTGCAACAAGCCCACTAACGTGATCGAACTAGCTCAATGAGTGGGTGAGGGGAGTAACAATATAGGTGTGCTTTGGAAATATTTAGAGAAATCCGTGTATTTTTTAGGCAGGCCATGGAATGAGGAGCGCACCAAAAGGATGACCCTCGGTGAGCGGTAGTGTGCTCAACTCCAAATTGTGACCTATCATACCTCATAGTTTCTGGAAATTCAACAACTCGCATAACTCTATATGGACTCCCAAATGGGTTAGACAACAATAAATTTGAGAATTGTAGTAGAGTAGAGTACAAAATTATACTAAAATACATTTATCGCCGATCAAAGCAAGAATTTCGCCTACTCGTGACTTGGTTTTTTGAGATTAGAGGACCCTAGCGGATTTTTGTTCTAACTTAATATAATATACTCACAATTGGCGTTATTTCTCGCATGCACTACTTACCTAATAAAGGAGGTTAAACTTCCTGGTGCAGTAACTAGCTGTAAGTATATCGGCTCCCTACGCTGGGAGAAAAATTAGCGGACAGGAAGAAGCTGTTAGCTGCTGGATTTAAAAAGCTGGGTTTCGTATGCAGAATATTTACAGGACGACTACATACAATTGGAGTTTCTCAAGTTTCGACCAGAAGTCGAAATAAAATTGTATTGCACCACAACGAAATTTGAGATTGGTAGATCATGTCTTCTCAACTTTTAAATCTGACAACGCCTAAATTGCCTTAAAAAGCCATGCATGCTTTCGAATGGCTGGCATGTCGCACGGAACGATCACATTCAAATCACGCACGCACACTGTGGTGAGAAGTTAAACTAGTTGTCAACTCCTCTCCGCGTGCATCGAAAGACATTGCGTCAATTTTTAATCTTACTTAATAAACCCTCAACTACAACAGAAAATGCAGATACATTAAAGATGAGTGACAAAGTAAACAATTTTTGTGGAAATCTTTATTAAACCGCATTGAAAATTGTATAATAATATTGACTAAGCCATACCATAGCAATCATATACGAGTCAAATAAGATAGGGCTGACTTGCAATATTGGAAATAATTGTATCTCAGATGATCAGGGGCAAGATGATAAATTAGCGTTTATTTTGGGCGCCACCATGGTGTTTTCAATGCCAAGAATGTAGCGGAGGTCCCAACATCGAAAATGTCTGCGGTGTTCAACTCCGCGATTTGAACGTCACTTCATTTCTGGATCTCTGAAAATGCTTACTTGGTGTGCTTTCTACTTCGAGGAACTGCAATACGCTTTACAAATGAGAATAACACAGAATTTTATTAAAATAACATTCACTTAATTGCATTTAAGCCACAGCAGTGGCCGCAATAAAGAGTTGCCATCACAATTCCCCAGACAGTTTATCTATAAGTTATCAGAAAAGCTAGTAGAAGAGCTCGCCTGTGAAAAAGTGGTACATTTATGCAGAGGGATTGAAGGCATTACCACAATGCTAACGGAAATATGTCCCAGAACTTACGTCGCGACACACAATTTAGAAACACAAAAACGGGCGTACATGCAAAACCTCATTTCGGATACATAAAACACATTTCAGATTGACAGTAAATCATACATGTGTAAAATAATAATTCGCAATAGACTTAGCTGGGCGTATGGAATTAAATAATGTGGAGACAAATTGAAAAAGGTTACAGACTCCGGGTGTCGCACAAAATCTTGGCCGAACGTACTGAACCTCTCTCTGTCAATGTTAAAGCAATGAAGGAGGGTTTGAAAACGGAAGCAAAGTGTCAGCTTCCAGGGTATCCACGACGAAACTGGTATCATTCCTAGATGCGATGTAGGGGAAGATTTCTTTCACAGTTTCGTTTGAAAAATAGACAACGGTTGTTTCCAACTTCAACGAGCTATTCGAGCGAATCTACACGCGCTGTACGAAATTTTTTTTCAAGAATGCGTCGATATTCTTGGATTTCTGCGGTACAAGGCATCTTTGACGATAGTGGTTTGTTTAAATACGATCGGAGATCGATATAAAATTCCCGCGATGCTTCGACCCGAGAATTCGAAATTTCAAAGCTAAATAGTAGCCCACGTTTGGGGAAACAGAATATATCCGACAATCGTCGTAAATAATTTATCAAGGCAGGACAGGCCGTGATAATTGCTGATTAACTCAAAATAAACTGTTGTGCTAATTCCTTTTTCTTTTTTCTTTATTTGCGTGATAAGTACAATTCGGCATTCAATTTTTACACGATTCTTTCAGAATTCTTATTTTTTCTTTACTCCTACAACAGCATTCCCAGATTTCTATAATTCGGTTCTAATGTATTCTAATGATTAATAATATATGTATTATATTACAGCAGGGGTGCTTCCGACACAAGTTTTACTTATTTTGTTATTTAATGCGATTTAATTCAATGTTTTACTTCTAGTGGATTCATTTTCACCAATTCAAGTAAATTGTCATGTGGCAATGATTATCCTTCAGATTCACAATGCTAGGGCTTTAACCTGGAGATTTTGAACCAAATGCGTAAAGATTTCTGTAGTTGTGTTTTTGAATGTAGGTAAGCCAGGAGTATCTTTTCTGATATATTCTTGACTTTGTTCCGCTACTTCTATTTCATAGAAACCTTTTCGTTCGGTTAATAGCTCTTCGTACATTTCCACTGCAATGAATTTGAAATTGCAGCAATTACCTTGCCAAGAGTCTCTAGTAGAATACTTAAAACTCATGACTTCTCGTTAACGTCTTAAGGAAATTTAGAATAACTGAACAGAGAGTAAACAGTGTGAGAAATTATAAAGCGTAGTCTCTATCTTAACAAGTTATTTAGTAATTCACTTGTCTTCATCTCCTTGAATATAACGAACAAGACAATGTGCCTCGAGCAAGTTGTAAAACTAGAACTGGTCATAATAGGTTTTGCCTTCCTTGTAGTAGTACAAGTGCTTAATAGCGATTCTTCTAAGCAATTTTTTACTTGTAGACATAATCATTTATTTGTGCATAGATAGTGTTAAAAAATATTTTTTTAACAAAATTTTCGTTCCTACAATTTAAGAGATTTAGCCCTGCTATCTGAAAACAGTGCCTTCTAAAATAAACACCAAAACATTTTTACAATTTGCAAAATATATTTTTTTTTGTTCAGAAAAACTGATTACATTAAATACTTAAATCAAAGCCATCGCATATCCCTTAGCCTGCACTGACAATTATTAATGGAACTCGATTCTAATTTTGGTAAACATAACTGTATTTAACCAGTAAACTGCAGCAAAATTGTTGAGATATATTAAAAGTTCCATAGCCACTACAGATTCGTCAAATCTCTGCTAATGTTTAAAGAGAACATGCTTGGAAACATAGTTTAATATCATCTCATAACTGCTTGTTCGTTGTGCAGCCTACTAAAACACCAGGCAGTATTTCTTAGGCCTTTAAGGCAATTCAGGCGCTAAAAGGATAAATCCAGTTAAAATGATGTATAGCTACAGTAAAATATTGCTTAACAAGTGCTTTATGCCTCGAGTGAGGTAAATAATTTGGTGCTAATTTAGTCGATCTCTTAATAACAACGTGTGACCGCGGTGATCTATCTAGTGAAACTTGTTTGTTTAATGACATTCAAACTTCGGACATAGTTCACACATCTCTTTCTTACATATCTATTATTGTACACTACAGTGTGAAGCAAGTGTAATATGCAGGTGATCTGCCAAAATGCATTTATACTTTAGCCTTCGCCCACACAAATCCATAAAAAGAGAAATATATGAATTAAATGGTTTTATACAAAAACAATGAAATCACTCAGTTATTGAGAAAATAGTTTTACAACTACCAGTTTAGCAAAATTAATCAAACTTACTGTATCATTTTATTATGCAATTCTTGCTTTTAATAAAAAAGTAAGTATTACAGACGTTAGTTCTAATGTCATTAATGAATGATGTCAAGGCTACGACCCAGGGATCGGCCTGACCACTACTTACGAGTTTTTCAGCTTATCTTGTTACAGTATAAAATGATCATTAAGACCCTCTAATAAATATTCGTAGCAAGGTTAGCCCCTGCGTGTCCCTTCCAGCCCATTTGGCTCCAGCTAAAACTCAATCGCCAGGGGGGTTAGAACGATTGGGCACAGTTCAGGGCTAGGTACCACGATAAGGGTGGTTGACGGTAATTGCTTAAAGAAAAATCGACGAGCGCCACGACTTTTGGGAATGTAGATCTAAATTCAACTGACGATTGGCCAAAAGAAGAAATCCAATCGCCATTGCGTCGCATTGTTACCCCGGAGGAGGCGCTCCACAGCTGTATAAGTTTACACCTACCTTTAGGTGTCCCTCTTGCAGTTATTTGGGCCCTGTACAGAGGAGTATACACAACACGACAAGAATACATGTTCCTGTCACTTTAAATGAACACACAAAAATGAAGAATAAGCATTGACTTAAAATAAGGTAATCTATTAACTCAATATTTACACACATATGAGTTTGGACATGTAGTATGTAGTAAAATCGGGGTTAGTCAACGTTTTTACAATGATTAACTAACGTAAGACGGGGAAAGCACGTCCACTAAATCTGTTGGTACCTGAATCCAAGAACGGCTAGTATAAAATGCCACCGACTTAATGCGCTTAGCTGATATATAAAAAAAACACTCACTTATGCTTAATCCATCAAAAACTGTTTGTATATTGTTTGGGAAAAAAAGCTTATCGAGCTTCAATAGCGGAAACCGTAACTATCACAACCGATAATGAAATAATATCTTTTGTGGACAATGTAAAGAATCTGGGGCTAATTATTGATGCTGATCTAAGGTTTGAAATGCATGTGAATAAATGTCTGCAAAGGGCTTATTGTAATTTAAAGTTGCTTTACGCTAATCGCACCTTTTTGACAATAGATTTAAAGAAAAGATTATGTGACGCTCTCGTGCTTTCCTATACGACACACTGTGATGTTGTTTACGGTCCATGTTTAACAGCAGTCGCAGCTAAACGAATTCAAAAATTGCAAAATGCGTGTATGATGTTTATATTATGTATCAGTAGAAGAGAACATATATCGCACAGATTCCTTGGGCTTAACTAGTTGAATATACACAGTCGCCGTTTGCTACATTCGGGAATACTATCTTTTAAAATCCCTAAGCATAAATGTCCTAAGTATTTATACAACAGGATTAGCTTTAGAACAGATGTGCATCATCTCAACTTGAGGCATAGGGGATTATTAACTATACCCTTACATTCCAGTTCTCTATTTCAAAGGTCATACTCTTATCAGATTTCAAAATTTTACAATTCACTTCCCCCTAAGCTTAAGTCAGATAACTTTCAAAAATTCAAACAGGGGCTTAGTGTTGCTCTATCTGATAAACAGTTGGGCTTGCATTAACTATTCCTAATTTGCGAGAGTTTCGTACTTATACTTATATATGTAGCGTCAGGTTACTTAATTATAAGTGACTTCTAATATAATATATCTTTTGGCATTCCACAACTCTGATTTCTATAGTGGAAGAACGTGATTGTTTTAGCTTACTCACTGTAAATTATTTTGTTATACTCTCTTTTTATACTGTTTATGTAAGCTATGAAACAATAAAGAATGTATTTATTTATTTATTTATTTATAATTTAGGCTTTCCGCGGTACTTGAAGTCAAATTACCATAGTATCTTTAGGCAAAGCTTCGTAAACACAAAGTGGACGGTACCTAGTTAACCTTGTAAGGTACAACGTAGCATGCATTGTTCAACGAATGTCTAAATTGAGCACAACACTTCATAGAAAAAGTAGCACTCTTAAAACGACAGTGTACAATACCTTTCCTGACGATACTATCGAATAGGAGATGTACAACAACGACGAGAGTTGCAACGACGACGGCGGGGTGGCCCATCAACTTAGCCGGGGAAGTGTTGTAATAGAATCCTTCACAAGAAGATTTGGGCTGGACCGAAACGACGGACGACAAACCTGTAGATATGCTTGGGAACGCGCTTCTTTTCGAAAATCCGCTGTTTGCAGCGTAAGCAAGTAATTAACGGCACAAAAGATGTTACTTTTTTGAGTGCTAGGAGAATTCCTACTATGCTTGGAATTGTATCACCTTAAGTCAACGCAGCGAAAATGTTCGGGGTTCCCCGATCTGAAAACAGCGGCAAGCAGGTGCCGGCCGGGTAATTTGATATATCGCTTTTGTTTCATTTGAATTCGGCTAAAGACTGAACGCGGATCCTATCAGTGGGCAGTTCAGTAAACTATTTAGCGGGACATATACAATATGGTAACGAATCGAGGTCCTTCCGAAAAGGCTAGGGCAACAGATGTCGTAACCTGTCTTGCAATCAATCACGGGGTCTAGAAAGTCTGAAAATGGGCCTGATTTAGGAGGATTTGGTTCCAGGACACAGCGAAGGAATGCGGAAGCGTAATTTTGTTCAACTAAACGTCGGAGGTCTTAACAATCTCTAGCATAGAAAACATGCTATATAATGACTTATGGGTAACATATTATAGCGAAGGAGAGAAATCGTTTACCCAATGAAAATAGTTTGCACTTCCATTAAGTTTGTTACGCGCAAATTTTACTACGTAAATTTAAATTAATTTAATATTCAAGAGTTGTCTTGAGTTTTTTATTTTTAATTATTATGGGGCAGGTATGCTGGTATGCAATCGGATGCCTAACCTCCATAATAATTTTTGGGTAAATTTAAAAAATCTTCGACTTGTAAATTTTTGAATGGTTTCGAATACATAGAAGCGGCGATTTCCAGTGACAGTGCTGTGCCGTTAATTTTCTGAATGTTTACTCTGTGTGGATTCTAATCTCCGATATTTTGAAAGGATTCCCTCAGGATATGTGTGTTGTGTGCATACTAACTAAAATTAGTCTAGTTATGCCAGGAGCAGAAAGTAGTTCAAAAGAAATATTTACCTATGGCCTCCTTCCAACCTCGGTACGTAGATCTGGGTTCCGTATTGCACGTAACTTAATGGCTTGGAAATAATTTCAGACCTCTTTTTAACCTATTTAATAGTACCTGCTTCTGCGCTACGTTGCCACTACGTGGAGCACCTGGTGCACAGATCTGTAACCGGTTTTATGTCAAGTTATGCTTGCCTATTACTTTGCTTTCAAGGCTGTTTGATGAACCTGTTTTTCGTGCGATTTTACATCTGCATCTCGAATAAGCTTTACACAGTCTGTACCCTGTGACTTCTCCATGGTTGCCAGCCACCTAGGATTGTGCATCCCAGGGACTTGTGTTCCTCTTCATGATCGAACCGTTTGTGGCACGCGAACACGCAGAACTCTAAAATAGCTAGTACGGATATACTGGCTTTTATTATATAGTGATTTTTACTTTTTGGCTATTATTTCGCAAATATTGTTGAAAAAAGTAGAAACCCGTCTGCTGCGGCATTGCCTATTGTGCACTTGTTACGTTAGCTGTGTTGTAGGTTCTTTTAATATTATTGTAATGGATGTTAGCTTTGTTGATTTTGGTAGCTTTCAACTCTTTGCTTAGTGGACACGTTCGACAACCTTTTCTTCGCTATAATATTAATTGAAAGGGAGTACTGGTTCTTATGTGTTCTAAAGTTATTTCCAGATTTTAGTCTGTTCTGGTAGAGTTTTGGATCAAAGGGTGCGTATAGGTTGCTTATATAGTGATTTGTAATTTTTCTGTCTATAACTGCAGCGTAAAGCAATTTCCGGTTCTCAGTTTTCCAATTCTTCCGATGCTGTAAGACATATTTTGGGGCTTCCTTGGATGGATGCTTAGGAAGCGGATTTACTTCAAGCCATGAGTAATCTGGTACAGATTTGGTGTAATGATTTAGTGAATTGCAGCATCCTAGATGATTGAATCAGCATTCGCCGGTATTTAAGAAGTAAATTCATATCAGTCACGCAAATTTTAGGTACGCAACCGTTTGACGTTTTATTGGATTTATTTTAGGAACTCCATTTCGAGTAACTCTCGATATCCTCTATGTAATCTCGACATAGCTATTACAAATTTTTGAATGCTTACGAAGCCGTTCATAAAGTTCTGCGTCAATTGGGATGCACATCACACACTGGATAAAACCCTACCATTCGGTAGCACAAATTAGTTCTTATCCGGTTGCGACTCTTCTGGCGCACGTGGTGCAATTTTATTCAACTTTTTGTGGACCCGGGTGCGCAGCCACCAAACTTGCGTTTCTCGCTTTGATTGAAACCGCATAGTCTGTGGAACTATGTTCTTTATGGAGGTTACTAACCATATATTTTAATTTAAAGTTGACAAACATCAGTTGGTTTGGTTACCAACTTTACTTGCATGGGTATTTTATGAATTTATATTGTATTTTTTATTTGTCAAGAATAGTAGTTGCTGATATGGCCTTCGGTGTTTGGCTACTGAGTTAAGTGCTTGCTTTTGAATACGATGAACATTTTTTGTGATTATTTGCATTCGGTGGGGCCTTGAAGGGTAACGGAGTCTGCAGGTCGTATCATTACATTGCTTTCCTTTTTAAATCGGGGTTTCTATTTCCCATAATTTATTCTGGGCGCCTCTAATGAATTTATGTATGGTACTTTTACTGGAGTTGAATTATTAAAATAGATTTCTTTAAATATAGCAGTTTTACTTAATGCTTATTTTGACGCTGCACGGCAACTGTAGTACATATGTTACTAGAATTGCTTAAAAAACGTTAAACAGTTTTGTTGAGTTTTATTGCTCCTTAATATTGTTGCGTATATATTTTCCATTTTTTGGCAGTAAATCCTTATCTTTCTAATACTTCAAACAATTCTACATTTAGATTAGTGGATTTAATGGTTCACTTACTATCAGTTTACACTAGTGTTGGTGAATATAAAGAATGCAATATTCAGTTACACTAACTGAAAATAACTTCTGTTGTTTTGACAGTTTTTGAAAAATAGTGTTGAATTCCAGTCTGTAGCTTAGATTAAACAATAGAAAATTGATCTAAAGCATCAATATTATGCCAGAAATTTGCACGGCGCTAATTTAGGAAGACGTCCACCAGCGGTACGCAGAGTCTCGTACAAGCAAGCGCAGCGCCGCTCCCACTCGATTGTACCTGGAGCGACTGCACCGATAACGAGGAACAAGAAATATAAAAACAACTTCCGCATCCACTTCAAGCACTTGAGACTTCAGATTCTGATCCTGACTTTCACATTTAGGTTCCCCTACCAGCGGTCTAACCACTTGGGTTTCTGTTCTTTCCTCTTCCTAATACTCTCCTGATGTAGCTATGCTTTGTGATGGGAACCCGTCTCATAGAATGACCCTCCTAACCTGAACCTGAGGCAGTTCTGCCTTGTCACGGGAGCCCGTTTCGTAGAACTCGCCTCTAACCTGGACCTGATAGAGTTCTACCTTGTGACAGAAACCCGACTCGCAGAATATTTTGTTAACGGCATCCGAAGCCAATTAGGTTAATTTCACCATAATCCACCGGCTTCACCGAAGTTATTATAATAAAAGTCTCTCAATAAATCACTAGCATACCTGTAGCAAGAACGCGGTTGATCCGACGACACCTTCCTGACAATCCTTCAACGTCAGTGAGAAGGCAGACCTCGCTCCAGGTGAACATGTTCTGTTTAAGTTATTCTTGGGTACCCAAACTTGTATACCAAGGAAGCCCAGCGGCCTGCCTAGCTTAACAACATAATTACCGAGTCACCGGCACTATAAAACTAGTTATTCCGTTAAACTGGCCCGCACACAAAAAGTGTAAACAATCGCCATTTTCGGCGACACTCATAGCCATTGTTTCAAACCGATCGTTTCTATTTCAAGTACATCGGAGCTCTACCTTCTCCAAGCTTGCTTGGAGAAGGTCTAGAGGAGCAACCGGGCATAACTGACGTATATAGTAAGTTGCCGACCGCCAAGAAGCATCGATCCAAACCGTTTACCAGAGGAAATTTGTTGTTGTAATTCTATGTACATATTATTAATAATTAAGACTTATTTTTTACCCAGATATATTATACGATTTCTTTCTAAACTGGTTATTTCTGTATTTATATATATATATATATATCTGGTTGTACATCCCTTTCGGGATTGAAACCGCTCCTTTGTGGAGCTCTATTGACTCGTTTAGTGTGGTGAGTCAGTCCACATTTTCCTGCCTCTTATAGCTTCTTTTCTGTTTTTGCTTTATTTACTATCTTGTTCCATTTTTTCCTGTCTTCGATATTGGCTCTCCAGTTTTTAATTCCCATAGTGCGCAGATCAGTTATCACTTGGTCCTCCCATCTTATTTTTGGCCTCCCTCTTGGCCTGCCTGTTGTAGGTTTCCATTCACTTATTCTTCTTATAGTGGCTCCAGCGTATCTCCTGTGTATGTGCCCATACCACCGTATTCTCTGCGATTTTATGAAGTTCACTATGTCTTCTCCCAGTATATTTCTTATTTCAAAGTTCATCAGCCTTCTGTATTCTCCCTCTTCCGTTTTTTTGAGTCCCATTATTCTTCTGATGATTTTTCGCTCAAAAGCGCGCAGTTTCTCCTCGTCATTCTTCGTCAGGCACATTGTTTCACTAGCGTAGGTTGTCACTGGTCGGATTGCCGCCTTGTATATTTTCATTTTTGTAGTTCTGCTCAGATTACTATTGCAAAATAGCTTTTTGAAAGCATAGTAGGCCCTGCATCCTGCTTGTATGCGCTCATGGGTTTCTTCATGCCTGTCGTTATTCCCATTGACCATCACTCCCAAATATTTGAACTTCTCCACTATTTCGAACCGATATTTCCCTATTGCGATATGGTTTGTGTTGCTTCTTATCTGTCTGTTGCTTACCATGTATTTTGTTTTTTGTTCGTTTATTGTTAACCCTCTGTCTTTTGCTTCTTTTTCGAGTTTAAGTAAAGCTTCAACCATGCTTTTCCTGTTTCTAGCAACTATTACTATGTCATCGGCGTATGCAATGAATTGTATTAATTTATTTGCGATAGTTCCTCCAATTTCCAAAGTCTTCAGTGATCCCTCCAAGGCTATATTAAATAGGGTTGTGGACAGCGCATCCCCTTGTCTCACTCCAGTTTCGATACTAAATGCATTCGGGGTGCCCTTGTTTGTTGTCACTATTGCCTCTGATCTCTCCATTGTCATTTTTACTAAATTGATTAGTTTTCCTGGTATATTCATACATTGCATTTCTTTTATGAGTTTATGCCTAATGAGGCTGTCAAAGGCCTGCTTAAAGTCGACAAAGAGTATATGTAGCTCGATGTTGTGTTCATAACATTTCTCTATTATCTGTGTTAGGATATGGATGGCGTCTATAGCGGACCTGCCTTTCCTGAAACCTTGCTGGTAATCACCTATTTCTGCTTCTATGTGTGTCTCTAATCGGTTGCGGATAATTGAGGTTAAGATTTTGTATGCAGTATTCAGAAGCATAATCCCTCTGTAGTTCTGGCATATCGTGGGATCTCCTTTCTTTAGTACAGGTACTAATGTTCCTCTTCTCCATTCTGATGGCATGACTTCTTCTCTCCATATTTGAACTATTAGTTTATATATTCTTGTTAGCGTGATGTCTCCCCCATATTTAATTAATTCGTTGTTTATTTCGTCTGTCCCTGTAGCTTTCCCGGATTTTAGCTTTTTAATCACCTCTGCAAATTCATTAAATGACGGTTCTTGTTCTGCTTCCCCTTCCTTTATTTCCTGGTCCATTTCTGTATTGTCGTTTCCCCTTTTGCTCTCTTTATCTTTGTATAGATCGGTGAAGTACGTTTCCCATTCTTTGCTATCAATCATTTCACTTCCTGTTTTTTTCTTATTGTTTAGCTTTTTAATGTAGAGGAATAGTTTAGTATTGTCTTTGCTGTTTGTTTCTATTTCGTTCATATAGTTTTGGATCCATTTTTGCTTTTTACTTCTGCATATTCTTGTAGCCGTTTTTCTTTTTTCTTTGTAATCGTTCAGTTCTTGTTCTCCTTCTGTTCCGATCCAGTTTATTCTTGCTTGGTTTTTCAAGCTTATAAGCTCCATGCATTGCTCGTCGAACCACTCGTTTCTTTTCATTCTTTTTTGGCCTAGGACTTTTTCAGCTGCACTTATCGTGCTATTTTTTATGGTCAGCCATTCTTCTTCTACATTTTCTCTAGGGTTTCTTATGAGGTAGTTTTCTAATTCCGTTCTAAATTTCTGCGCTACTTCTCTGTCTTTTAGTTGGTCGATGTCCCATTTTCTCTTTGTGTTTGGTTTACTATTCTCTTTGATGATTATTATTTTTATTTTTGCCATAACCAGAAAGTGGTCACTATCAGCGTTCGCTCCTCTAAACGATCTAACGTCGTGTGCCATTCTCGCCCATTTTTTGGATATGAGCATGTGATCTATCTGGTTTCCATACGTTTTCCCTGGTATCATCCATGTCACTTTATGTTCTGGCTTATGCTTGAAAGTAGTGCTAATTATGCTCATGTTCATTATTGCTGCTAGGTTGCATAATTTTGTCCCATTGTTGTTAGTAGCGTCGTAGATAGTGTGTTTGCCTGCTACACTGCTTACGTAGTCTTCTTTCCCGATCATTGCGTTGAAGTCTCCTACTAGCATTATGATGTCATTTTTTGGTATACTATAGCACGTCTCTTCCAGTTTCTCGTAAAATTCTATTTTATCTTCCTCTCTTGCAGCCTCGGTTGGCGCGTATGCGTTTATTATTGTTATGTTCGCTTGCTTGTTTTTAATTCTAATGTTTGTTATTCTTCCGTTTATTACTTGAAATTTTAATACTTTTTCTCTAATTTTCTTACTGACGATAAATCCTGTTCCATTTAATCCTTGGTTACTTTCACCCCCATAAAACAGTGAGTAACTTTCTTTGTCGATTTTACCTTCCCCCTTCCATCTTATTTCCTGCAAGGCTAATATTTCCATTTTGTATTTAATCATTTCCCTGGCCACTTCTTCCATTTTCCCCGTGCCTAACATCGTTCTTATATTCCAAGTACCAATTTTTATTAATGACCTTTCTTTATTTTTCTTCTTTTCTGTGTTTGTCTTTTTCGGCATAATCCATTTCATAGCACTGTCGTCATCTTTATCGTCTAACCATTTTCGTTCGTCCGTTACTTTTTTGGCTCGTTAGCTCTCGTTATCTTTTTCTGCTGCTGGCTGTGCTCGTTATTCTCTGGGGAGCGGTCGTTTATCGTGCGTTTCTTATCTGTTTGGATTTCTGCGTCTTCGCTTTTAAAAGATTCCGCTCCGTATACCGTGCCGTTCACAATCAGTTTGTTATATCTAAGAGAGGCTTTGCGACCTTGTTCTCTGGCCTGTTTCAGATAAGGAATCAGCCGTTTTCTATCCTCTTGAACTTTTTTCGGATAATCATCGTTAATCCAGATTTCCGTGCCTCGTAATTTTTTCGCTTGTTTAAAAATCTCCATTTTGTTGTCCCACGTACGTAATTTAATTAAGATCGGTCTTTTCTTGTCTGGTTGGAAGGTACCTAGCCTTCTGATTTCTAGTGCATCTACTTCTGCATTAATTCCTGTTTCCATTTTATCCAAAATATCCTGAATCTTCCCTTTCACCTTCGTTTGGCCTTCCTTTTCTTCATCTATTATTCCTTGAACCACTATGTTATTTTTTTTCATTTCTTTCTCCAGCATTTCCAGTCTTCCTTCCTGCTCTTTAATTACTTGCTTTAGGAGCTGGTTCTCTTGTCTTAGATCCTTTATCGCCTCAGCGTTCCTGTCTAATTTCTCTTCAACATTTGATAATTTAGCGTTTATTTGAGCAAACATTTGCTTTATTTCCTCCATATTTTCCTTTTCGCCGCTCATTAAGAATTTAGAATTTTCGTTAATACGGGCCTGTTTTATATTTGTATTTACACGCGCAGACTGTTTACTTATCTTCCTACCGCGGGAAGCAGCTGACCCCGGTCAACCCGTCGGAGGTCAGCCTCTTATCAACGTCTTCGTTCAACTATTGTTAATTTGACGGCTTAATTCTAATCCTACCTTGAGTTTAGTTGATGTAATGTGTTCTACTTTCCTTGTTTTACTTGTTGCACATTCACTATTAGATTATTGGTCGTTATTTCACTAATTTTGAATTCTGTATTTATACATTTAAATAGTAGCGAATCGATGGACATCTGAGCATACCCAAGGCAAAATGGAAGTAAATTAAAAATGTACACAACAAATTCTTGGGAACATTACAATGTACCATGACATTGATATTCAAAAATGCTGTTAAAAGGAATATTAGATAATGTGTATGACTATCGTTAACATTATGAAATCTGAAAACTTAGGTCTTGTTTCTGGTCTCACAATTATTTGCAAAAAATGTTTGAAACAATTTTGGCTGTATTCAACAAATGTGGTATGTTCTACATATAATGTTTTCTTTATATTTTTAGTTCCCTTATCTGAAAGACGAAGAAAGTATTGTAATCGCGAAAAAATCTCCTTCCGAGATTTCTTCAGATCTTCGCGTTTCAGGGTCCCTAGATGACGAAAAACAGGTTTTTTCAGTTCCGTCTGTCGGTCTGTCTGTCTGTCGGTCTGTCTTTCTGTCGGTCTGTCTGTCTGTCTGTCTGTCCGTCTGTCTGTCCGACCGTTCGTCCGTCCGTCCGTCCGTCCGTCCGTCCGTCCGTCCGTCTGTTCGTCTGTCTGTCTGTTTGTCGGTCTGCCTGTTGGCAGTACAGCTCAAAGAACTATTTGTCGGAGGAAGACGATATTTTGTACACATATATATCTACCTCTCATGAAACCGGTACAATTTCATACAAATATATACAGGGTAAGCACCTTAAAAAAATTGTTTATTTTTGCTTAAACTGAGGAATACATAAAAGTATTAATTTGTACATAGTGATGGCTTTATCCTTGCCAAAAATGGGAATCATCAAATACAGAATAACTGTTCTACGAGACAAAAAGAAACAACGAATAAGTGTTTTAAGTTAAATAGACCTGGATCGCAATAATTGCCGGCGCGGGCGTGGCGCAGTCAGCGCGGCGGTGGTTCACCGGCGAACAAAGGAATCCAATGTTTGGCCTCGTTTGCAGGCACTAGTTCGAATCTCATTAAGGATAGTATTTTTTATTTAAAAATTGAATTTGGTATTATTAGAAACGTGAAGATATTTTTACCCACAGTTTCTTTTGATTTTTAAAATTATTTAGTGTCACAACGCCCACTTGTGTTTATGAAAGTATCCTCATAGAACTATAAACTAGCCCAGAACAATACCTTCTTGGCAATTGCTTTTGCTTGCAGAAAGCGGACGGCTGGGTCCGTGCCCATCTGGAAATTTCCTGGTTTCTCGGTTGCCCCATCCGACCCTAACGCAAGAGAGAATATTATGTCAACAATATTAAAACAGTGCGCTTAACCGTCATTTGCTAAAGGAATATATGTTTATCGAAAATACTGCTTTGCTCAATTTTGTGTCACAACATCCACTGCGAGGGAAGTTTTGAGTAAAGCCCTTTACAACTATTTTAAAAAGGTAGTTACAGTCAGTTAAGATAATGTTTTAATTTTAATTGATTTCCGAAACCACCTATAGATACGCATTTTGAAGATTAATATTTACAAAATAGATCTGCATGGTGGTGTTTAGTTTCGATGAAGCGATTGGCTATGTGTCACTTTGATTCACAATTTATTAATGATAGAACAAAAAGGTTACCTATGTATCAAAATGTGTATAGAATCTGTAGGAAAACGGCTTTTTATACTTAGTACATAATTATTTACTATAACAACAAGAATGATTTTTCCCAATACACAAATATTTTTCTAAACCTTCATAAAAGCACTGACCACTAAAACCAGTAAAAAATATTTCCGGTATTTCTATTCTTTCCATTTTGATCATCTTCGATTATTCTCCAGTGCACACTGCCTTATTTAGTCCCCATGCAGTTCTTAATATTTCCTTCCATCTTAATTAGTTGAGTTGTCTTTCAAGCATTCCAAAATTAATGGAATTTTAAAGGATCCGGAAATTTCGCTAAAATCACCAGCTTGAAATCGTGTCAGGCGACTACGCGACTCTTATTAATTATGAAAGTGCGTTGAAATAGCTAAGGTTCTGCGCCTAATTGCGAGTTTGATACTTCGTCGCCCATTAAAATATATATCCAGTGTTGCGTCTATATTCTAACCCTCGTAATAGTATTACATAAAAATTTTAATAGTTCTATTGCGAGAAAGTAGTTGCAAATCTGGACTATATGACCACCCTTAATGCAAGAAGGGAGTATATAAAATCCCTTTCAAATTCTCGAACGTTGGTAAACCTTAACCCATTGATTCAAAGAGACCGTTTGATCGTGCCAAATAGAAATTTCGGGTTGACCATTACCGTGGGTACATATTTGAGTTGCCCTAAGCAGTAGAACCTTTCCCTATTATGTCTCGTTGCTAGGCTGGAACACGAGCATTATTTGCAACACGTTTAATTTCATCCTGGATCTTCATATCTGGACCCCGAATTTGTAAATATGGACAACTAATTTTCCTTACAGCGGTAAAATGGAAGGGTTTGGAAAACAATTTTGCATTGAAAATGTATTTTGCCAATTTTTTATTTGTGATGTGATTCTAAGTGTTGGACATCTAATATTAAATAATAGGAACAGCTTTATTGTTTTTACTTAAAACTTATTGAAATAATAAATTAGAATTTTCCAGTAGTCTATAAACAATTATCATTAGTCAGGTTTTGAGGTTGTCATCATTTACTTAGCATAATTGGTGCAATGCAGTAATTGATTTTAGTGTTATCAAGCATAGTAGAGTCGACCTAACATTTTTGGTATCCTTTATTTTGGGATCTAAGTCACACAGATGTGTAATCACATTTTCTTTGCCTTTTTGAGAATAGTCTTTATTTAGATTTTTCAAGCAGCCCGTTTTGGAACAATAGTATTTTTTAGTCAAAGGTCAAGATTTCGAGTTGGAATATGAAAAATTCAAAATGGCATAAAATTCAGAATTCCGATAATCCAAAATGTTTAAATGCAAGAAAAACTATAAGATGCAAGAAAAATTATAAGATGCAAGGACAAAATTTTTATTTAAAAATGTACAATTTTAATAGAAAAGAGCAGAGCTGTAGCAAGTGATTATAAAGGAAAGTCACAACCCGTACTAATCAACGCAGAGCCGTAACCGCTAGCACTACGAACTTGAAATTTGGGTGAAATGTTTCAATTGTTATGTAAGGTAGTGCTGAGATGGGGTTTTCTGAAATTCTAAACCTAAATGGGCGAAAATGGGTAAAATGTGTTTTGACGAATTCCTCAATATCTCTTACGCCCGATGAGATATGGACTTGGTATTTACTTGCAAAGATGTTCAATGCAAATGCCTACAAACGTATTTCAGGGTTTGCCTTAATCAACCCCTAAAAGAGCAAATATGGATTCGAGGTAAATTAAAGAACCCTTCTATGTTTACTGAGTTAGAACATTCTCTTTGGGGATATGTATGTATTTTTAAAATATCTAAAAAGCGATGTAAGGGAGTTCAATGCACGTTGTACGAATTTTTAAATAAAATGTCAGAATTATAATTTGCAAGGACAGAGTGACGATATAAAGTTTAGGATGATGGTATAAAAAACCACAATGCTGAGATAGCCTTATGTAGGAATTTTGATGTCAAAATTTTGATGTAAGAGGTCAGGGTACTGAGAAAGTTCAGAATTCCAATATAAAAATTTTATGTTGCAAAATCGTATGTTAGAATTATAATAATCACTGTGAGAATTTTGAAATAAAAAGTCAGTGCTAAGATATACATTTCGGATGCTAAGGTGTAAGATTTTGAGTTGAAAAATTTTGATGTAATATATTGAAATTCTGACATAGCATGTTAGAATTTTGAAAGAAGACGATATAATTTCGAATTTCAACGAAATAGTGATGCGATGAATTTCAAAATACTGATAAAAAAGCTTAAATTTCTGTGACAATATGTCAGACTATTGCTATAGTAAGAATGTTAAATTAAGAGGTCAGAAGTCTGAAATGCGAGGTCAGGCTTGTAAGATATATTTCAGCATTCTTTGAAAAACATGCAATACATTTGTAAGCTATTAAAATTACGAAAATAAACCCTTTATAAAAGTTAAAAGCTGTTTGGTATATAAAAGGGTTGCGAATTAACTAAAATTGGCGTAGTGAAAATAAAAAAGTATATGTTAAAAGATTAAAAGATGTGAAGACGATATGGATGAAGAAAATGGATGTGGTGAAAATACCTACGTAATACAGTTGTAATCTATAAAAGCAAATATCTGAATGGGATACCGAACTACATTACATCATATGAATTGGATAACAGGGAATGGTTTTACTGGAAGTGGTTTACATCTAGTTTGTTAGCATAGTGAGCGTTTTATGGTGTGGATAGGAGATTTTTATATAATGGAGTTCTAATTCGACAAGCTTGTCATGCAAGTGACATTTCGTAACTTGCATCTAGTCGAGGTTCGTGATACTAGGTCGTCGGTGGCTGGAAGATGTTGGTAGGAAAACATCGATGGCGTTTGCTGCTGACAGTACTACTGGAGAAAGTTGGTAGGTGCCTTGTTATGTTTTGACCAGGAAGTCTTTGCGGAACCAGGTGTTTTGGCGGTGTTCGTACTAGGATTTTTTTGGAAGTTGGGAGATCTTTATGAGATTGCTGGATGCGTTTGGCTTGGTAAAGGAGATTATCGAGGTCTATGAACAGGTGGCATAATACAGGTATTTAAATAAAAAACTGAAAGAAAAAGATAGAAAGAGTGAAGTGAGGTAATTTTTATTTTGATATTTGTTGAATGACAAGTAATGTAACGAGAAAGTATTTGTAATTGATTTTACACTTGCATAATTCATAGTGACAGGTCACAGACTTACAAGTTGTCATGAAATAAGAGAATCAAATTTCAGGAATAGAAGCAGTCTAGATTACGAGCGAATCCGACCTATGTTTCAGTTGGGAGTAAAAATGTCTCTACCGGAGTTAGCGATTTAATAATATTGATAATCTATAATTATAAAAGGGCAAATAAGTTACTAAAAATTCAATTTTAAAAGAGAATTGATTGAAAATAAACTAAAGTACAGTAAAAGTTATTATACTACTCTTTCTGTAGGAGTTTTTATGTATAATAAAAACTAGTGATATCTACCCTGTTTGTTTAATTCACAGAAGTAATATCAATAATAATATATATAATTCTCACTTACCTTGTTGCTTTCAACTGAATCATATATTGACATATCTCGTACTTTCATAATTGACTTTGAAATTATGTCATGTTTAAATATACCTCGGCTAGCCAGCTTATTTAGCAATTGATACTCTCTCTACTTCCCAGCTGAATGAGTTAATGTCAAATATAACTGTATTAATGAATTGTACCTTGAATAACCAAATAAATATCAATTTGATTATTTAAATCACACTCTTAGTACTTGAGTTTGAATCTAATTAACTGTTATAGTGTATTAAACGTTTGAATTGACATTACAAATTAATAGTCAGATTAAAGTTGTCAAAATTATTTAATTAAATGAAAGTTCCAATAAATGAGGTTAAATACTTTTTCAAAAATAACTAGACCCAAAATGAAAAATTTCTAATTATAAAGATCGAAACCGTCGAGTACTCAAATCACCATATTAATTTAGAAAACTTAATATTCTAAGATTCTCTAAATCTAAATACACGTTTTAAATTCTAAATTTGCCGTATCCAAACTGTTACTAGAATACACTAACCTTCAACAGCCAAACTCGTACTTGGGATGTGGCTCTAATATCAGTTTCACACTGATCGAAGTCGTCAAACACCTACTTGAAGATGATGATGACCCATAAAAGCTCGTTGTAGGCAGACTTGACCGTTTAATATTTTCTTAAAACGGTATTGCAGCATGCCACACACACAAACACTCACTAAACTGATGGCTTGTACACCAATGACCACTTGAAATGGCTTCTATAAATCTCCAACTCACTATGTGAAGACTAATATTGACCCCTTGGTCAGTATTTGATCGTGCAGAAGGCTATTCTTACTAACACGTATCAAATTGAATTATATCCTCACAATTAAAGGTATTATTCGACCTTTAATGTGAATATTTTGACTGATAATCTTTAAATTATAGAAACTTTTCAACCCTTGTAAACAACCTCTTGGTTGCTAATATTTACTGCCACCCGTTATTCTCTTACACTTGTTATCACATGATACCCTTTTGATATCTTGATATTAATTGAAAATAATTAAGCATTCTCACAGCATGCTACATTACAAAGTCAAATGTAATAGCTGAAGTATAATGATTATTGTTATAACATAAACCATTTTAATATATAAAAATTATTATAACATAGTCAATTATAACAGTATACCGGGTGCTGACTTGCGCGACGCACCATAGGAATTTGCATAGTAAATTCTTTATGTTCAATTATTTGCTCCCCTAATTATTTTAGAGTTAAAGTGTAAATACATTTTTTGTAGAGAAAAAAATACTGCATCCATTCATACTGTTGTAAAGAATTTTTCATTTTCCGGAACCGTAGGAATGCAAAAAACGAACTAGCATTTTCACAAAAATCAGTGATGCCATGGAATTATTGAAACAATCCAATGCCAACGCAAATTCGTGCGGCGCGACAATATGTGCTGTTTGTTTGTTTGTCATTGATGTTTGACGTTTATAATAATTCATTATTATGTTTTGCTTAATGTCTCTAAGATACATAGACCTTCTCCATAACAAAAATGGTTTTAGGAGTATGGTGGACGTTCATTAAGTAAGCTCCTTGTTTATTGTAAAATATCCGTATCGGCAAATTCCAAACAGTACAACCATTAATAGACTAATGCATTTTAAGTTTAAGACTACAGGCAGGTTATTAAATAATTGTAGGTGCAATAATGTGGTTCAGAACTTACACCAAAACGAGAAAAACGACAATACGTTCAATATTTTGACGGCAGTGACTGGATAATCGCCCCGCGCGCACTTGTGTTGGCATTGGCTTGTTTCAATAATTCCATGGCATCACTGATTTTTGTAAAAATGCTAGTTTGATTTTTTGCATTTCTTCGGTTCTGGAAAATGAAAAATTGTTGGCAATAGTATGAATGGATGCAGTATTTTTTACTCTACAAAAAATGTATTTACACTTTAGCTCTAAAATAATTAGGGGAGCAAATAATTGAACATAAAGAATTTACTATGCAAATTCCTATGGTGCGTCGCGCAAGTCAGCACCCGGTATATGTGTATGTAGGTTAGAGTTATGCAATAAAATTCTGAATTTTGATATAAACGATTACTATTTTGGTGCATACCGTCAGAATGTTGTACTAAAGGCAAAATATTGACATACAAACTGGGAGTTTTCGAAAATAAGGTTGGAGTTCGGAGAAAAAATTCAAAATTCTGATGTAAGAATTAGAAATTCTGAGATAATATGTCAGAATTCTAAAGCAGATTGTCACAATTTTGCTTTAGAGTTCGATTGCTGAGATATAAGTCAGAATTCTGAAATGCAAGGTGACAGTTCTGAGAAAAAATTAAGAATTCTTATATTGCAGGTTACAATTCCGGGGTAGAATGTGACAATGTTGATATAAAGTGCTATAAATTTGAACTAAAAGATTAGAATATTGAGAATTATATGATTGACAGTCGACATTTTGAAAAAGTGAGAATCAGAAATGAATGAGTTGTAATTAGCAAATAGAAGTATGATTGTCATTAAGTATTTTAATACGAAGTGCTGCTGAATTTCGTTTAGGGAGACTCGACGTACTGCTTTAAAAGAAATAAAACAAGTTTTAAATAGTTGTTATTTGCAGCTGATCGGTAATGATCTCATAAACACTTAATTGTTGTTGAATTTGTCAGAAAGATTGTGTTAAATAATTATCAGTAACTGATTGTTTGTACTAATATGGGCTGGAATTCAGCTCGATTCTTCACTTATATAAATTATTATATAAATTCATAGAAAGTTAGGTACTCGAACGCAAGATGCAATCGCATAAATATAAATGTTCTACTAAACTATGACACACAACCTTCAATACTGCCTGAACGCATAATATCTACTGAAAATTTCTCTGAATATATTTTAAATTGAAATCGGGTTCATGTGAATTTTACCTAAATAAAATTGATGCACTCTCATAGTGTTCAACAGTTCTTCAAAACTTCCGCATATTGTGATAAACAACTGTTTTAAAAACCTGTTATCGCTTTAAGTCGCAGCTTTTCAGGACTAAAAAGTTTTGAGTGTCTAAAGTAACGTAGAATATCGAAGATGGAAAAATAAGGAACATGGGGAAATAAATGGATAAATACATAAAAAACACGAAACATTTTGTCGCCATACTACATACTACATGCTACATAAAATACCATCTAGAGATCCCACCTGGAGAAACCCAGGCAACAATTTTTATTGATTCTGTTAGAGGGATAAAAAATAGAACTCCTCTTGCGAATGTTTCAGATCCATCACAACAGCTGTTGTTCACCTAGATACTTGCTTCTGCGAAGTAGTCTAAAGTTTTCATATTTTGAAAGCAGATTTAAATTTATAATATTTAGTTCAAGCTGGTCCAGTGAGAGAGGCAAGATTTAATTTTGGCAATGTTCCTGGATTTGAGATCACTCAATAATTATTTTACAGTTACTGTTATTACAACACAGTGGCATTTTAATGCAAAAAGCTGCGGAACGTATAGCTCTTCGATATGAAATATATTATAATATTATTCTGGAAAGATTCCAGGCCGGAATTTCGCCTTACCTGTATAACTTCACATTTATATTCATATGAGTTTCCATTTTGAGAGAATCAGGATTATATTGTTATTTGTTTATTATACCAATTTTGCTATAGAACGAAACCGTAGGTGTGCCACTTTATGAAAAGGGGGAACTTTATAGCTGCCTAGCATTTTAAAAATATTGTATTGAATTAACAGCTGTGTCATATATCATATATGTCCAAGCAGTATATCCCATAATAATAAATAAAAAACGGCCACTGTCACAAAATATATATTTTTACTCTCTTTATTATACTGAAGAGTGACAACATTTAGATAAAATAACACCACTTTGAAATATTAAGTCAACATTATGACATGAATGATAACGATGGACAAATGCAAACACCAAAGACCTTGTTTAATTCGGGGCGCCCGGAACCGATTCGGCAAAGCATACTTAATACGTAATATTCAAGAGCTATTTTAGGCTGCGCAACGAAGTTTCATAAAAAACGCAGTTAGTAGCAGTATGGTTTCTCTCTTTAAAAAAACAAGTACTTTGTTCAATCGCCAGTTAGCACGCATATATTAGTGAGATTTCCGTCTATTATTCTTGACAAATACCAAAAATTGCTGCATAAATTTTAAAAATCAATCAATAGGTGGCTGTTTACTAAATACAAATTACAGCGAGTCAAAGACATATAGTGAGCAACTCACATAATCAACACTTTTCACGACTTCAGTCGAAGCGAGAGACGCAAGGGATCGTCGGTGCACAGAAATTGGAGTAACATACTTCTCACCAACAATCGCTGACCATGTGCGTTCAAAGCGGAGCCGCAAGAATGAATAAATTGCTACCAGGTGTCTCCACCAGGGGAGTGCACTTGACTCTTGGCTGCTGATCCGATCTCTAAGTGGCCTTCCAGACAAACCCCAAAGATGACAAAAATGCCAATTGTAAATCTTAAAATTATGTAGGCAACTCACATGTTGTTGTCTCAAGAAATTGCCGTTGCATTTTAGTCATCGGTTCTCGGAACTCTTCTTACTATGAAGAAGAATTCCAATTAAATATCTTAGAATTTTGAATTTATACGTGAGATATTTTATTATTTTTATATTTATTAGACGATAAAAGAAATCATGAACGCAACTAAAATATTTTAAATTTAATTTCTAAGCACATTCTTATAAACGGCCATTCATACCCAAGATATACTCCAAAGAGCGGAATACAAAAGGGTTATGCACCGCTAATTTTTGTTTAAGGATTCAAATCTGCTGCTGAAAAGACGCGGAATAAATCCGGAAATCCGAAGACGCGATTAAATGCTCAAAACTCCCGGAAAATAAAATTGGAAGCCCTGATTTATTATTAAGCAATGTAATAGAATATTATTCCCTCCAATAAATTACCTCCGTGAGGGGAAAGGAATTGAAATAATTTTACTTCACCGAGCTTCCTGAGGGATTCTGCTCTGTGCCTCGGATGTCCTATTAAATAACATTCGCAAATATTAAGATATTATAAAATTTACATTTCAGATACGGGCGCTTTGAGCACGGGGCGGGCGCCTGTTTCGGCATAATTCCATAAAATTGCTAAAGGAACGCAGGATTACTTTGATTGTTTTGAAAGCGTTGTAATTAAACGTTTTGATTAGGGCAGTAATTAAGGGCCATCCAGGACTGGCAAAGGGAATTCCGCCATCGATTCGCAAATTGCTTATAATTACAGACATTCTTCTCGTTCCTGTTGTATTGCAGGGCTGAAGTGGCTGAAGAGCAAAGCTACTCCGTATAAATGTCCTGTGTAGATGCTTAACACACGTTTTGAGTCCCCAGTGCGCCATTATTTATAATAATGCCTTCATTTATTACAGCTTTACCCCGCAGACTTGTACAAACCTTAGAAACTCTCACTGTTCTTGTTATTACTGGCAGTTTGGATATGTCCCTTAGGGGTGTATTCTCGGGATGTAGTTTTGATTTGTGTCTTACAGGCTGCTAGTTTTATTTTAAATTTAATACACCACCCGCAACGTTTATTTATAACGAGCTGTAAGAAAACACGCTTATTTAGCTTGTAAGCTAAAATAGCAAACTGGGGACCTTAACCGCAGGATTCCCTGAGAAGGTAAAGCATATACCTCTAGCATGGAAAATGGCATAACTAATTCTTTAAAAATACAGCAATTTCCAGCTTTAAATATTTATGAAAAGATATATTTCTGATGAATTTTGATGAATTACTTTTCTCAATTTTTAAATTCTAAATTTTTTAGTTGAGCTGTTCTTACACCGCAGTTGACTAAAAGGGCTGTCTAATAGCGCAGTGGAGGACGAAGGGGTATTTCTATACATTTGTTTGCTCTGCGAACGACAAAATAAGGTCCAAAAGTTTGTGAAATTGATGAGCGCCACCTTCTGATATAAAGCCTTGAGGTAGAGTACCAAACCTTTCAGCAACCCAAGGACTTTTCCTGGCTTCGAGAAAAATGGCCTGGCTGGGTCGGAACTTCCCTTGTTGATTTGACTCATATCAGATTATAAAAACATAAAATTCATTTACACACATAACATATTAAAGTGAAGCTTATCATAGTAACAGCAGCTATAACAAAAAAAAGATGAATACCTATTCTATAACAAATTAAGAATTTTAGTTCCTAGAAAGGCATTATGCATTGCTTGAAAAGAGTTGCGTGGGGAGACGTAATCTACAACTTTGACAGTCCTAAAGGTGAACGTAATTCACATTGCATCGAATACAGCTAAAAGGAAACCCTCAACCGTTGGTGGTGGTGAACAGCTGAACTTGATAGCTCAATTTCGTCACAATTTAGTGGTAGTTAATCAAGCATGCATAACTCCAACAACGCAAATTGGATAGATTATAAAACTTACATTCAAAATAGAAAGATTAGGTGCCACACTGACAAATAGCGTGCAGATAATAGTTTCCGCAATAAGGTGAATAGTATTAACTCAAGAAACGCGGTACGTTAAAGACATTTCGGGTGTGGACCATTAGACCCGTTTTGCTAATCCGACAATGTCGAAACGGCAATCTTTATCTATTGATTTGCTTTCCTCGGTTGATAAATCATTATTAATAAGTAATGAAAAACAATTATGTGTACATGAGGACAGCACTGCCATATAATTGTGAAATGTACCGCGAAAAAAAGATCAAGGGCAATAAAAGCTAAATGTTTGTCAAAGAGACCACGAAAACGATTTTTTTAAAATTCTTTAAAATTGAATTCATTCTAACTGTACGCATGCATACAGATTTTGACCAGAATGGAGAATTATTTTTTCTAATTACTAATATTCAACAAAGCAAGGGTTTAACACTTTTATCTGAAAATTTTGTTTTTTCTGCAAAGCTCACTTATCAGATATATTTGCTTCAATATTAAGTAATGCATATATAGGATACCCAGATAAAGCATTATGTTACAAACGGACTTTGGTAAACAAGGAAATCTAGTGATATTCCAAGTGTACGCATCCTTAGATTCAGCTTCGGAAGACGACGCAAAAATTTTTATAACACGCTAAAAGAAGCAATGAAGAAAATATGGGTAGGACGAAAACGGATAATAATAATAATAAATATGAGATTGTAACTATAAGGTGGGAGAAGATAAAAAGAAGACAAGACACTACAGGAAAATATGGGAAGTTGTAAGGAATGAGATAGGGCACTGGTAAATTTTGCTCTACAACACATGCTGTTTATTATAAACACCTTCGTCAAAGCACGAACAAGAACAAAATAAACATGGTATTCATCTAATAGCAGTTATAAAAATAAAATAGAGTACATATTTACAAATCAACGACAGTCAGTAACAAATGTAAAAGTAAGCAATACACTATCTCACTCAATAAGGAAAAATACAAGGAGGAAATCTCAAACAAGATTATCCTAATTGAAAAGCTCTAACAGGAGTTACAAATGCCGGAAATATGTAATAAGTTAGAGGCGATTATTATTAAAGCAAAACCAGCAGATATGGTGCAAAAAGCAATTAAAAATAAACTCACGTTGCTAGAGTAAAAAAAAACTAATAAAGAAGAGGAAAATATTAAAACTCACAGAAACTAGCAATTGACTAGAGTATAGTGAACAAAATAAGCTGACAAATAAGTAAATAAGGAGAGGCCTGAGAAACTAAAAAATTAAAAACAGCAAAGATAATTATGGAAAATGGAAACAACAAAGGGAGTAAAGGGAGAGTTAAGGTTGGGGAAGCCATGGATAACGAAAGTGAAGAACGAAGAAGGAATCTTAAAGAGAGAATGAAATGAAATTGTGAAAAAGGTGATAAAAGCGACTATAAAGGTGAAATGGAGAAAACGCAAATACAAAAATTAAACCAAGAAACAGTAGAACATGAAATTGAACTAATATCACTAACTAAAATAGGTGGCACTTAGATGAAATATAAAATACAGATGAAATAATAAAAGTACTACCACTAGAAGCAATGTCGTTAATAGAGATTATTTTCATCAAAATAACATTTGAAAGGGGAAATAAAAATTAAATAAAAAATTATAAACCGATAAGTCAGCTGCGAGCAATGTACAAAACAGTCTCTGACGATGGTCAAGGCCAGAATAACAGAACAGTTAGATAGGAACCAACCAGTGGAGCAAGCTGGTTTCAGAAGTGGATTCTTAACCATGGACCATCTGCAGACAATCAATTAAATTACTGAGAAATACAAAGAATATGAGAAGCTACAAACGCGAACGATCGTACCAAAATACGTCAAATTATAACATAGATATCTAGCCAAAGGAAGACATCAGTAGGAGTGAGAAAGGAGGATCAGCAAATTTGTTCACAACTGTACTGGAAGATATTTTTAGTAAATTTTACTGGAGAGGACATAAAATCCGGATTGCAAGAAAAAGTCTATCAAACCTCCGATTGGCGAATGATGTCACGCTAGTTGCAGAAAGCAGAGCTCAATGATAAAAATGCCGGAAGACCTAGTAATAGAATGCGGAAAGACTAAACTGAAGATCAACTACAAAGAAGCTAAATTAATAATTAACGAAACACGACAATAGGACAAACAATAGTGCTGGAGGGCAAAAGCAAAATGGAGCTGCATGGAAAAGTAACTATGACTAGGACAAAATTCTTAGCTGCTAAAAATATATAAAAAGTAATAGAATAACCGCTATAAAGACGAAAGTATTTAATATGTATCTATTACCAACATATGGCGCCGAAACCTGGAATCTGACTAAGCAACAATACCAAAAACTACGTGGAACCTAAAAACAATATGGAAAGATCAATGTTGAACATAAGGTTTCAGAATTGAATTCGATTAGAAGAAATCGGAAGAACAGGTGTAGAAGATGTCGTGAAAACGTGTAAGGAGCTGAAATGGGAAGGGTAGCTACAACTTGGATTCCAACCGACGCGACAATAGGAAGCCGAATGAAAAGACGCTGGGTAGGTGAAATTGAAGACTATTCAAGATCCACATGGCAACAACAAAAAAAATAGAAGAATATTGTCAAAAATCTGTAAAGGGCTTTACTCACAACTCTCGCAAGTGGACGTTGTGACACTAAATAGTTTTAAAAACCAAAAGAAACTAGGTGTGAAAATGTCTTTACGTTCCTAGTAGTATTGGAACAATAAAAGGAAACTCTTTTTACTGTAAATTACATAATTTTCAAATAAAAAAACCTATTACCGGGGACATTCGAACCGCAGCACCTCCGAATGCAATTTAAACGTTTGGAAATATCCGGCAAGCCCACGGAGCACCTCTCACACCATTGCGTAGCATCGGGCTTAAATAGAACGCATTTACTAGTAACCCCGTTTCTCCCATTTACACAATTTACTTTGTATCTGTCGGATCTCATTTTCGCCAAGGCTAAGGACTGAGCTGTGTGCAAATGATTACTGTTATTTATTTATTAGTTAAAGCAAAAGTAAACAACATTTTCTTTTTATACGATACTAACGCTGTATATAATTATCCGAAGTTTTCTAGGTTTCAAGCCAGGGAGACATAATCTGCATGCAAAATATTGTCTTCCTCTAACAAATAGTTTTTGAACTATACCGGTAACAGACAGACACACTGAAAGACAGACGGACAGGCATTTCCACAACATTAAACAATTTAAAAACTTACATCGATGATATTATGAAAAAAAATCCACAAGCTATATTTTTGTTATCTTATTGATGGTATAGCTTTTGTTTATCTGATGCATTGAAACAAAACGCGTTGCTTCTAAGCCCGACGAAACTTGAATTCCTCACACTTTCTTCAATTTCTGCCACAACAATACTTTATTTCGTTGTTTAATAGCTTTTTTTTCTCCGGCTGCTCTTCCTTTACTCAATTCACTTCACTCAATCCCAAGTTGAATTTTTGCTAATTGCCTTATTGAGAACGGCACAACCATCGCTTTTATTCCGCAACCGTGTCACTGGATTATTTCTGGTTTTGTAAACGTCGGTAATTATTAGGACTCTAAATTATTTAACATTAATGTTTTCTTATTTTCCTTTCAAAATCGTAGCATCTTCTTCATTTGTCCACTTTCCAATATTATCAAAAAAGTAATGGTTTACGAAAATAGAAGGAGAATTCTATAAAATTAACAGAATGAATACGCCCAGAAGTTGACCGTGCGGCATTTTTTGCCTCTCTGATTTCTCGAGGTAGTTGCAGTGGTTCTGAAGACCATTTTAAATTACTTTTCGGTATATAAGAACCCGGCGAAGAACTGGCCGTACCTGTCATTCCAGGTGCAGAATTATCTTCACCGGAAGTGCTTACCGATGTTTTGATACGTGGTTTTTCACGTAATCTGATTCCTCTTCATTTGTAAGTTGGTGATTTGTCAACATCGCTGAACTGTTTACCACAATTTTTACGATTAACGTTCATTAAGCGCCCTTTTGTTGTTGTACGCAATGCTAGTAACGCGCTATTAAACTGGAGTTTGTAAAAACTACTGCAAGCCAAGGTTTGACTGCAAGCAGCTTATGTAGTTATAACATTCCACATGCGGTGGAGCTGCGACTATTGCACAAAAACGTTATAACACGCATAAACTTGCAAAATCATGGCGGAATTTATAGGTACTCGTATTTCATGCAATACTACGCATTGCTCAAGTATGGGGTTTTCATTAAGATATGTTATTTCAAAAAAGGCAAATTTTTTGTTGAAAGACATTTTTATTTCAATTTAAGCTACAAGCACTACGATTAAATAGGGAACACGATATTTTCTAAATGGCAGCTTCCGTTTCTGTAACAAATAGTCATAACTTTGAGGAAATTATGCATCATGTCAGTGCACAGCTCGAACATTGTTTCTGAGGGCTTGAATTATTTGTGGATTATTGGCGCCCACTTTGTCCTTTACGTAGCCCCAAAGGAACAAGATAAGCCATGCCAGATCGCAGGATCTAGGCGACCACTTACTGAAAGTGAAAGAAGCGAACGTCTTAGCGATATTTTTACCTTACTATTTGTATGCGTTGCTATAGCGTATATTCTTCCGTTTTTTCTAAAATAATAGTTTTTATTTGCCAGCTGTCAAGAAATTATAGCTCTGTTTGACAGTTAAGAAATGCCCCAAAACTTTCGATTAACGGCGACAGTAAACTGTTCTTTAATATTACGGCCACTTTTGATTTTGGCGTTGTCGGCTTAAACCTGTTTTGAAAATGCAATCCTACTCCTTTTTTTATTATCTATTAATAACTTAATGGAACTTCGTAGAGGAGAGCTAACTTCACTTAGTAGTTTTTGAAAGCGAAGCAAAGTCTACATTTTGGAGCTATTGCAACCGAGATGCAAAAGTGATAATTTAGTTCTTTGCACTGCACGTGATCGTGGGCCGTTATCAATCTTAATGTTCCTACTTAGGTAAGTCGCGTTATAGGCCCGTTAGGGAACGCTAGGAACCGCTAATTCGTTTTGAGGCGTTTGTTTAGCGCCGACATGCAGATCTTTTGCCAAATGCATCACTCCCGCTTGTAATAGCTGGAAATTTTGTGGTCCTGCAAGCTTTGTTTTGTTCCTGGTTGCATTTTTGCGAAGTTACTGCCTTTGGAAAACTAAATGGCTGTAGCTGCGCTATAGCATCAGCTCTATTTTAAAACTTTTCTATTTAATCAAGATAGTACCAAGTTTCCATTTTAGCACTCAAGGCGGCCAGAAAAAGGTATTTAAATATTATCTTGATGTTACATGCCGTGTTTCATACTTGTAAGTTTTTCGAAGGCCTATCGGCAGACTTGCGTTATATTTCTCAAGTTAGAGATTTGCTTCTTTAACCAAAGCTATACAGACTGCACTTTAGATAGAATGGGTTATTGCTGACACTTGCGCAGTTATAACAACCGTACTGCGACTATAACCCTTCATACTATTAAATGCGTCATTTGCTTTTGATCCAAAATTTCATGTTGTTTCAAGAAATAAAGTTTAAGCTGGTTGAAAAGACTTCCTCTAATATGAAAATTTTAATACTTGGAGAGATAAAAAATGGCATTAACGTCATAGAGGTAGTAAGGTGTTAAACTAACTAAAGATTGTGAAGAACGACTCTTTTAGATGAAGCTTTCAATGTGACCTGCTTGCGGGTCAAGCTGAGCTGTTAAGAGTGAAATCTGAAATGAGGTTTGGAATAAAGTTGTCTATGGATCCACATTGAACCGAAAGGGTATTTAAAGCGTCCAACAGCACTAATTGCAGTTTTCCATAAATAGAAAAACTATGCTAATAATAAGAACTCCTGAATGGAATGCCGTCTCCAACGAAAGAATGATATCATTGATTTCGAGTACTTCCACGGCCATTGGCGCAAGTCGTTCGACACATAGATAATCATTAGTGTTCTTGCTGCGAAAAATAAACATTCACGTTAGAATGTTGTAGCCAGTTGTATTTTCCATAGTAGAAGAGTCTATCTTTCGCGATCTCATACGCAGTCATGACTGAAAAATAAGATAAAGGTCCATAATTTACTATTTTTGTAGCAATAATAACGTAGGCAGCTTACAAACAACTCTTACATTTTAAATATGCCGTTGCTGGCAGAATGTGTTTTCAATCCTAAAATATGAACTCATAACGCTTAAAACTCATGAGCAAAGTTTTCAAAATTTATTGGCACAAAAACCTATAAAAGTACATGTCCTCATTAGAAGCACCGGTCGACCATATCTCATACCTTTTGTTTTTCCTTCTACTTTTAAACTTCCCAACACTTTTAAAGTTAGGAAAACTATCAGCAGTGATACGCCGCCTGCGTTATATTAACACCTTGCACCACAAATTGCGTTTTGAAGTACACCAATTCGGGCCACCCCCGATGCAAAAATCGCCTTGCAAGCTAGGTGCGCGTCATCCACAGCATCCTTGTATAATTAATCAGATCAATTCAAGCAATTTGAATCCACATGTTGCATCCACAGCGAGGAAGCCCTGGAATCTGAACCAAAGTATCCCAAAGCTCTACAGCACGTTATTAATCCCCAAAGGGCAGCGATTATTTGCTCAGTGGCGTAGAATTAAGAGGTAGGGAGACTGAAATAGATTAGTCAATACTTCACACCGCTTATCGATTAGCCGTGTGTAACGTCAAGCTTTCGTTTCATTCATTAATTTATTTCAGGCGTTTTTTCGCCGCTAGGAAGAACCGATGGCGTCATGGTTGTTCCGCTTTGATAAGGCATCGCCTGTCGCAGCGAACAGTTCGGGCGAATTTAGAAACGATAACGCGAAGTACAGTTTGGAAGTGCCTCCTGCAGATGAGGAAACTTTTCCCGGAACTAACGACCTGGATAACTAGCACGGAAAATTTAGGTTATGTTTTCGAAAAGTCAGTTAATTAGGTTATCTATTCTTGTTAATCTTCCACCGCTTCAATATAAATGGTAAATAAAGTTCAAAAACGAATTATTTTGTGTTGGCGTTATGAAAATTAAAAGCATCTAGCTTACAAACACCTTTGTTATGTAAATTTAATTTAGTAGAGGAAATGAATGTTACCCGATGTCATACGAACAAATTGTGTTTAAACTGACTGGCGTTTTGAGTTAAATGTCAAGCATTTACAGATGCTGGTTTGATCGTATATCATACAATATACCATGGTTTAATCCATTAATACTATTAAAATGGAAGTTTTCAATACAACCGAATATAACTCCAAGAAGAGAACAATAGTATTCAGATTTTACAAAATACAGTGTGAGTTACTATCGCCCTTTGTTTAAGCAATTGATGAAACGGTTTGCAGATGAATGCACCATCATCATTCATGCCAAACATATCGACCTAATAAAAGCCAGTGAACTGTTGTGCAGACACCAACAGTTTGAAAAAGATGAAAGAATTATTCCCTATAACCTGAGAATCATCGATCAACCAGCTACTGGTCGAAGCAACTTTTGCTGACGTTTATTCTGCTCTCTATACTAACTCCTTCCCCTTATCCATTTTAGCAAACGTAAGATATTTTGTTTCTTTTTTAGCAAGAACAGGGAGTAGTCTTAAAGTTTACTGCTGACATATGGGTCACAACATTTTTTTAATGCGGGATAACTGAAAATCTGTTTTGAAATATCTACTTAAAGTAAAAGAACTAGAAACATCTGTAAAAAGCTCTACCCTGAACTTTCCTCGCCCGAATTAGATCAATTTTCAAATTTAAAAAATGTATTCCGCTGGGGTTTGAACCCTCCGTACCTGCAGTGCGATCTTAACCGCATCTCCGCAGCGATCGTAACTGCAGCGAAATTCCAACTGCGCCATCATGCCTTATAGAAATATGTGAAAGTTGTTGCATTTTTCTATTTCAAACGTAACCTCAAAATAAACAAAGTCTTATTTTTTTAAGGTGCTCACCCTGTATATATTTGTATGAAATTGTACCGATTTCATGCGAGGATGATATGTAATATGTATGCAAAATATCGTCTTCCTCCGACAAATAGTTTTTGAGCTATACTGCCAACAGGCAAACAGACAGACAAACGGAATTAAGAAAACCTCTTTTTCGTCATCCAGGGACCTTGAAACTTGAAGATCTGAAGAAATCTCGGAAGGTGATTTTTTCGTGATTACGATACTTCATTCCCGAAGAGGGAAGTAAAAAGTCTCGATAATTTGAACTGCTGGAAAGATTTCAGTGGAATACCTGTCCTTGAGTCAAAGATTTCAAGTGTTAATATTACTAAAAATTAGATAGCATTAAAAAATTCCATCTTCTATTAAGGTTTAACAGATTTATGAAATCTAAAATCTTTTAACAATTTCAGCAGAGTTGGATCAAAACGAGACTTAATTATTTGATGTACCGACATTCAACATTTTCCCAAATGTTATTGTTGTTTTGATAATTCTACTAACTTCATCAATAAATGCGGCTGGGACAAGAAAGGAATCACACTGATAATATTATTCCAAAACTGTTATCTATTAGTTAGCTATTGCGGACGAAAACAGACTTAAGAATCCGCGGCAATGTAGAAAGCGCTGCAGTCGATTAATTCGAAAGGGGGAGGGGTTAGGATGTAAGAAATGCTCTCTTGTCGTTCCCAAAATCAAGTTGAACCCTAAACATTCTGGAAAAAAGCGGATAATTTGTTAGGCACCACCTGACTTGTTTGGCTGAAATAGAGTGGTAAGGGGGTTTCCGCTAGGAAAAACTTAGCTGCTATATATGACTTACCTCGCTTTATTAATCTGAATTGCCTATTTTACTCCAAAAATTTGCGTAACTGCATTCCACTTTGCAAATAAACTACACAGCACTATATCCTAACCACGTATTGATCTGCCAAGTGATCCAACAAAAAAAGTATTGGTAGCTAGCAACCGTTTGCTACAAGCTTTTCCGGCTTACAACTTAAATATGATACAAGATATTGGGAACGGAATAACTTATTAACATTGCTTAATTAACAGGCTCTGAATGCAGCAATTTGGTTGGCGGCGTGAATACAAGATTTACAATTGTGGCTGGAGCGAAAGTTGTTGTTAGCAAGATATAGATGATTCAATTATCGGGAAAATTGACTTGACGAGAAAGAAGAATAGACAGTTGCTGCAAAACTTGTCAAAACTTAGCTTCGAAGACAATCACAAATAGGCCAAGCTCCAGGTTCAATCTGGAAATGCACTACTTAATGCTACCAAATTAACCACAACTGGCATAGGCACAATGGTGAATAAATAAAGCTCAACAACTGCCACAAATAATATACTTTTATCAACGAAATTAATTTAAAAACGGGGAGCCAAAACTACACAGGCTTGGCTTCCCCAAAACCAGCAACATTTGACGCTCTATAGCAACATGTTATACAATTGTTTTTAGCAAGTTTTTACAAATTTTGAACTTTAACACTGATTCACAAGCTAATAGCACTTTCGTGTAGTCTTTTTTAATTCTAAAGCAGGCTGTAGTTCGAATCCCAGCGCCAGTAATGTGTTTCTTTATTTGAAATGGATTTAATTAGCATTACCAGGAGTTTATATTTATGGTTTTAGTATTATTGCGAACGTGAAGATATTTTTACCGTTATTTTCCGTTTAGTGTCACAACGCCCACTTGCAAGGGAAGTTCTGAGTAAAGCCCTTTGCAGATTTTATTATTTACGATCACCATTTGATGTGTCTGGGGATAGACTAGAGTTACACCGATCATACTCGGTCGTCATAGTCTCGCTGGTTATCTAACAGGATATGGTGCACCGAGTGTATGTGAGCCCAGGCATTGATGTATTTTGCCCCTCATAAGTAGAATAACATTATTATCATTACAAGTTTGGTGTTTGTCACATCAAGAGTTTAGTTGATTTAAAATCGATTTTTCGTTTGGTATACTATTTTTTATATTCTATAGGTACCGTGACAAGCAGCTACTTTTAAAAATTAATAATATGAGTGGAATACCTAGGATTTGTTAAAGATCTAACAGTTATTTACATTACGGGTGCCGTGGATTGCAGTTTACAGCACGAGTTTTTAAATTTTGAAGAACGACGCGAAGCGGAGTGCTTTAATAAAATTGAGCATTAAAAAATGCTTAACGCACAAGTCCACTGTCCCGGTTGCCAGCAAGTGCAACCTTCGTAATTTTGGTACTCCATCGTATCAAGTTCTTAGCTTTAGTCTTCCAGTATAAACTCGTATAGTTCGTTTTTGCAGTAGGCGCTAGATACTTCGGTTATTGATCTTTTGCCCATTGATTAACACCTCCACCCCTCCCCCCAAATTTTGCAGTACTTTCTTCGTAATGTATTTCCTATACGAATTGAAAAGTTGACGGAATAGTATACACGTTGAGAGATGACGTTGTACAGACAAACTAGTTGTTTCATTCTATGAAAAGCCTTGCAATAGTCAATAAAGCATATGTAAAGCAGGATTTTGATTTCTCTGGTTATGATCCCTTGCACCTCTTCCTTTCACAATGCCTGCTTGTTTCAAAGCTATTTGTTCGTTGAGATAGGTTATGTCTAGTAGTAAGGGTGTGGACTAGTACTTTTTTGCAGCGTAAAATTATGGTGATGTTTAGAAATACTACCCGTTTTGTGAAGTGCTTCTACTGTGGAGTTAAACAGTAGACGCAAAATTTAAAAGAAATTACACTATTATTATTAGAAAGCGATTCTCTAATGATCAAATCACATTACAGGAAATATTTTTATAGAAACAGCTTAGTTGAAAATAAAGTGTCGGTTGATAGAAGCACCCTTCTGATTAAAATTTTATCTTAAGAAATACTGCTATAGAAGGTAGTGAGTTATCTATGCTATATAATTTAAATACAATTTAGCCACTTTATGTACATGATGTAATTATTTTTTCTTATTGCAGGTAAGATACGTAAGCAGTGAAATGTGGCTTATATCGATTTGACAACGCCCTCAAATAGGAACGAACATCGTTTGCATTGCAGTGAGGACGATAACGACGACTTAGGTATTTGCGTTCTTATCAAGTTTTTCTATAATTGGTTATTTTAACTAATGCTTATGTAATACATTGCTTCAACTTCCAATTACGCTAATATATCCCTTTTAGTTATACTATTCTATGCCAGTTGTTATTCTATTCTTTCACATTTATACCCATTTTGCCACATTTATATTTGTTAGCCTTTTAATTTATTCTATTTTCAAATTTCTCCTTTCCATGATTGTTTCCTACATTTTATTGTTATGCTAACTTCCTTAAAACTTGTCTTATTTTTCTCAATTAATTTTTACATGTTGCCGACTTACATTGTATTGTATGTCAGTGTGCTTAATTACTGCACTAATAATCTTTTATATTTGTATTTCTTTTTATTCTAGTCCCATATCATTTGCTAAAAATAATTCCAGAATTACCTTGCTTTATTCTTTTTTTCAATAATTGTTTCCGTCTGAAGTCTTTTTAATTATTGCACTTTTGTCAGAAAATACAGATTGATAATTTATAGGACCAGGTTCTTAATTAATAAGTTGGAACTTGGAGAAGGCAGAAAATGTAAAGGGTGTATCTGTGAACGGTAAAGCCAGGCCAAACTTCCTGACGCTTGCGTCAATTAGTCACAGTAATGAACACTGGTCGAGATTTGAAACTATTAAACATTAAATAACATACACTAACTATATACAGATTGTCCGAAATTCGTTTTGAACATAGGAACATAGTGCGACAAGGAAGACATAAACAAAATGGGTAGCAAGACACAGAGGGAATGTAATCATGGATAGGTAAATTTTTAAACTAAAATTAAGTTAATGAAACAAACAAATACTTCTGTCAAATATTTTATCTGTCATTGAGAGTATAAAGTGAGGTTTAAGTATACTATTGTTTACTATTCACATAATTATTTTATTTATTTACACCTTAATTTTATACAATTATGAGGAACTTTATTCGGGACTTTTATGTGAACTTCTATCTATTACTAGCAATACAGAATTGGAAACACATCAAGGTAGCATTTAACGATCCTAAGAAATAAAAATGAGAGGTATTCTATAAGTATTTTAACTGGATTTAACTGGAATGAGGAGGTTCTAGAAAGGGCTCACTCGCTATATTCAAAATAATTTTACCATAGAAAATATGATCGACGGTAATAAATATTAATTTAAGACGCCACTATGGTGCTTTAGATGCTTGTAATAAAGTGGGGGTTTCACTACAGAAACCCTCATCGGGGTTATAAAATAGTGTACAGTCGTCAGCCCTGAGTTTTAGATCTTACATTACTTCGAAATCTCCAAAAATTCACTGCATTGATCTTTACAACTGCATATAGTGAACTTTAAAGGGTAATATTCCTAGCTTTACATTTAAGAGAGTTAGCCTTGTAGCCATCACCACAACAAAACCAAAACAATTTATGAAAATTTTAGCTGTTCGTTATCAGCATATTAGCCGGTACATCTGCGAAACAACCCTACAGACAAACAAAATATGAATACAGTGGTGCAAAATGCTGAAGGTGTTGCTGCACTTAATCTTACTTGCTAAAATGTATTCCAAAATTGACGTTAAGTTACGCCCATAAAATTTACCTAGATGAAATGCATTTCAGTTGGATGCAAAATGCGAAAATTAAGGGAGGTCGCATCTTGGCTGGGACGGCCGCTAAAGTTGAACAATGTAGGCGGGCTCGCCAATGATAAAAATCCCGTGCCCCAAAAACGGGTGGCAATGTCGACGACGAATATTTGCGTGTTTTACACGCAATATAATTGTAAACCCTTCAAACTATATAGACAACGGCAGCAATTTTCTACGAGCAATTAACTTGAATTTACACGCGATGAACGGAAGGTTCTTTTCAGGAGTTTGTCACAATGCTGCGAAACAGTAAATTGGGAAACAGAGCGTTGGGGCATGATACATGATATGTCCTGGAACACATCCGATCATAGATCAATGTAAAATCCAGCAAAACTTAAACGAAACGGAAATTGAAATTCTAAATTTGTATGGTGTATGTTGATATGAGTTCTGGTGGAGCTGATTATCGGAGATTCGTCGTAATTTGTCAGAAACATTAGCACGGTATGGCTTCTCTGCAACATTTACGGAACAAGGTAATTCAGCACACCCAACGTGGCTGTTTGATTACATCTGGACAACCTCTCAAATTATTAATAATAGTTCTCCTTAGCATAGAATTTCGGCTTAGACCGCGTAGTATTTGTATATGAACACCCAGCATTTTCTGGCTTAATGTGCCTTGCACCTTGTGAAGTCGAGCAAAAACCCGCGCGATGGCCATGCTCTTTGGTGGCTCGTGTTGTTTGAGTATCTTGAGAACGAGGATACTTAGGCAGATTTGGCCGTTTTGCTGTTTGTGCATCCATATTCACTAACGTTTCGCAAGACCTTGCAGCTTGCATCATCAGAGTGAAAGTCGCACAAATACTGCCTCAAACAATACATTATTAATAATAATAATAATAATCCATTTATTGTGTTGTAAATAAGTACAAACATTGTATATATCAATAAAGATAAAAATAAAACAAAACCTAAAGGGAACACAATCATCTTACTTGCTAAAAACAAGCAGGTGTTCTTCCCTGGGCTCCTAACTTAAAACTAACTACATCTAAATGTCGCAAATGTCGAAGCCGACGCCAGCGGACAGGTATCAGGTTGCCACAACTATTTAAGAAAATTTGAACTGAAGCGATTTTATATTGGTGATGCTTGATAAGAAAGTAGATATTTTCGAATTTGAGATTTAAAACAAAGAGGTGATAGTATTTTGAATGTGAGAGGTAATTTATTATATTGTTTGTAGATGTTATATGAAAATGAGCGTTTAAAAATTTCATATTTATGTAGTGGAGGTGTAAGCAAACGATAACGGACATTCACATTGTGTACATTAGTTCTGAAGCTTAATCTTTTGAACAGATATCCTGGATATTTGTTGATTATAATTTTGGTGAAAAATGCACAATGAATGATACTTTCTCCTGTTATTCATATTTAGCCAGGTAGCATATGATAGAGTATGAGAAATATGATCACGTCGTAAGTAAATAAACCTAAGGCATGTGTTTTGTACTTTTTGTATTCTATGAATATCCAAATTATCGAGACAAGAACCGTAAACTACATCACAATAGTTAAGGGAATCCCAGAGCATTAATTTTAATTTTTTATTTAAAATAGCTTTACTGCTCTAAAGGATTTTGAGTTTTGCAAAAGCGCCTTGGATTAATTTGTTTATATGTTCCTTAAATCTTAAATTACTATCTAATATTAGTCCCAAATTTCTGGCAGAATTAATAACAGGAATCAGCGCGTTATCCATGTAAATTTTAATTAGATCAAACGCATTAGTTCTGGATTTAACTTTTCCAAAAAGCAGACAAGCAGATTTAGTCGCATTTATTTTTAAACAATGTTGTTTGCAAATATTTACTAGGTTCCTCAGGTTTTCATTTAAAGTGCTTATGGCAGTATTAATATCATTAGGCGCAAGTGAATAGTAAATTTGTGTATCATCTGCGTACACGTGATACTTGGCACTAAATGCAGCTAGAGAGAAGAAATTGCTTGTATATACGCAGTAAAGTAAGGGACCTAATATAGAGCCTTGGGGCACCCCGGAATTTAGTTCAAGAGCTGAATACGTGAAACCACGAAGAATTACTTTTTGCTGCCGGTGTTTTAGGTAAAAACTGATCATATTAATTGTATCAAAACTGACGTCTACATAATGTAAAATTGCAAGTAAGAGGTCATGACTTCGTAAGTCAAATCCGTTACTATAATCAATTAATACGAGCACAGTTAAATTATCTTTATCGACAAATCGAAATATGCCATCCGTAACATTAAGTAAAGCAGTTGAGCAACTATAATTTTTTCTAAAGTCCGATTGATGATTTGGCAATAAATTCGATAACAGATAACTGCGAAATTGTGATTCGATTATTTTCTCTAACACTTTAGATAAGGTAGGTAGGATGCTTATAAGTATATAATTCTGATGGCGATTTGACTTTAGCGATAGGATGTACAAAAGCTTGTTTCCAAGCTGATGGAAATGTTGAGGTAGTAATACAACAATTGATGATGTGCGTGATGTAGAAAGATAAATGAGGAATACGGTAGTTTAACATGATTGAATTGATTTGGTCATTACCTCGTGAAGTGGTTTTTATTGATTTAACGAGTTTACTGACTTCATTCTCAGTGACACTAGTTAATTTAAAAGTTTCATTTACTTTACCAGAAACGTTGTTTTGATAAAAATGTAAAAGCTCTAAATCTGGAGGATTACCATCGCATGCGGAGTTTACAAAAATTTTGTTGATCTCATTGACATTTCCGAATTTATTAGTAATATTTGTATTTTTATTTTTCTTCGTATGAACGTTTAATTTATTTAAGTTTTTCCAGATATCTTTTACGTTGTCATCAAACGACACGGAATCTTTTTTACAATTACTTGTACACAAACCAAACTTGAATGTCTGGCTGACTGACGGACTGCGACGACCTATTTAAGGCATTTGGAGTTACCCCCTGCTCATAAATTGCTATTAGTGTAATATCTCTTCCACCTTCGGTTACCTGATGCGGATTATGACATGATGGGAAAACCCTTCAAACCTTTAAGCAATTACTGCAAATAGAACGACAAGTTTTGATATTTTACAATTTTCCGGCTTTCCCTTTGGATTTTTCCGAATTTTCGTTTTTGCTAAACCACCTCGGGAGTAAGACGAACAAAACAAAAAAAATCATCCAAATCGGTCAAGTCGTTCTCGAGTTTTTGCGTTACTAACACACGGCGATTGATTTTTATATATATAGATAAACAAAATCAACTTACATATGCTTGAACATCAGCTCAATCAACTTACCAGAAGGGGATTTGTTATTTACCAAGATATGATTAACTTTAGAAATCAAATTTATATGACGCTAAAGGGACTTTTAAAAATTACGGATAACGAACTTGCAACAAAGGTTATGGTTAGTACTTTCTGGAAATATTTTTGTATTATGAGTCAAAATTAAAGAATTAAGGAACTTTGGTATCATGAGCCAGTAGCCTCCACACATGACGTCGTCTTTACAAGAAAAATGATACTTATGGCTTGCTTTAAAATTTCAGCATGATCTTATCGCAGAAATGTAAAGTATTATTATATTTTGTAAATAATAATCAGAATCGAACTTAGTAGAAGTTTTATTGTTATCGGCAATGTTTACTAATAAATGTCCTGAAACTGCTGTATGTTGGGCTTTCAACAGTGGATACACAAACACATAAAATAATCTGAAAGTGAGCTAGAAAACCGCACATATGTATAAACAAAGTTTGTTGAATATATATTCGCATAGAAAGTTTACCAATTTAAATTACGATACATAATACTAGTGCTGCAGCCGCAACTCGTGCTTACAGAACAAAAGGAGCAATAAGTAGTTAGAAACCCTTCTGCGGCACCGCAGAGTGGTCTCTCAGGATCGCAATTTTCGCCACCACGTTTATTTACCCGGGAAGATCTGTGAGAATCTATGCAGCTGCACAATGACCCTGCATTGATGCAAACCGCTAATATGTTTCTCTACCCATCAAGCCGTGGCAGTTCAAACGACACGTGTTGACGTTATCTGAACACACGACCTTATATGTACCTCCCGTGCTGCTTGTTTTGCAATAAGACATGAAACTTCAATAGCGTGGAAAATTGCATCCCGCCCCGAGAAACTGGAATTTCACTGAGCAATTATCAAAAACGCAAGTTTGAGTAAATTATGATAAATAGAAATTTTCTGCGTTGAAAGCACTGAATGGCAAAATTTAAGAACGTCTTACGATGATAGTAAATTTTTTACTTTATTATGTTGGAGTTGCAAACAAATCCTAACAACTAATCGACACGATTGAAGGATAAGGAACTAGAAAATTGTAAAATATTTTTTCAGTTTGTGAAAATGAGCTTGCCATCACCAAAAGCCTTTTTACATTTTCAATAGTGGTTTATAGTCAAGATTTAAAAACGTATAAAGAAAAAATCACGTTAAACAGAACAGAGCTAGATATCAGATATTTTGAAATAGTGTGATATTGACTGTTCTATGCCAAAAAGACTGAAACGAGTACTAATTAAGTAGAGAAGCAAAAAGTACGACGTTATAAAGTTTTCAGATGAAACTAAACAAGAACTGAAGGATGCACTATTCTGAAAAAGAACCGAATGACACACTAAAAATGTTAAATAGGATTTCGTAAACGCTAGCACTAAATCTATTGAACCATACTGGAAAATGCTGGAAAAAAGGAAGTGGATAACCAATGAAGTTTTACATCTAACTAAACAAATACGATTCGGGAAGGCTACAATTCCATTTATCGAATAAGCTAAATGAAAATAAAATAAGCTAAAGTAACATACCATAATTAAGTGAAGAGGAATAGTACAGCTGAAAGCCAAAAACGATTTTCTCAACTTACGCAGGAAGATTAAAGAACAGAGAGAACAAAACAAGATTGTAAACAAACATGTCAGGCTTGTAACTGAAGGGACTAGTTAAGCAAAAAATACACAGACGAGCTTTTCAAAGACGAACAACGTCCAGCAAAACCTAGCTGCATAAACGGGTCAGAGATAACTATTTCAGAGGTAAAGTATATCATATATGAAATGAGGATCATAGAAGAGAACTGCGTCGAGTCACTCAAGGTGCTTTTTGATAAAGTCAACGAACACAAAATGATTCAATTCCACATTTGCCACAATATCTAAGTAGGCCAGCCCTAAGTCGTACAGAGATCTCAAAACTATTGTACTGTTGTTTGTACAAAAAATTTTAGTAAACTATGAATGAAACCCAATTCAGATTTCGTAGTGGTCTTGGGATTCAGGAGGTATTATTCATAACTCAAGTGCTAATTGTTACATTATAAATTGCCGATATTGAATCGGAACATGACTAACTCATGTTGAAGGAGTAGGTAACTTACCATCAAAACTAATAGATCTAAATATCTAGAGGCGCGAAGTTATTCAGGTCCATGTTCCTTTGTTCGTTTGAGCGAACGAACCATTAAATTGCTCAATGGTAACAACAAACAATATTATGAATGAAACCCACAGTTCGAAAAATCGTATAATGATTCAATCACGTAATGGATAACAAATGGGGAGGGGGAGGGGATAAAATCGATTGTAATTACTGGCATTAACGAACAATAACACTTAATACTATATCACATAATTAATTATCACAAGTCAGGTCTGGGACAGTGTGTATGGGTGCCAACATATAAACGCAGCCGCCGCTGAGTAAACATCTACTAATATTCCTAACTGGTTTAATTTAAATTGTTAAGTAGTCAAAGCAATTAAATTTGAAACAGCCCGATTGCTGAATGAATGATAAACGTTACAGCGTTCCACACCTAGCAATTTAATTTTATACCGCGAATAACCTGACATCCATATATCTGTATGGTAGTTTGTATTACAATGTGATATGCTAGGATCGTTTTTCCAGCCGACAAACTTAATATGGGCGATATTTAAGGCAAACAATCGTAAAGCGGTGCGACCACCCACTCAACTAGTATCAACATTCAAGGCTATGTTATTTACACCAAAATAAGCCACTCAACTGTAAATTGGCTTCAAATCAGCACACACATAAAAATACACAACTAGTTAAAATGGTGAAGCCATAAAAGTGAAATCAATCGCAAATAAGTATATACAAATAAATACAAGGTCATTAGATTGAAACCACTAAACTGGACGTATACTGCAGCATCGAAATAAATACAGCACGAGGTAGGGGCCTCCAGCGACGCTTTGTCCAGCCCTTCTGTCTGCACGTAGATTCACAAAGAAATAAAGGCGGGGTGGGCCTCGTACTCAACAGTTTACGTTCCAACAAGGGAGCTACGGGCAAGGCTGCTACTGAGGACACATTCCCAGCAAACCGAGCGGTTTAGCCCGTAGGTTGAAGGCTATACATACACCCCCAATTAGCAAATGAACCACCAAAGAATACAATTCCTTACCAGAAATTCTGCCAGTTTGTTCACAAAAACATGTGCTCGCTCAAAGAGTTCATTTAGCCAGTTTTCGTGTCAAAATATGCCTTGATTGATTGTTATGCATTACCCTGACACAACCAGCAATTCACAAAGCTCAAAACCATGTCCCATGAAATTCTAAAACGACCGATGGCACCGCATACACATAAAAAACCAAAAACATAAAACGTCCTCTCCAAGAAAATTGGCAAACCAGAAATTATCTAAAGCTCTAACGCCATCTAGCGACAAATTACTGCATTTGACGGGAACATTACAGTTTGCATGAAACTGTACTAAAGCAGAAAACAGCATACGACAAAATATAAGTTTGCAAAGCCAGTTGCCTATTCGACTCGGGGCTTCTATGACTGTAAAAATTGCCAATAGTGGAATCGACAAATAAATTGGTCAAAGATAGAGATGAGAACTGCCACGCTCATAGCTGTTTCTTTGATTAAACTAAGGCTTTTAAGTCCCAAATGGCAAATGATCAATGCCTTGAAACAGATAAAACTAGACGGAATGAGCATCCGTATTATTGTAAATCTCGAATACAAGCAAACATTGGCAGTGACAGTGGAAAATTAAACTTCCAGCCTTGTAGAAATCAGAAGAGGGGCAAGACAAGGATAAGTACAATCCTTTTAAGTATATGCTCGGCGCAGATCCGTAAGGTATCCATAGTATCAACATCAATGAAGCTCTAATCAACAACATTCGATACGGAAACGATACCGTAATGCTGGCGGATACCCATGATGGTTAGCCAAAGCTATTTAATAGCCGCAATCTGTAAATATGACCTCTCTAGGAATTCCACAGTTCGAAAGGTTTTGAAATCATTTGTGCATAACAAGCAAGCGCGAGCAGCTAACCCAACTTTACCCCCATTACTCAGCACTGATAGCTTTGTGGCAAGTCTCAGTTGTATCTCAGCGATGTTATTGGTCACATACTCCATTGACGGTACTATCTACCTTTATCCGGAAATTTTAGAGATTTAAAATTTGAACCCCAACTGGCGTCAAAAGTACTATGAAAAATGTCACAGTAATTTGCTTATAGAAAAAAAATATAAAAGAAATATGTGGAAGCAAAAGTAATAACAGCTATCCTAGATGGCGAAGGTAGCAAACAGATGAAGATAAACTCACCTCAATATATGAACAGCAGAAACTAATGCACTAGATGGAAGAGATCTCTGGAAAAGGAAATTATAAAACCAAAATTAGGAAAACAATAAGTTCCAGTAAAATACGCATCGATATGATAAAACTGCTAGATCAACAGAGATACAGTTTGCTTTCACTGGTAAGCTGGAGAAACACATTCCAATTGAAAAACCAAAAATTACAAAAACAGTTGAAATTAACACAGCTTGAGCGTATTATGCGAAATTCAAGTTAATGCCAGTGCAATATTTTCCAGTTCGTTATAGAAGAAAAAACGACAATAGAAAAAGTATTAGAAGAATATCGTATCTAAAAAAATACGTTAGTAATTTAGACAATCACCTACCGCACTACTTACATCTACATCCAACATGGTCAACATGATCACAAATATGCTTTTGTAGAGTATCGTGGTCAGCAAAATTTGTTCCCTAAATTTGGCATGTGAGGATATCGTTTGAGTAAGGCTTCCCTGCTTAATTTACGTCATTACACATGACAGCATAGTCATTGTAATGTCACTGAACTAATCTGTTTGGTAAGTCGATATGATTACATTATATTAGGTCTCCATATCATACTACCTAACACAATACGACACTGGCCTCACACTTGAGGGCGTGTCGACGGTTAAAAATGGCTTTTTACGACCATTTACCAAGCTAGCTCATGGTAGGGATGTCCACGAAAGACGGCTATTGGCGCTCCTGGAGAAGATCATGATTGGTTTTTAAGTGTGCGTTTATTTACAATTACTATGTACAATGTTATATAATTACTCCAAAAATATATATATAAAAACAATAAAGTAAAATACGCCGTGTGTGTGCCCGGTGGAGGGCATCTCCGAGGGCGAGAAGCGGATGGTGGCGGTCGACCTGGCAGCAGGAACACTTCGGCCAGGACTTCTTAGACCTAGGGCTCGCGTCCTAGCGAGGCCCTTTGGGGGCGGGGCGGTGTCCACGTTCCGGACGACCTGGAGGCAGGATGACACACCTCGGCGGCAGGCCAAGGGGGCGGCGGCGGAGGCTTGAGGCGTCATTGCCGTGGCAGGTGCGTCCTCGGCGGAGCTGTGCGAAGCCGGGGCGACGGTGCTTGAAAGCGCGAGCTCAGGCGAAGTCCTCTTCGTGGCGCGGAGTTTCTGGTGTTTCAAGGGCGACCTGGGGATGGCGTCGAGCCGGGTGATGCGCGACGGGCCGGAGCGCTCTCTGATTCGCAAGCAGCTAGCGTCTCTCTGAAGCTTGGGGCGCCTTGGGGCCGAGCAGAACGCGTCTGACGACAGCACACTCCAGGGGCGGGCTGCTGCAGCAAACCTCGAGCTTACGGACGGCGGGCGTCGAATTCGGGCGGCGGCTGTCCATCCTCCTCTTCCTCGATGATCGATGGCTAGGCCCCGCTGGAAGGCGTGGGCTCTAGGTTGGCATTGCGTAGCTTTTGGCTACAAGGGGGCGGCGGCGAGCGTCCTTCGTGGATGCTGCGGCGGCGGCGATGATTGGTTTCCTCTATGAAAGCGGTGTCGGGCGGCCTTCTGCTATGGGGGCAGTAGCGGCGGGGCTGAACGGCGTCAGCTGGTGGCGCAAGCGAGCGGTGTCGCTTGGCGGTGGTTCCCCTCTGTGGAGGTTGGGGGGTACGCGTAGACGGCGGTGGCGTCTTTGGCGTGATGCGAGCTCCCTGACATAGGAGCGGCAGCGTACGTGGAGGCGGCCTGTATGGCGGCATCTTCCTCGCAGTGAGCTGGACGTAGGTGTAGGCGGCGACGGCGCCTGTGGAAGGGTGCGTGCTTCTGGACATGGGAGCAGCAGCGTACGTGGAGGCGGCCTGTGTGGCGTCTTCCTCCTCGCAGTGAGCTGGACGTAGGGGCAGACGGCGGCGGCGTCTTTCTTCACTCGCATGTGTTGGTTCCTGCGAACTAGATTCGAGTAGCTGTGTTTGTTTCTGAGAACTTACGTGAGCGTGTCGCGGTGCTGCGGAGCGATGCAGCGGAGACGGCGAGGTTCTCCATGGGGCCTGGGCTATGCATAGCGGGCGGCAGGACCTGGGGCATAGCGCAGCGTAGGCCTGGGCTTGAGACGGGCGGCGACGTCGGTGGCTACTAGGGCTCGATTCGACGTGGGGCTGGACGCTCCTCCAGGCGTGGACAGCGAGGATGGCAGGCGTAGATAGCGGCAACCCGGACACCCTTTAGCAATAACGAGCATAGCTCGAGTTATCCCAGGAGTCACAAGGCTGACTTCTGTGAGCAGAGCTCGAACAGAAGGTTTTTGGCAGTTTTGGAATTCTCTAGTTGCCGGAGGGCCCAAGCTAAGAAAGTTTTTGATCCTAGAGCAGAGCTCGATAAGATGGTTATTCTGGCGGCTGCGGCTCTTTTTAAAGGGATTTTTACTCCCACCGCTTTCTCTCGGATGTCCGTTTGTTTGGGGTGGGATGAACTAATTTCGCTTACGGGGGTTGATTTGAAGCATTTTATCGATTTTTGCATTTAGCGTCCTTATTTTCGTACGGCGGCTTTTTTTATCTGGCCCATCGTTTTCCTTATTAAATTAGGCTTCTTTACATACCACGCATGCCTATAGTCTTATTAAAATTACTTGTAATTTAATTGGTTCGCGCTATTTGCTATTTCTTTAATTGTTGCGTGGCATGTCTGCATTGACCTCCTTATGGATAATTCTTTCCGGCGCTGGCCCAGTTCTCTGAGTTGACACCTTCGTTCTTATTTACCTTACTTAACCCCGTGAAAGGGAAAGTTTTAAGCCGTCTTTGTTAGCCCGAGCGGCCGATGACATTCTAATAACTCGGGTTGTTGGCCTGGGTCTATTTTAGGGCCGTTTGCCCTACGAATGCTGTTTTTAAAACTTAGGCGTTCGACTTTTGTTTAGCCAAAAGAATAACATGGTTGTAATTACGTGTTTTTCTGCTCCTTGAGAAATTGCATGCGAGGTTTGAGGGCGTTAACTCACATGTGATTTTTAATTGGGCCGCTATCTTGACGAATAGGCGACAAGCGGCAATTATGCACGTGTGAGTCATATCACTTTTATTTAAAACTTTTTTTTCTATAGACAATAATAATGATGATAAGGGGTGGGTAATTTATAATGAATAACCCTGTACATAAACACATATGCGTATCATAAATAAAAGTCCTGGGAGTTGTAACGAATGCAAATCTATTAAAATTTAAGTATGTAGGTAAATGTTTGACATGAATAGTTGTAAAATGAGTTAGTAATTTTATAATTTAGTTAATAACGATAGGTACGACACAAAAAATACATTGGTTATATTGAAACAACAATGGTGAACAAGTAGCACAAAAATTCAGTATTATACGACGCAACAATGATGACAACTTAAGCTAAAAGTAGGTGATGTGCGTCGGCTTCAAATATGGCTGTTGCCACGTATATATTATGTGACTTTAATGTCAACACAAGCGCGTTTCACAAATGCTTTAAAATTACACAAACTAAAAAAAAAACAAGTAGGTAGTTCACAGTACCTGAGTGATGTTCGGCGATGTTGTTAATTAATGCAGCCGCAAGTGACCAGGAAAATGACCAGGTCTTGTTATAGCTGATAGTCGGAACGATAGTTCAGAACGGTCGGTTCTGGAATTAAACATTTGCACAAAATTACTGTTTATTTTCTGTCTGGAACTAATGTTACTAAAATTCTACAAAAACCTGGGTTGTGGTTCTCCTCTGAAATGAATCATGCAGTATCGGCGCTCGATCGCCTTCAGGGCTATATTTGAGAACACTGAGAGTGATACAACAAACCAAATGTTTACCTGGTCAAAAGCCCAGCGGCACCTGGTGAATTTGACGCTTGCCTTGAGGTCTAAGCGAGAGCTATAATATTCGTCTGGTGGTTCGGCAGGACCTCGCCGATAAACAGCAAAGTGCTCCTATAACAGGCACATCGTGCTGTTACTTACTTCTGGCTAGGAATAACCTGTGAGACATCTCAGAGGTCGCAATTTACACGATCCTTCTAACCGTCTTGGAGGCGAATTCTTTATCGCTTCTCGTGATATAGTGTCGGAGTCCTGACCCAAATAGGATGCGCAGTTGGAGTTAATACAAATTTGAGCGTCATATCGTGATACCGGTAAACGTCGTCAATCAGATATATGACTCCAATAGTTTCAGGAAAATATTCACTGATACCAGTAAACGTCGGCAGCCTGGCAAAATATTCAGGATTGTGTCTGGATACCGGTAAACGCCGGCAGCCATAGATACGGTTTTACAAAGGTTCTAGGTGCTAGGGGAGGTTGGGTCGATACACTCACGTATATTTTACGGTTTTGGACGACCCAACCGAGCCTGGAGCTAGGGGCTCTTCCAGTTAAGAGTTGGTAAGCGGGTCGCTGGATTGTAGTGTCTTGAACAGTTCAATAAGTCGAACATCCTGGTTATATACGTTTCTAGACCTCACTATCTAGGTCCATTTTTGAGAGGAAGCTTGAGTGGGAATGCGTCGAGCTCGGGTTTACGTGGCAACGCGCATATCTATGTGGTTTACTTTATCTAGAATTCGCGCGCAGAAAAGATACAAGTCTTGATTGTGACGTATGGGCGCCGTACAAATTCCGAGCTTAGTATTTATGCATTAATTGAACTTCGTTCAGGTGCTAACGTCACAGTATTAGAACATTCGCGCGCTCTTAGCGACCTCTTGGTACATCCCTCGCGACCACCCTGGAGGTCACGACCCCAGGTTGGGAAACACTGTAGAGAGTTGGATGTTAACCAAAGAAACAACGAAGAAAATCGAAGTCTTCTAAATGTGTTTGTATCGACGCATGTTACGCAACTCATGGTTGGATAGAGTAACAAACTTCGAAGTGTTTCAAGAAAAGAACAAAGAAGTTAGAATCATCTTCACCGTATAATAATAATAATATGTTTTATTTCCCTAAGACTAAAGTACAATCGGTGCCTTAGAAATCGGGACACGTAATATGTTGTGTTGTAATGTTTGATTCATTATTATTTTTTTTGTATTATTGGAATTTCACTATCAACCAAAAAACGCAACATTTGGAAAATTATGTAACAATCAAAACCATAACAACTGCAAAATAGTATATTATTATATGAGCGATTATGACAGCCATTATTCACGAAGATGACATTTGCGCCACAAGCCGAAGGCGCGTGGTGCAAGTCATCTGAGTGAATAATGGCCATAATCCCGAATATAATACGATATTTTATCTACTCCAATGCAATAGGAGTCTTGTGTTCATATTTCCCAATTACGACATTTGTGACAGCTGTTAACTTCAAAAGTCGTTGAATAATAAGAAGGAATTTTGTGATTGGCTACAACCTATTGAGTAATGAAAATATAATTTTCTGATTGGTTGCAACTTGCAAACTATTGAATAATGAAAATACAATTTTATGATTGGCTGCAAACTGTGAATTATGAATGGTCATTGTACAGTAGGAGTAGATAAACCCAGTTTATACACTTTAAAATATGTACATGCAAAATATATCATAGTACGTATTGTCCCGATTTCTAAGGCGCCGACAGTACATAAAAACGGAATAGTATTATGTAAAACAAAACAAAAACTTATATAATAATAGGAAAAACCACAAGGTAAAAGTTTAAAAAACTAATAGCAATACCATCACAAGATGCCTAAAACTAACTTAAAATTAACCATTAAAAATTCTGTAATTAGCACGGCGCAGCACTGAACCCCATTAAAAATACATTAAAAGAAATAAGTATACAAGTACATAGGCATATAGGTAAATAGGTATCCCATCTAGTGAAACAGAGTCCGCTATTTACAAGAACACGATAAAGAAGTTTTTTAAACGAATTAATTGAAATATGTTTCATGTAGATCGGTAGGGAATTATAAACTTTTAAAATTTGATACCGAAAATGGCACGATTTGATCTCAAAAATCAAATTGTTGTTGGTTGCTAATGTGATGCTGGTTTTTTAGGCTTTAGGGCGCAAAAGACACTATTTAATTAATGCATAAATGACCTTATTTTAATACGATTTTACAAAAAAGTCTTTTACAATCTAGTACAAAAAATACTTTTACGTTCAACAATTTTTGATTAAAGAAGAGGTCACAATGTAGACAACATTTTCTTTGAGTTTCCGCTAATGTGGAGCTGTGCAGTTTTCGAAAAAACGTTGTTTGATACTCGACTGCGAAATTCTTTTGCATTCTCTACGATTTGAATATAATATAACGTAAATTTTCGCGTAAAATATTAAATGTTGTTGTTGTTTTTCTTCCTTTTACAATAAAGGAAGCATTGGATTCACTCCAAAAATTCTAAATTGCGTTTTCAGCAGATGTTCACGTTTTAGAATCCCCTGAACCCAAAAAACATGTTTTTGTTCATTGGTCTGTCTGTGTGTGTGAATAGAATATCTCAAAAACGAAAAGAGCTATGACGTTGAAACTTCATATATAAGTTTTGTGTACTATCTAGATGCGACAGCAAGCTTTTGAAGAAAATTGCATAACCGGAAGTGTGGTGTTTACTCTTGTGTTTTTTCAGGTTTTTTCGATTTTTTCAAAAAGTTGTAATTTATTAAGTTATATGAGTAGTAATGCGGCAGCGTAATTGGAGCACCTGTCAATCATCCGATTAAATTAATTGACTTAATTAAATTGATTGACCTAATTTCGCGAATTAAATCCGAGGTTTGACCTAATTAATTCCGCGGTTTGGCCCAATTAATTTCGCGGAATGCTCTAATTAATTTTGATATGTGCTACTGATTAAATTACGCGGCAGCCATTTTTAATTTGCCTCCGGAATTACGCGGCGGCCATTTTAATTTCAACTTTCGCGCGAATATTTGAATTTGAAATTTTTCAGATTTTTTTCTAAGTTCCATTTTTGAATTTAAATTTCCCGGGTGTCGACTATCTTGGTTTTCTGCGCGCGCACTTCTCGTGGCTGCCCTTTTAATTTAAATTTTCGCGCGAATATTTGAATTTGAAATCTAATATTTTTAAGTTCCGTTTTTGATTTTAAACTTCCCGGGGATCGGCCATCTTGGTTTTCTGCGCGCACTTCTCTCGCTCGCATTTATTTAATTTAAAAAAACCTTTTTGCGTCGGCCCAAGTGGGATTTGAACTCCCTACGTTCGTGCTTATATCTAGCTTACATCCGTGTTCGCCGCTAGGTCACCGAGGCGCCTTGGTTTTTAAGGTTTGAGCAGGATGCCACTTCGCTGTTCTGACGTTACACTTCCATATTTTAAAACTAAGTATTTATTGAAAATTATCATTTATAACAGTTGTATTGCATCGTCTATGGTATTACAAGGTTGATAAGATTTTAAAAAATTGGTTTTGTAAGTGGATTTGAAGGAATTAATTATTTTAGTTTATCTCCCAACAGGTCGTGTGCTATCTCACCCAATCCTCATTGGCCTCTATAGCTTTCTTGTTTGCACTCGTGGTCCCGAAAATGAAAACAGCGAGCGAAATTTTTAAATGCCTTCTAGAGCCAGCCGTTTCCTTAAAATCAGTGAACATATGATTTTTGTCGCTTTTCAAATAAATAGACATTACTTTATTTCTTATACCAATACCATAAAATCGGTGGTCTCTTTCTTTCTTTGTATGTATCTTTGTTCGCTATCTCCTCCGAAGATACTGGACCGCTTAAATTGTATGTATAGCTGAGAAATTGCCACGCCTATAATTTTTAATTTTCGGCGTCGATTTTAAATTTGAAATTAAAATTTGTTTAAAAATACGGGTAATCCCCGGCATTACGAATTTTCTGTTGTATAAGGAGGTTTGCAATTTAAAAACAGGCTGGGACCTGTTGCTGTGACTAAACAATCCTGTGAGTGTGTCAAATCTGAATTAAATTTGTTCGCTTCACCGGCAACCCAGACGAGTATTGAAAATGGCTAGTGGATTTTTTACAACAGCCTCGATAAAAATTCAAACAAACTTTTCTCGATTGCCTATTGGTACATAAATTTGATTTTACACATATGATAATAAAACACATGTGAATAACTTTTGAATTGTGTTTATCAAAATGATGGTGGCAAAAGATTTTTCAATAAAATTGCGTGTTTTTATTCAAGTTTATGTTAATTTATGGTCAACATACATATATTTTCATCAAAAGTACAAGCACTTTTGAATTTTATTTATCGAAATGATGGTGGCAGAAGATTGTTTTCATTCAAATGTATGTCAATTTGGGGTCACCATACATACATTTTTATGAAAAGTACAAAAACTTTTTTAATAAAAATGCGAAATTGTAACATTATATTGATCAATTTACCGTGCATCTAAAATTTGTAAATAGTTTCGATAATATTTATGATAAAACGTTGTAATAAAAATGCACAACGAGACAACTTAACTGAAATTTTGCTTTTCGAAATGATTGTAGTAGAATATTTTTCAATGAAATTGCTGTTTTTTATTCAAATCTTACTAAAATTGCAACTAGTTAGAGTAACGTACTTTGAAAATTATTATTAAATTGTCATTTCGATGCCGACCCTCGCCAAAGCCTAGAGATTTATTTTAATTTTGACTGGAGCGATTTATAAAAGGTGTGCTTCAAAGTAACTATAATGAGTCGGCCAGAGATTTTTTAAAATTAAACATCCATTCTGTGAATGCAAGAGAGACAACCAATACCTAATGAGTACAAGAGAGAGACAAATTTACCAATTGAAATTCAGCCGCGTAATTTAATCAGTAGCACATATCAAAATTAATTAGAGCAATCCGCGAAATTAATTGAGTCAAACCGCAAACGTGTTTTTAATGCTTAATTTTACCGCCCCAGCTGATTTATATCATCTTTTATTACCATGAAACAGTTTTGATCGATATAATGACACAATTTCAGACGCTTTACTTATAAAATAAAAACCAAACATGACAATCTCGTGACAACTAGGGTTCAAATCCGTCTTGGGGCAGACGCGAAACGCTTTTTTAAATTAAATAAATGCCCGCGAGAGAGAACAGCTGCGATGAGTGAGACGGAAATGGCCGCCGCGAATTTCGCGAATTAAAATAGTTATTCACATGTGTTTAATTATCATATGTGTAAAATCAAAATTTATGTAGGTACCAATAGGCAATCGAGAAAAGTTTGTTTGAATTTTTATCGAGGCTGTCGTAAAAAATCCACTGGCCATTTTCAATACTCGTCTGGGTTGCCGGTGAAGCGAACAAATTTAATTCAGATTTGACACACTCACAGGATTGTTTAGTCACAGCAACAGGTCCCAGCCTGTTTTTAAATTGCAAACCTCCTTATACAACAGAAAATTTGTAATGCCGGGGATTACCCGTATTTTCAAACAAATTTTAATTTCAAATTTAAAATCGACGCCGAAAATTAAAAATTATAGGCGTGGCAATTTCTCAGCTATACATACAATTTAAGCGGTCCAGTATCTTCGGAGGAGATAGCGAACAAAGATACATACAAAGAAAGAAAGAGACCATCGATTTTATGGTATTGGTATAAGAAATAAAGTAATGTCTATTTATTTTAAAAGCGACAAAAATTATATGTTCACTGATTTTAAGGAAACGGCTTGCTCTAGAAGGCATTTAAAAATTTCGCTCGCTGTTTTCATTTTCGGGACCACGAGTGCAAAAGAGAAAGCTATAGAGGCCAATGAGGATTGTGAGATAGCACACGACCTGTTGGGAGATAAACTAAAATAATTAATTCCTTCAAAACCACTTACAAAAGCAATTTTTTAAAATCTTATCAACCTTTTAATACCATAGACGATGCAATACAACTGTTATAAATTATAATTTTCAATAAATATTTAGTTTTAAAATATGGAAGTGTAACGTCAGAACAGCGAAGTGGCATCCTGCTCAAACCTTAAAAACCAAGGCGCCTCGGTGACCTAGCGCCGAACACGGATGTAAGCTAGATATAAGCACGAACGTAAGGAGTTCAAATCCCACTTGGGCCGACGCAAAAAGTTTTTTTTAAATTAAATAAATGCTAGCGAGAGAAGTGCGCGCAGAAAACCAAGATGGCCGATCCCCGGGAAGTTTAAAATCAAAAACGGAACTTAAAAATATTAGATTTCAAATTCAAATATTCGCGCGAAAATTGAAATTAAAAGGGCAGCCACGAAAAGTGCGCGCGCAGAAAACCAAGATAGTCGACACCCGGGAAGTTTAAATTCAAAAATGGAACTTAGAAAAAAATCTGAAAAATTTCAAATTCAAATATTCGCGCGAAAGTTGAAATTAAAATGGCCGCCGCGTAATTCCGGAGGCAAATTAAAAATGGCTGCCGCGTAATTTAATCAGTAGCACATATCAAAATTAATTAGAGCATTCCGCGAAATTAATTGGGCCAAACCGCGGAATTAATTAGGTCAAACCTCGGATTTAATTCGCGAAATTAGGTCAATCAATTTAATTAAGTCAATTAATTTAATCGGATGATTGACAGGTGCTCCAATTACGCTGCCGCATTACTACTCATATAACTTAATAAATTACAACTTTTTGAAAAAATCGAAAAAACCTGAAAAAACACAAGAGTAAACACCACACTTCCGGTTATGCAATTTTCTTCAAAAGCTTGCTGTCGCATCTAGATAGTACACAAAACTTATATATGAAGTTTCAACGTCATAGCTCTTTTCGTTTTTGAGATATTCTATTCACACACACAGACAGACAGACCAATGAACAAAAACATGTTTTTTGGGTTCAGGGGATTCTAAAACGTGAACATCTGCTGAAAACGCAATTTAGAATTTTTGGAGTGAATCCAATGCTTCCTTTATTGTAAAAGGAAGAAAAACAACAACAACATTTAATATTTTACGCGAAAATTTACGTTATATTATATTCAAATCGTAGAGAATGCAAAAGAATTTCGCAGTCGAGTATCAAACAACGTTTTTTCGAAAACTGCACTGCTCCACATTAGCGGAAACTCAAAGAAAATTTTGTCTACATTGTGACCTCTTCTTTAATCAAAAATTGTTGAACGTAAAAGTATTTTTTGTTCTAGATTGTAAAAGACTTTTTTGTAAAATCGTATTAAAATAAGGTCATTTATGCATTAATTAAATAGTGTCTTTTGCGCCCTAAGGCCTAAAAAACCAGTATCACATTAGCAACCAACAACTATTTGATTTTTGAGATCGAATCGTGCCATTTATTTTTTCAAGGCTTTAAGGTGGATTTTACAAAAAGTCTTATTTGCATTTCAGGCGTGAACGGCGATTTTGGCCCTTTGACGTTTTATAATTCCTCGGCCCTTCGGGCCTCTGGCTTATAATTCCGTCGCGGGAGAGAATAGCCTTCTTCACGCCCTTAATACAAAAATAGCTATTACATCCAGTGAACAAAAAACAATCACTTTGACAACCGATTTAGGTCATGTAAATGTCAACATTTTTTATCAGTGTTCGAAAAAAAGATTTTAGCAGCGGCCCGGCCACACCCTCAAAATATTTTCTTCGAGTTGACCTAATATTCTTAAAATAAATTTATTCACATTGTAACTATTCGAAATAAATATTTTGAAGTTACCTCGATAAAGAATTTCGATGATACTTCGTTTTGTTATAACTAGAACTTCATAAATTTTCACTTGTAATAACGTATGTCCCATAAGTTTTGAAAAAAAAAATCCGTTGTACCTTATTATAGAAAAAATGTTTTCAATTTGTTTGGAGTTGAAGAAAATGCACCATTATCCGTAGATTAAGCATATAATTCTATTAAATGTAGCTGTAGAAACAATTACTTGTCCTTGAATTTAATATAAAATTAAAGCAACATGAAATATAGCTGTTAATATTTTTTCTCAAAACAGATGGGACATACGTTACCATGAGTAATCAAAGTTATGTCGAATATGTTTGCTGTGGTATCAGGAACGTCCATTGCGCAATGGACATGAGTAGTGATACCTCAGCAAAAATATTCAACTTAACTTTGACTAAGAATGGTATTCGAAGGAAAATTCAACGAATATAACTGTAAAAATTCATTTTGAGAGCAATGTATTACGTGAAATTTGGATTGTTGTCGGTTCGTTTCCATAGGAGCAACCAAAACGAAAAATTATAATAACTGTCATCACAATGATAATGTCAAAAAATTATGTCGCCAGGATCACTAGTGGTTATGTAGAAAAATGATGTCGCTTGGAAGCACTAGTGGTTATGTCGATATAATTTTTTTTTATTGGCTGAAAACAGAACAGCGCTACATTGTCATAGGTCTATTTGAATTATTGGACATATGTGTTGACTTGTCATAAAAATATTAAGCACCGTTGCATACAGAACATTGACTGCTAAATTTTGCGCTCAATTTTCATGTAAATTATTTAGAACTTGTTCTAAATTTTCTGGTAAATATGCGTGTAAAGATGCGCAGAAGTATCATAATCAGACTAAACTGCAGCGCGTGACGCGGAATGTAAACACAAACATAACCTGCATTTTATTAGCATTGTTTAAGCACGTGTTTAATGTTGACGCTCCTATCTAAGATAAATACTCTAACCCAACCTCCGAAAATAGCTAACAACGACAAATAACATGAAAACAAATGTATACTTCAACCAATACCCTCTAAGAGGGCACCGTTTCGACTTGCTACTACGTATGTGCGCATGCCAAATTTAACATCAAATTTAGCACACGTTGCAAACAGGAAATTGTGTTTTTGAAAAAAATTATCAGTGAATTTATTTGAAAATTTACAAGTAAATTTTGCATAAAATTTAGCGTCGTGTCATACAGGATTTAGATATAAAACCTCATCTTCTCTTAATATTATTTCTTGATATTTTTTACTAGAGTCGCTTTCCATAAAATTGGATTTAGCGCGCTATATTAAGCGTATCTGTAAATCGGATACATGGAATGTAAGTTTAGTAACATGCACCAATTTTTATCAGAAATATTTTCTGAGAAATGCATAAAAAAAGATTCGCATTCTTGCAAAATTTTAGCAGACTTTTAGTTCCGGGGCGCCAAAATTCGATCACCCTGTACAAGTGTTGGATCTTATCCAGTGCAGTGTTTTTTAAACACAATTTTCTCACACGCTTTGCCAAAAGAAATTACGAAACGATCATCTGATGCAGTGTTGTTGGTTTTTACTTTTAGAGGGCCATACCATATTGAATAATTCAATTTTCTTAATGATTAGCGCGTGGCATCAAACGATTTCCTGCAATATATTTCCTATTAAACAAAAAGCAAACGTAAATAGCTTTCTAAACTGTTATGAACATCCAATCACGCTGCTCCAAACACGAAAGTGTCATGCCCATTTACGCCCAATAAAACCACATATCTCAATCTCTCAAAAATCAATAAATAAGAAAGCCATTACTCCATTCGGGCTCTGATCCGCTATTATTAAAGGCCCGCTATATCACATTCCTTACAGTCTCATTTTAGACCAGTTTAAAGAACACAAGAGTGTAAACTGGTCTAACTCACTTTAGACCAGTTCTAAGAACTTAAAAGTGTAAACTGGTCTAACTCAATTTAGACCAGTTTTAAGTTAGACCAGTTTTAAGAATACAAAAGTGTAAACTGGTCTAACTCAATTTAGACCAGTTTTAAGAACGCAAAAGTGTAAACTGGTCTAACTCAATTTAGACCAGTTTTAAGTTAGACCAGTTTTAAGAATACAAAAGTGTAAACTGGTCTAACTCAGTTTAGACCAGTTTTAAGTTAGACCAGTTTTAAGAACAGAAGAGTGTAAACTGGTCTACTCAATTTAGACCAGTTTTCAGTTAGACCAGTTTTAAGAATACAAAAGTGTAAACTGGTCTAACTCAGTTTAGACCAGTTTTAAGTTAGACCAGTTTTAAGAACACAAAAGTGTAAACTGGTCTAACTCACTTTAGACCAGTTCTAAGAACTTAAAAGTGTAAACTGGTCTAACTCAATTTAGACAGTTTTAAGTTAGACCAGTTTTAAGAATACAAAAGTGTAAACTGGTCTAACTCAATTTAGACCAGTTTTAAGAACGCAAAAGTGTAAACTGGTCTAACTCAATTTAGACCAGTTTTAAGTTAGACCAGTTTTAAGAACAGAAGAGTGTAAACTGGTCTACTCAATTTAGACCAGTTTTCAGTTAGACCAGTTTTAAGAATACAAAAGTGTAAACTGGTCTAACTCAGTTTAGACCAGTTTTAAGTTAGACCAGTTTTAAGAACAGAAGAGTGTAAACTGGTCTACTCAATTTAGACCAGTTTTCAGTTAGACCAGTTTTAAGAATACAAAAGTGTAAACTGGTCTAACTCAGTTTAGACCAGTTTTAAGTTAGACCAGTTTTAAGAACACAAAAGTGTAAACTGGTCTAACTCACTTTAGACCAATTCTAAGAACTTAAAAGTGTAAACTGGTCTAACTCAATTTAGACCAGTTTTAAGTTAGACCAGTTTTAAGAATACAAAAGTGTGAACTGGTCTACTCAATTTAGACCAGTTTTCAGTTAGACCAGTTTTAAGAACGCAAAAGTGTAAACTGGTCTAACTCATTTTAGACCAGTTTTCAGTTAGACCAGTTGCAATAGACCCCCGAAAACTACGGTTTTGGACGTTTAGGCGCGAACTTTTAAGCGTGCATATTATGGTGCGCACTTTTATGCCCAAACGCTTTAGACGCGGACGCTTTTAGACACTGGTAAATTAATATTATCATTTAGAAGCTCTACGTATTTTTTATTTTCAAATAACAAAATAATTGACTTCCTAGGATTGAGTTTCAATAAATGCTTTTCAGAAGTTTCAGCAATGTTTATTGAGTCTTGAATATTTAATAATGAGCGTTGATTATCACTGACACTGAACGAATGATACATTGGAATATTAACGTCATGCATTTGCATACTACAAGTTTTAACATATTTGCAGAATGTGGATATACAGACGGAAAACATTAACATATTGAAGCAATAAAAGGAGGTGTAAGATTAGATGGCTGATGAACATCAACGGAATGTAAGATAGAGAACATTTATTATTGAAAAGTAAACAGTTAAATAAATAGGAAGTGTTGTTTATTTTATATTTTTACACGAGCTGTTTCATGAAACACTACAATTTAGTTTGATTGAAAGAAATATTCAACTTTGATTTTAAATTTGAACATGAAATAGTATTTAGAGTAAAGTATCTTAAAATGCATATCCTAAACTGAGAGGAAGGATAATCTTTTTCAACTATATGATGACTGAACTAGATTATTAAAATATAATTATTCATATTTATGCAATTATACTGAATTTAAGAGTATTTAAAAGAAAGTACATAAGAATTAAATATTTTGTGTTAAGTCAAAGTGACAGATGATACATGGAATTTTATATGAGAGTATTTGACATACATTTTTATAAGACATAATTGTGTATTTTAGACTATTCAATTCACCTGTCATCTGCCAAAAAGTGACCAATGAAAATCCAGAATTCTGACGTTTCTTGACCAATCAAAAAAATATCAGTGGATATATCTTCCTAGAAGGTATTCAAGTGACTATTTTTAACAAATGCGATTTTTATTAGAAAAAGTCAATATTAGTGTTCTGTTACTATAGAAATTGCGCAGTTTGTTGCTAGATTTACTGAAAACTAATTTGAAAAAGTAGTTAGGTTCATTAAATAGTCCCTCGAATACCATTCTTAGTCAAAGTTAAGTAGATTATTTTTGCGGTGGTATCACTACTCATGTCCATTGCGCTTAGGATTAGGACTCGTGCTAGCGCACTCGTCCTAATCATACCAAAGCGCAATGGACATTCGTGACACCACCGCAAAAATAGTCGACATAACTTTTACTACTCATGGTATTATAAGTGACTATTCAATTCATCTGTCATCTGTCAAAAAGTGACCAATGAAAATCCAGAATTCTGACGTTTCTTGACCGATCAAAAAAATATCAGTGGATATATCTTCCTAGAAGGTATTCAAGTGACTATTTTTAACAAATGCGATTTTTATTAGAAAAAGTCAATATTAGTGTTCTGTTACTATAGAAATTGCGTAGTTTGTGGCTAGATTTACTGAAAACTAATTTGAAAAAGTAGTTTGGTTCATTGAATAGTCCCTCGAATACCATTCTTAGTCAAAGTTAAGTAGATTATTTTTGCGGTGGTATCACTACTCATGTCCATTGCGCTTAGGATTAGGACTCGTGCTAGCGCACTGGTCCTAATCATACCAAAGCGCAATGGACATTCGTGACACCACCGCAAAAATAGTCGACATAACTTTTACTACTCATGGTATTATAAGTGACTATTCAATTCATCTGTCATCTGTCAAAAAGTGACCAATGAAAATCCAGAATTCTGACGTTTCTTGACCGATCAAAAAAATATCAGTGGATATATCTTCCTAGAAGGTATTCAAGTGACTATTTTTAACAAATGCGATTTTTATTAGAAAAAGTCAATATTAGTGTTCTGTTACTATAGAAATTGCGTAGTTTGTGGCTAGATTTACTGAAAACTAATTTGAAAAAGTAGTTTGGTTCATTGAATAGTCCCTCGAATACCATTCTTAGTCAAAGTTCAGTAGATTATTTTTGCGGTGGTATCACTACTCATGTCCATTGCGCTTGGGATTAGGACTCGTGCTAGCTCACTCGTCCTAATCGTACCAAAGCGCAATGGACATTCGTGACACCACCGCAAAAATAGTCGACATAACTTTTCCTACTCATGGTATTATAAGTGAATATTTATTTTAAACAAATAAAACTATATTACTCCCGTATAAATGAGGAACATATTGAAGAAGTCTGTCACATCAACATTGTTTTGTTCTGGGCTGCCTTGGTATGTCTTTAAGTCATAGATCACCGTGTGTTTCAAGAGAAAAATGTACTATCAGTGCCTGTTGTACAGTGTTGAAAGGGTCACCATAACAAAGCACCTAGTAAATAATAGCACCACAAGAAAGTATAAGAATGGCGATTTAGGGATAGAGTGCCAAATACGTAAGACGCCTGGTGTAGAAGAAACTGCAGAAAGGATGTTAGTTAAAATGGAATTAGCAGACCTTGTGGCCAGAAAAATGAATAATACGTATACGGACTAAGAAAATAATTAAATGCAGACCCAGGCCAGACGAAATCCGAGGAAAAGTTCGTCTACCAACGCGATGGTTAGGGAAACAGTAGCAAACTGGATGCATGTTGTCAGAGATCACTGTCAGTATTAAAACTTTTAGGAAGGCGTATGACCAACAGTGGACCCAGAAAAATGTTGTGCGTAAACATATTTGATTACGTTCCGAAATTTTCAATGTCTATACTTTGGAATTCTCGCGTTTCCCGCGTCATTTTGTTGTTTCTGTTGAAATTTTATGGAAATTAAGGCATTTGGCGACATCTATCGCGATCCACTAATAAAACTGCAATTCCTTATTAAAGCACGCCTTGAATGGCTTGATTTGTTGGAATCCGTGGTTTTCAAAGTGAAAATTTCAGCGTGTCTCTTCAGGTTGAGACCTGAAATTGCTGGCAGCTGCACAAAGCGCGAAAACGCTGGAGTGATCTTAAGGCGGCCCCACACATGTGACATTCGCCGAACTCCGAGTAGCAAATGTTTGCGATTCGGCAAATACCTAGTAGTGTGGATGATTGAGTTTCAGCGAATATGCGTTATTCCCCGAACTCAGATTATTTCCCATTGAATGTCGGTAAATATTGCCAAATCAAAGGATACGAACGTTCGCCTTGTTCCAAATAAACCACGCGGTCCACACATTCGTCGACCGTTCGTGTTCTTTTATTGTACAAATTTGCTTAGTGCGTTGTGTTGTTTTTAATTGTGTACTGTGTCTTTGAAATGGAGTGGTCGAACGAATTTGTCTTAGAGTTCTTAGATTTATATCAAAAAGAACCGCTAATATGGAATCCGTCGCACAATTTACACAAAAACCGAAATGAAGTCCATGATGCGTGGAAACGTATTCAAGAAGAATTAAGTGTGACTTGTTCTATTAGTGACTTGAAAAAGAAAAAAGACTTTTTGATGGCATCATTTAGAACATGTCTAAGCAAAATTAAGAAAAGTAGCGGAACTGGCACTGGCGCGGACGACGTTTATAAACCCAATTGGTTCGCCTACGAAAAAATGGCGAACTTTTTGAGGGAGAGAGACCAGCCAAGGCGTACAATAAATACTGAGGTAAGTGTAGTCCCATTATTTTCTAAAAATTACGTAAAATAATGTGCACATAATTTTACAAACTTTGTTTATTATTTATTAACATACATCAGATTAAAAGTTAGTGTATATTTACTTAATCTAGCAATATGTGTCCTGCCATACTACTTTGCCACTATTACTTATAAAATAGTCTGCAAATACATTTCTAATATTTTTCGTTTCAATACTTGGTTTCCTGGGGACTTTATGTATTGGCCAAAGAGACGACATATTATCTTTATCTTCACGCCACGATCCGGGTATAATAATATTCCCGTCTTGTTCAATATCGAAGGTGCCAGGTGGCGAGTAACTTGAAGATGATATTTGACTTCTTCGTAAAAAGTTATGCAGGATAACACAAGTCATTGTAACCAATGGGACTTTTTCTGGTTGAAGTAACATTGGTTTTCGGAAAACACGAAATACAGAAGACATTATTCCGAACACATTTTCTACGACTCGACGGGCGCGTGACAGGCGATAGTTGAAAATCTCTCTTTACTGCGTTTTTCATAAATTCCTGGGTAGGGTTTCAGAATTCTATTGCTTAAAGCAAATGCATCATCACTCACAAATAAGTATGGTACTTGTATATTCTGTCCCTGTAGTGGTTCATCTGGAGGTAAATTAGGTTCATTATTTTCAATTCTTTTGAACAGTTCAGTATTTCGGAAAACCGCACCATCACTGAGCCTACTTTGACACCCACAATCAGCGAAAATAAAACAATAGTTGGCAACTACAACACCCATCAATACTATGCTGAAGTAGTTTTTGTAATTAAAGAACTCTGATCCACTGTTAATTGGCGACTGTATCGTGATGTGCTTACCATCTATGGCACCGACACAATGGGGAAAATTCTACAAATTTTCGTAGCCTTCTGCAATTTTTTTCCCTTCCTCTGTATTGGAAGGAATCTAGAAAAAAAAATAAAATTATATTTAACTAATAAGAACATAAAAGTTAAAAGTCATTCATATAAATAATTTTCCAGGACGCTGCATCGCAGTTGGATACGAATAAGGAGAATCCGATAGATATCGACAGTGACGCTGCCGAAGATGATGATGAAGTGCCACGTGAATCACCTAATAAGGATCGTATCATCTTTAAATCTCCATTGGAAAAGAAGAAAAAAACTAATCAAGATGAAAAATTACGGCAAAAAATGGACGAAGCATGTTCGATCCTCAAAACAAGCACTCAAAAAGAAGACAGGAAAAAAGATGATTGCGAAATATACGGGGAGCTTCTTGTCACAAAATTGATAAAAATGGATGAACGCACCAGATACATTGCTATGAACAAAATTGATAATATGCTTTTCGAAATGAAAACTAATCCTCCTTACCAAAATCAGTACACAACACATGCACCAAATGTACCAAGGAATCCAAGGTATTCGAACACCTTCGCCATGTTCTTCTGGATCATCCTCCGTCTCTCATCATGTAAACATATTATCACCTCAGCCTCAGTCATCATTGAATCAACATACTGACTTATCTCAGCCTTCTTCGCCATATTCTCATCAAGCTACTGATTCATCTAGTTCTGGTTATCGTGCCAATAACGTTCCTTATGGAGACGTGAGAGAGTTTTATGAAAAGTTTGTATAAACTGCTTCAACTACCTTTTTACATTGTTAAAAATAAGTAAGAATTTTGTATCAACAAATTAATAAAAGAAAGACATAATTACCTTTATTGAATCCTCCAGTACTTTGATCCAAGCTTTACATACTTCAGGAACGATGTTAGAAATAAGCTGTGGTGAGATCTTAAATAAGTAATGAAGGCTTTTGAAACTGTCACCCGTCGCTAGAAATCGGAGCGTTAATGCTAAACGTTCCTTCGTAGGAATGGCTTTTCTCCACTTTGTGTCTTTTTTCGTAATAAAGGGGTTCTATTTTATGGAGCAGATATTCGAAATCTTGAAATGACATCCTACAAAAATTTTCAAATAATCCAGATGGTTCTTTTACCAAATCTGATATGAAATGTGTTCCACCGTATCTGCAAAATAGTTATTTTAAGTCATGCGCTTAAATTCTGTACAAATTGAATTTTTCTAAAATTTAAAAAACGTGCAAGGCGATCTAATAATATCTATATGATATATGTCAGTAATTTACCTGTGTCTGTTCCCATTAAGTGATACCATCCACCATCTTTTTTGTCTAGGCTTTTTTTTCTTTAGAAGTAATAGGTATGCACCACTCATGACTACAAATGCAGCTGCAGCAGTTTGTATGTCCCTTTTTTCGGTATTCTTTATACGTTATTAAAAAATACTTAAGCCTTTTATATAATTAAAATATTATTTTTTAATTACGTACCCGAACATTCGGGCGTTTCCCGTTGCCAAACTTTTCAACACTAAGTTTCGGCAAATACACGCATGTGTGTAGTTATAGGCCATTCAGTAAACACAAAAACATTTAATTTATTTTTAAGTTGGCATATACGTAAAATTTTTGTGCTAGGGATTCTGCATTTTCTTTTGCAAAGGTTTCCACACCTGCATAAAGGTGACTTTGAATTTATAAATGACAATTAATAAATCTCATTATTTCAGTGTCAAAGTACATACATATTATTCTGGAAATTCTTGCCTGAACTGTTATCAAATGTAATAAAAATACCTATTAATAAATGCTACATCAATAGTATCCAACACAGTGTTTGTTTAACATCCATAAAAGTAGTTATGACAGATGCTAATTAAATGTCACACTCTTAACCTATTTGTTTTAGTAACTCTCTGTAAGTACATTCCTAAACAAAAGATGAATTTTTGAAGTATACTTTTGAAATTTTAGAAATCAAAGGCCACTTGGTGTTTTTATGTTTCGTGAACAGACTATATGTGCTCGTCGTTAAACAAGCAGTTTGGCAAATAGTTTGAAAACAGGAGAACATTCGTCGCTCGACAAACACCGCATGTGTGGCGCCGTCTTTAGACGGAGCGCATACGTAAAACGCACGAGCATCTCCCCCTTGCATCCCAGCTGCTTAGTTTAATTTTTCGACCCAGTTTATCTCAGGCATTATAGAGGAATAGAACGAATATTGTGCGAGCTGTTCTCAGCGCTTCGGCGGCTGGGGTCCGCCGTTGTTGATCCCGTTGGAATTAAACTGCTTGCCAAATTGTATGTACTGTGCTTTGGAGCTCCTATACCCATATTGTTGTGTGCCGTCGATCGTCACAAAACACTCTTCTTCAGGGCTTGCTTGAATAAGCAAGTAGTGGTTGTGTGGTCACCCCTTTTCTAAGTATAGGGGTGTGTTTATGGTAGTCCCGCCAGCAAAAGTAGTGCCAATTAACCTACTCGGTTGTATCGAAGCAAGGAATGCAATTGCCGTCGTCACGGAGTCCATTACGAATTTTATTAAAGTGCCAAATTTCGAGGACGTGCAATGTAAGTAATAATCGAAACGCTGCCTCCATTCCTCGCCGTGTGCGAGGATCCATTTTGTTGTAATCTCTATCGTCAAAAGAATCACCTTTTATCGTTCTCGCTGTCGCCAGAGAGGTCATCCCCCTGTCGTTCCCGCCATCGCCAAAGAAATCATCTCCCTGTCGTAAACGCCCTTATGAGTGGCCGTTCGTTATTGCCGCTACCAGCCGTCGACGCTGTTCATTCTACTTGCCCGTTTCTGGTGTCCCTTGCGAGACACCCTCCAGCTGCTCCAATAAAGGCTCCTCAGATCACCGTCCAGGTATTGTGTACTGGATTTAATATTGTGGATCGCTAAATGATACTGTGCTACGCCCTTTGACATTGTTCATTGTGACGTGTTTATAGTAATATTCAAATCCAATCCAGGTCCCAGTGGCCTACTTTTGCGTTGTTGTGTATGAAATTAGAAAAGCGAGGTTTGTTTAAAACGCCCGCGCCATTTAAACGTTTAATATCCAACACCGACAAACTTTAATTGTGTTATATTTGGCTATCTATTTGAGTTAATGTAACCATGCTAACTAATTTGTTTATTACTGTTCAAGATATATTTGTCTATTTACTTTTGGTAGACGCATTTAAATTTGTAACTCTTTCATTTACAATATCTGCATGCGTTTATGGATAATTCTGTGTTGTGATTTTTTTCTGTTATAATGATGTAAGGTGATTCGCCGAAAGCAAAGAAAACCAACCAAAGTAGCTTCCGAAACAGCTGGGCCGTCTCGCAGGGGCGCTGAAGTACAGCAAACTCCCCTGGATTTCGAGTTTCTACAGCTCGTTTTGTTTCAACTCATGGCGCCCGTTCTCCATTTTATCCCGATTATAACCACCTTTAGTGCGACAGCAACTTTGCCCTAATTAACGTCGTGCGAATTTAAACCACCTCCATATCCCGAGCAATAGTCGGCCAACTATCCGTTGCAGGACAGTTGAAGCGTGATTAGGCTGAGTTTTGCGTTTTTTAATACGAAGGTGTCCTAACGACCCATTTATCGTGTAACAGATCAAGTGTCATGTCGTAAAAGTAGTCGCTTTTGTTCTGTAACGCTTTGTTTTGATGCACTGTTTATTTGGAAAGCCTACTCAATTCTCCAAAAAATTATATCAGATTTTTCTGGTTAACTTAGTTTTACCACATATTAATTCATATACCTTATTTACAGATGATGTAACAGACATAGAAGAAACTCCATTACACGCAATAAAAATTTTAAAATGCACGAAGTTTCAACCATGAAGAAAACGAAGTTGCAAGATCTTCCGTTAAGGAACAATTTTCATACTCACACTTCTAGCCATCATGGCTTCCTACAGAGCTGCAGGCGTTGCTTTACGAATTATTCAAACGCTACTACAATCCATGGTTTTAGCTATCTCGTCGATAGTGGACGCTCTGTAACCGAAAGGTATCTATAACAAAAATTATTTGTCTTGTTATCTCCAAAGATATCATTTGCTAGGTTGTGCTGGCTAATTGCAGTGGTTATATCGATTTCTATCTGCATTTTTTTGATCATGGAAGTTTACCAAAAGTGGATTAGCATCCCGGTGATTGTCACGTTTGCCAACAAGGAGAATTCAATTTCCGAGATTCCTTTTCCAGCTGTGACAATTTGCCCTGAAGTAAAAGCAAATAGGTCCTTGTTCAACTACACCGACATATATTTAAAGAAACTGCATAATTTTGCTCTGACTGCAAACGAGTAAGATGTCGTGAACGTGAGACGCAAATTAATATTTTCTTTAAATCTTACAGAACGAAACACTTTGAATACATGTCCTTAATTTGTCAAACTCCCTCGGAATTTTTGAATGGTGACGCCACGGTAGACAGTGGGGCCCTTGACTACATATACGAGGTAAATCAAGATTTCTTTACCGTAGTATTGCTAAAGTGGCACACTCATCCAAATGTTGCATACGAAGTAATGGAATTTGCCTGTTCGTCTTTTATGTTGGATTTTTCTTCAAGGTTCTCTTTCTAACATTTTAATTTTTAATGTAATTATTTGTTTACAGAAAGCCTATCGCTTTCTCACTTTGTTGATCATAAAAACGTTAGATCTCCAGAACATTTAGTGATATACAGAGTGTTACTAAAATAACGGAAAACTGCGCGTGTCAATATTCTTTGAAAAATACTGAGTCGAAAATCGTAATACTAAAATGATGGATTCTTCCTCATGAGCCCTCACTGGCGGTATATAAAAATTTTTTTTATTCAAATAGTGTACCTTTTCTGTTTTAAATACGTCAAAATAGCTTCCAGGGCAGTTGTTCGAAATGTAAAATTACAGTTACATGTAAAATTTAAAAAATATCGGCTTACGTTCATGACACCGTGTGTAGTAGATCAGTGTTTCACAACCTAAATCACTCTGGGGACCAGTAAAATAATCCAGTGTTTCATCGCGGACCGGCAAGGATTTACTTATATAGATTGTTTAAAAGAAATAGTGGAACGACACTTGCTTGTATATTATATCGGTAATAATGTAGTAATCACCTCTTACATACAGTGTGTCCCACTTAAGAGTGCAATACCCGTACATCTTTCTTAGTTCTTATTCAATTTGACCGAAATGTTCCTCAAAAGTAGAACACATGATGGTCTACTTGTGGGTTGTGCCCAAAAAAACATTCGCTCTCCACCAATCCAAAGCCTCTTGCAATACCAAAATAAGTGGTAAAAAAATTAAAACTAGATTAGGAATATTTTAACGAAAAACTTTACCAATAAAAGTTGTTCAGAATTTCCCAAGAAGTTGAAATCCAACATTTTTCAAAGTTAAAATAGATTAAACGTTTTCCTTAATTTTTTATAAAAACTGAAACCATTATAAGTGATTTTCAATTTAAGCTAAATATTTTCTTTTCAAATTAGAAATAAATACAACAAAAAATTAATATTATAGGAGTATTTTCGGGGGTGCTTTAACTAAATTTACATGTTTTTAAATTTTGACGAAACTTTTGGTTTCAGCTTTTTGGACAATTTTGAACATTTATTAGCAAAAATTTCCGAAAAAATAATGCCTAACATATTTTTTCTTGGGGGCGAATGGATTTTTGGCCACAATTAGAACAGAATGTTTTTTATCTTTGAGGAAGATTTTGTTCACATTGATAGAAACTAAAACTGACGTAGATAAGGTGTTACACTCTTAAGTGGGACACACTGTAGAAAAGTTTGGTTAATAGACGCAATATTTATGCAAGGCCCTGTATAAGCCCGAAGTCCAGCGCTTGCAATCACTTCAGCGTTTCTGGGTGGAGTCTCCATCTGGCTCGGGGACTTAGCTTCATCGGTTAAAAGGCTTTTGTCGCTCCACCTTACATTGATCTTTACAGCTAAAGAAAAACATATAAATTCGACGCAGGACGCATGTACAAGTCATGAATAAACAAAGATAACTTTGAATATCCGTCTATTGGTTAAAATAACAAAGTGTACAGGTACACCTCAAGTAGTAATTCCTTAAATTAGAGTGACAAGCAAACGTGATAAACAATGAACGTATTAGAATATAATCGACGAGGACAATCAGCGCGAAAGGCTTATTGCAACGTGCTAAAATTTAAGACGCAAGTGCCCAATACAAAATTACAGCGTTTGATTACGGGTATGGCGTCACTCCGCACACTGTGGAAAGAAACGCTATACTTTAGATTCTAACGTACACTACATTACAACTAATTGGACAACACCTGGTAGTTAAGCACTTGATGCACCACTGCACTGCTCGACAGTTAGAACTCTAAATTACCTACAGCGGGCTCCAACGGCAGCAGCCGCGGAGACCGCTTGCACAGAACAACTCCGCTTGGCTACGTAAGGTCAAGTGCCACTAGAAAAAAAGAAAAGCTACCGAGCATAAAGGGGGAGACGCACGGGCAGAACGCTAATGCGCTCCGTAAAATGCATATTTGCACGAACACATGGTCATATGGCCAACTGTCTCGATAAACGACAGGGGTGTGAGGCAAATACGTTTGCGCTCTCTCTTCCACTCAAACAACCGATTCATTCTAATGCCGCTTTCCGGCAGAAACTTTTGCGCAAAGCAACGCACCGCCGTCGAATAAAAAATATACTATATTGGCGCACGGGGAAGCGATTGCAAGCAGGCACAGAATTTGAAATGCGCCCTACAAGAACGAGCGGTCTGAATTCGTGAAGGAAATGCCGGATTTTCACCTGACCTTAACAATCCCTTATTTAAAAAACAGTTTGACTCCAGTTCCCTTCAGTTATTAAACAAATCGGCCCACCATCACGTCAATAACATTGGCAAGAACCGTAACAGCCGCATTAAATATTGCTCTACAAAATAAGTTAAATTCCTGCTGAAAACTACTTTATAATTAAAAATTTATTCGAGTGGTGATAGTAGTAGTCTTATTGACTTCGTTAATAAGATTTTCAGTGATTAGAAGTGGCGGTTAATTAGTGAAATAACTCGTATTCTTGTACATTCTTTTGTCAATAGCTTTAAAGTTGTACAAATTTTGCTGTGTGATCGAGGTCAATACTACCTTCTTATCAAAATGGTTGATAATTGTGGAGCATGCGGTGCTGTGATTGCAAGAACAGCCACCAAAATAAAATGCAATGCCTGCAACAAACTCTATCACAGTGCATGTGTGGGTATGTCGCAATCTGAGGTATCATCGCTCATTAGCAAGGGCTCCTGGATTTGTAAGATATGTAGTGGTCCTGAACCAGAAACTGCAACTTTATCTGGAATTATGAAGAAGCTGAACAGCGTTCTTAGTGAACTATCGGCTGTTACGACGTCGGTTGAATTATGTCATACTAAAATTGATGAAACAAACGAGTTGTTAAAGGCTCAACAATTACTAATTACCGAATGTTTCGCTAAAATTGAAACTTTGGAAACAAAAAATAATAGCTTAAAGGCCGAAAACGATCTTTTAAAGAATCGCGTTAATGATCTAGAGCAATATTCTAGGATTAATTGCCTAGAAATTCAAGGCATCCCTGAAGTTAAGGGCGAAAATGTCTATACGGTGGAGAAATCTGTAAGCAATGCAATTGGTTTCGATTTGGAAAACAACATGATAGATGCAGTGCACCGTTTAGGTGCGAACTCTAGCCGTCCAGATCAGCCCAAAGGGATTATTTTAAAGTTTGTTCGCAGATCGGATAAAGAGGAATTTCTTCGTCTCGAAAAAGTTAAAAGAACTCTTAGTGTAAGTGATCTTTCACTCAAAGAAATACCTGGGCAAAGTAATCAAGTTTACGTGAATGAATCACTCACTCAACAAAACAGGTACTTCTTCTCGAAAGCGCGCGAGTTTAAACGCGATAACAAAATTAAATTCCTTTGGTGTCGTAATGGCAAGATTCTTATGAGGGCAACTGAAGAGAGCAGAGTTTTCGTAATTAAATCGGTGGAAGATTTCAAGGATGTCCACTAACACCACGGATATAAATATTTATTATCAAAATGTATGTGGAATTAGAACAAAAACTAATTTACTCTTAAATAGTGCTCTCTCAGAAAACTTTGATGTACTAATATTAACAGAAACATGGCTTAATTCTAACATCAACGATAGCGAAATTTTGGATGATAGGTATGTTGTGTTCCGCCGTGACAGAAACCTACAACGCACAGGTAAAAGTGATGGAGGTGGTGTCTTAGTGGCAATTAAGAACAAGTACGTAAGTGTTAGGTTAACACAATTTGAAACTAATCTAGAAGATTTGTGGGTAAAAGTTAAATGCGGAAAGAGTACTTTTTACATATGCGCTGTATACTTTCCACCTTCAACTACATACGCTGATTATATGGTGTTATATAACTCTTTTGAGTCACACATAGATATCATCCAACATAAGCTTCTGTTATTTGGTGATTTTAATTTGCCTCATGTATACCCTAATGTAGGTATTAGATATAATACAGCTCATAGTGATTACTTAAATTTCGTAAATTTTTTCAATTTGATGCAGTATAACACTGTAATTAATGCGATGGGTAGGATTTTAGATTTTGTTCTGTCTAATATACCACTGTATGTTGTTAAATGTAATAATCCGTTAGTTAATGAGGATGTACTTCATCCGTCACTTGAGTGCTCCTTGCAGTGCACAACAATAAAATCTGAACATGTATTTGGGGGTGAGCAATACAATTACAAAAAAGCCGACTTTCTAATGCTTTATCACAAATTGCGGAACACTAACTGGGACATTTTAAATAATTTTACCTACATCAATTTAGCTGTTCAAAAGTTCTACGAACTTTTTAATTTAGCTCTCACTGGTTCAGTACCAAAAACAAAACCAATAAACCACAAATATTCTCCGTGGTTTACGTTAAATATTATAAAAAATATTAAAAAGAAAAATCGCTTGCACAAAAAATTTAAAAAAAGGCCGTACGATAATCACCTACATCGTCAACATATAGAGCTTCGCAAACAAGTTAAGAAGGATATTTTTCACGCTTTTAATGAATTTTGTACGTCCGCCGAAGAGTCGATTCTGAATGAACCCGGAAAGTTTTGGTCGTTTATAAAAACTAAACAATCAGCAAACTCAATTGCAGAGAACATGCACGTTAATAATTTATATTTTAGTAATAACACAGAAGCAGCAGATGCGTTTGCTGATTATTTTGAATCGGTTTATACCCGGGATGATTCAGTTATGGACTTGGAGGAGCAAATGTGCATCAATGCTATATTTCATATTGACCATATAACTGTTGAAGATACGATCCTAGCTTTAAGATCTATGAAACCAAAAACTGCGACTGGTTTTGATGGTATTCCGGTTTACATATACAAGGCATGCTCTGAATTTTTAGCTTCTCCTATAACAGCCTTATTCAATCTTTCGTTGCACACTTGTACATACCCAGATGATTGGAAAATTGCCAAAGTATGTCCAATTTTCAAAAAAGGAGATAAAACCAATATACTAAATTACAGACCTATATCCATATTACAATCGATATCCAAAGTATTTGAAACCATCTTATATAAAAAAATATTTTCCTTAGTAAAACCAGACATATCAGTTACTCAGCATGGATTCATACCCAATCGATCAACTGTCACTAATTTATATGCTTTCACTCAAGAAATATCTAAAACCTTGGAAGATAATTTGCAAGTTGATGTTGTGTACACCGATTTCGCCAAGGCTCTTGATAAAGTGGATTACAAAATCTTAATTAAAAAATTATACTCCTTTGGATTTTCAAAAGTATTAACACTGTTTTTCACTTCTTACCTTAACAATAGAAGGCAACGTGTAGTTTATAAAAGCTGTATATCTAAAGAATATAATTCATCATCGGGTGTTCCTCAGGGTGCAAATTTGGGACCGTTATTATTTCTTTTGTTTATAAACGACTTACCAGCTGTCTTAGAATACTCAAAACATGCTCTGTTCGCAGATGATCTTAAAGTATGGAACGTAATAGAATCTGTTAACGACTGCCAATTACTTCAAAAAGATATTGAAAATATTTATCAATGGAGCCAAGAGAATAAGCTCTACTTCAATGTTAACAAATGTTCAACCATGACGTTCACCAGAAAGAATTTTTTTATTAGATATCCTTACAGTATAGATAACAATTTGCTTTCAGTCAAAAATGATGTCTTAGATCTAGGTGTTACGTTTGACAGTTCACTAACATTTTCTAAACATATCACCATATCTGTAAATAGTGCTCTGAAAATGTTAGGTTTTCTAATACGAAATAGTTTAAATTTCAAAAATACTTCTACATTAATTATGTTCGATCGAGGCTAGAGTTCTCTGCTGTTATATGGTCTCCAGCATACAGTATTTATAAGGAGCAAATAGAAAAAGTTCAAAAACGTTTTATGAGATTTCTACATTATAAAGCCACTGGAATATATCCTTTAATGGAACCTTCTTACATGCAGTTATTAAATACATTTAAATTTCATACGTTAGAAATACGTCGGAATATTTCCCGCCTTATTTTCTTATACCGTGTAATTCATTACAGAATTGATTGTTGCCCTTCAATTTTGATGCAACTAAATTTTGTTGTACCAAGACATACAGCTCGTTTTCGGGCTTATTTCTACTTAGATAAACCGAGAACTAATATACTACGGTACTCACCTTTATACACAACCTGTGATTTGGCTAACAAACTTATCGATGAAATCGATATTTTTAATGGAAACATTAAAGCATTCAAAACTAACTGCTTCTGTGCACTGCTTGGACCGCTTCCTGTTTCTTGTTAAGTTATATGGATTTATTTCTTTATAGTTGTGTTATGTTTCCCATTGTTATTAATTATTATTACTATCACTTTGTTATGATTTCTGTTTTAATGAAAATATTCAAGTTTAGTTTGTGTGGTGTGTAGTAACGGTTTGCTGTACTAGTACTAGCAGTTGAATTTAATTTATAGCGGTTTTGCCATCCAAATAAATAAATAAATAAATGGTACCATTTATTATGACACTAGTTGGTATTTACCAGAATATCACTATGTATGTCGCATTATTAGTTCACGATGGGGGAACATTTATATTTTGTGAGATGAGGTTATAATGATCGTTTTTTACTTACATTTAATGAAGTTTATCTGTGTTATACTAGATAGCATGATCAGAACAGTACCTTGGAAGATAAGGGAAGAAGTCTTATCTGAAGGCATCACCTGGTGGGTTGTACGCCAGTTGAAGTTGCACCATATTACCGTGCGGTTTTAGCTGCGAGATTTGGAACCTAACTTGTTTTGTGGTCTCGCAAATAGCTTACATAAAATATGTGAAACTTCACTAAGCACACAGTTAATTTAACAACTCTATTAAGATAACATTCATAAAAATACATATAAGCTGGTCAGCCTTGTAGATGTGACCGCAACAAAAAAAGGTAACCAAAACACCTTTTAAGAATTCCACGTTCTTCTCGGGACGTGACATCCAGCAATAAGTAAAAGTGCTAACAGATAGTCGTCTGCATTTACAGCTCGACAAAGGAAAACGATATTGACAACCTGGCCGCAGAACGGTGACGGCGTTATTACAATATTACTGCCATATGGCATATGCCTCCAAAACTTAGTTTGCCGTAACATACTTCCTTTTAAAATCATACTAAAATGACCGATAATTTACTCATCTAGATTTAGAGTAGGCGCATATGGCATATCTCAAATTGACGGTAAGTCGTCCATGCAGTACAATATCTGCAATTTGCGCAGTAACTCAATCTACAAAAAAATACGAAAATTAGGGCCAGATCTTGAGTGTTACGCAAAATATTTGCTGGGTGTTGATTCGGTTGCTGCCAAAAGTTGAACGATAAAGGCGGGCTCGCAAATGAAAGTCGTTACTCAAAATCGGAACCAAAATGAACATCTTTAAAAAAATTCAATGGACAACACATTAAAGAATGTGGAGCTTCGTCAACGACTAGCGTTGGTTGCGAAACGGTACATAGTGGAACGATACAAGGGCGACGTGAAATTTAAAAAAAAAATAAAAAAAGCACGTGATTCATAATAAAAAGCCAGTGGCAGAGGGCATTTTTAAACACAACTAAAATCTCGGACAAACCACATTAGTAGGATGGAAGAAAACTGATAGACAATGCCTGCAGTGGCGACCACTTGCTAACAAACGACCAACGCTGGGTGGACGACATCTCTCAACACGCAAGACACAAAGGCATAAGAATGCCAGGCTTAGAAGACAATGGAAAAGTACTACTTCTAACAATGGAAAACTAAGTGTCAAAATGATGATGATGATGATGCTGACTCATTTACAAATGTAATTTAATCGGAAAATTACGCACTTTTGATTATGATTCGACAAAGTTCTCAAAAACCGAAGTTTCGATACATACTTGTGACTTTTAATTTTAGGAAATAGTAGAAACTAATATAGAGGTTTCAAACAAATTACAGTGGTTTAAATTTAGTTACTTGCGTCTCGGAAATCGAGAGAAACAGGGATGGGCTTGATTATTAGAATTAGCACAATTTCTTCATCTTGTTCTTCTACTTTCTTATCTTTAGCAGTCTTCATCTAATTCTTTTATGCATTAAAACTTTAGTAATAGATATTAACGATACAAGTTTGATTATGAGGAACTTATCGAAACGAGTTTGATTGTCAGAATGAGGTGGTGAGTCTAGTTCTGCGGCAATCAAACGAGTCTGGTACCATAATCAAACGTGTATTGTTCAATATTTTATTTTCATCAATACATTATGGTTCAATGTATTTTTTGTATAAAAAGTGCGGTAATGAAACTCTTAACTATACTAAAATGAATTTCGTTAATAGTGACAAAACACCGATAAATTATATTAACAGGGTTTTCATGTTAAATTTCACACAATTGTTTTGTGCGTTTGATTTTAAAGCTTGAAGTTTTTAATTTTTTGTTATTCTTGGTAGATATTCTGTTGAATTTGCAATTGACTACAAATTAAAATTTCTAGTCAATTTTATACTATAGTTCACTTCCCAATAATGCTTTCTTACTTATGTTGCATTCTATACGCGTTTGTACTACCTTAATCGATGAGAAAAATGGCAGATGATGACAATTGACTGCTTGTACGTTAACAGGTTTTTTTAATATCTTTTTCTTACTCTTATTAAGTTGTCTTATTGAAACAGGTAGGTCCACATATAGAAACGTATGGACACGGTATCCAGTGGATGGGATATACTATACTTGGTGGTCCCTTGCGTATGTTTACTCCAGTTTTAACAGATGAAGGTCTCTGCTACACCTTCAATGTAATAGATAGAACAGAACTATTTACTGACATAGTGTAAGTCTAGCTTTTACTTTCTCTAAAATAAGAAATCACTTTTTACTTCCTTTTACAATAAAGTATTGGATTCACCCCTAAAATTCAAAATAGAGTTTTCAAAAGATCTTCACGTTTTAGAGTCCCCTGAACCCAAAAAAACATTTTTGTTCATTGGTCTGTGTGTCTGTATGTGTGTGTGTGTGTGTGTGTGGGCGTGTGTCTGTGTGTCTGGCTGTGAACAGACTCTCTCAAAAACGAAAAGAGGAACGGCGTTGAAACTTAATATATAAGTTTTGTGTACTATGTAGATGCGACAGCAAGATTTTGAAGAAAATCACATAATCGTATGGTGGTTACTCTTGTGATTTTTCAGCTTTTTCCATTTTTTCAAAAACGGTTTCAACGATTTTTTTCAAACGTTACGTTTTTATTACATTTTTAATCTGTATTGATGTGAGATAGGTGATTTTCCAGTTGAAAACATCTACATTGGTTTTTTTATTTATTTTTTGTATTTACTATAACTAACTCTATTCTGTACGGTTTCTGTAGAATTTGCAATTTTCGAAATTTATTGACAAATGCTTAAAAACTAAAAATACTTTTTCTACTAATTATAAGACCACTGTAGAAAGAAGTTGTGTGCGTGTATCACACAAGATTTTTTTAATTGCTCCTCTGAGCTTCCAATTTATCAAATTAATTTTTGTTAATCAATTAGGACCATTTTATCGGTATGTTGCTAATCTAATTACTTTTTCGATTCACAGAAAATATCCAGAAAATTACTTTGCAACCGACAATAAGAAAAAATCACACTGGTTTCCTGACACAGGATACAACGAAGATGCACATGTACTGGCCTATCCCTTCAGAAGCTTTTCGGCTGGTACAAGTGGAGGTCTGCTTCTAGGTTTGAATTTATTACGCCAAGATTTCGATTATGCTTGCGGAAATTCCATTCAAGGCTACAAGGTGAACTTATGTTTATGCAGGGAATACTTTTAACACTAGTCGTTTAGTAGATAGCGCTGCATCTGCCTTCAGAATTTCCGTTGGTGAAGGAAAACTACTTTAGAATTTCCCCTGATCATGGTATAACAGTTGAAGTCAAACCTAACATGATGACTACGTCGTTGGAGTTGAAAGATTACGCACCTCGCATAAGGGAATGCTATTTTATGACAGAAAAGAAATTAAAATATTTCCAGATTTATACTCAACAAAACTGTTTGCTGGAGTGCCTAACGAATGTTACTCTTAATATGTGCGGCTGTGTCAGCTTTTATATGCCGAGTAGGTATTGCTGGGTAAAATTTATTTTTAACATTGGGTGTTTGAATGCCTTGAAAATATAGTGTGTCCATGATAAAAAATTCACATCTTAGCGGTGTATTAAAGGGTAAGAAATTGATATTCCGTTAAGTAAGAAACAATATACAGCATCATCATTCGTATAAACAATCGCACTTCCCTAATTTTATTATATATTTCGTTTAGATAATATTTACATTACCATCACCTCCGCATGCTGCTAGCTGCACGACAGTTGTCTGTTGCGTTAATAGGTACCTACAGTTTAACTCCAACCATCACAAAAACATAAACACAGGTGCTGTAAAAAGTCTTTACGACAGAGCCAAACTTGTTTGCTCTAATAATGAAATTTTCAGAAAAAATAAAGTATTAATTATAAATGTTTTAAAAGATAATGGCTGTCCAGAGACTCTTCTTCAGAACATTTTAACACACGGAACAATATCACACACACCCACAGAGGAATGACACCTAAAAATATAACGCTCTGCACCTTACATTCCAGGCATGTCTGACAAAATTAGACGAATTGGCAATACGGTCAATGTTAGGATGGTATTCAAAAACGATGACTTGCAATCAGATCTTATCAAAACTAAACCGTTCAACGACAAACAACATTCAAAGAAATTTATATATAGTATATTGTAATGATACAAGCTTAATATGGTTTGAATTAAAATTTCTTAAAAAGTGGGATATCATAATGGTTTGGATTTGTATCTGAAATATAGCTATTTGAAAATTACATGTGGATTAAAATTAAAAATAAAATTTGGATAAAATACAGTTTAAAAAATCAATGACAAATGTTAATTTCGAAATAAGATAAAATTAAGTAGGTTTAACTCAAATACATATTAGACTAGAAGGCATAAAGATAAAAATGAGGTAGTAAATACATATTGAGAATTTAAAATAAAAGATGACTGATAAACGGATTACACGTAAAAGTAAAAAGACTGAAAAGGAAAAAGAGAGGAACAGGAAGAAATGGAAGTAGTAGCGAGTGGTGCAGAGGTATAAATGGAAGAAGTACAGCAAGAGATAGGTGTACAAGGAGATCAGGTAAGAATTCAATAGGAACAGACAGCAAAAGATGACAGCATTAAACAGGTTCTGCAAACAATAATGTTACAAATACAGAAAGAGGCTGAGGAAAGAAAGAAAGATGCAGCAGAGTTGAAGAAAGATTTACATGAACGAAAGGATGAAGCTGACGAAAGGGAAAGAAAATTTCAAGAATCGATCAAGAAGAACACTGAACATTACATCGAGGGAATTTTGAGGTAATAATTAAAAACTCGGGCATGTAGATATGTAAATAGTAATATTAATAAATTTAATTATAAACATCACGGATTTTAAAACGAATTTTGAGAATAATGGAAAATTTTTACTAGAAGAAGAGGAGAAAGAAAATCAAATTTCAACTTTACCATTCATAAAAGTTAATTTAAATAATAACGAATATATATCATTAATAGATAGTGGTGCAATGGCTTCATTAATAAAGGAAGAAATAATTTTTAAAAATTTAGATGTCTTACATAAAAACATAATTAAAATAAGATTAATTTGTTATCTGCAACCAAAATAAAAGTATCAACAACTAACAGAATGTTAAATACTAAAATAATTATTAATCAATGGGAAGGTGTTGTGAGATTGTTCATAGTGAAAGCACTAAGTGTGGCTATTGTATTGGGAATTGACGTAATACAACAATTGGGAATAAAAATAGATGGGGAGCAAAAGTGCATTTATCTATAGGGGTTAATTAAATCTTGGACAGAATCTAAAAGTGGCTTCCAAGAAAATAAGTGTTGCCAATTAAAGAATATTGAAGACGCATTGAAATGGAATAAAGGTATAATAATTAATAATAATAATACAATATTGAATATAAAGAATGATTATGCTGATAGAGGGGTATTGTTAAATGATTTGAAACTAGGTGAAAAAATCTACATTTTAAGGTCAGAATATTATAAATAATTTACAGAAATAAAGAGATTATTAATGAGAAAGTGGGACAAGCACAGAAATATATTCACAGTTTACAGGTTAACGAATCACGGAGTTCTAATAGTAAGTCATATCCAATTTCTTTTGCATTAAAAGCACAAGTTAAAAAAGAAATACAGAAAATGGTAAAAGATATAGTAATTGAATCTTCAAAACGTAATTTTATTAATCCTTTGGTAGTAGTTAAGAAACGTGATGGTTCACTTCGTTTATGTTTAGATGCACGCGGAATTAATCAAATAACAAAGCCACAATATGAATCTCCATATACCATTGATGGGTTGTTAAGTAGAATATGGGACAACAAGATATTAACAAAGTTAGATTTAAAAAGAACTTGTTTTCTCTTATTTTATTGCATGCAGAGTCGAGGAAGTATGCAGGTTTCAGTATCGATGGAAAGATTTTTTCAGTTTAAATTGGTACCATTTGGTCTTTCAACATCATGTGCTGCACTCGTGAGAGCAATGCAGAAGATTTTAAATCAATTTGAAGATTCTTGTATACATTATGTTGATGATATCTTATTCTTTTCTGAAAACAAGCAGCAACGGAGATTTGTGGATGTCTTATGCAAAGTAATATTGCAGAAAGATACATTAAAGAAGTGATCAAATACTTAAGAACACTAACACATGAAAATCATAATAAATGGGCACAATGTTTGCCAGAAGTAGAAAGCTTTATAAATAATGTTCCGAATACAACGGAAATTAGTCCAGTTACCTCGTGTAAACAAGTAATACCAGCTAGACCTTGGAGAAAAAAACAGGGTAATATTGAAATAATTCAGTTGTTAGAAAGAACTAGAAGAAGGTTAAAGAAAATTCAAGACGGACATGAGGAGAAGCAGAATAGAAAGATATTAAAACGTGTAAAATTTAAAATAGGTGACTTAGTAATTGTAAAGAAACTTAGAGTAGCTAACAGGAAAGACAAAATATGTGCAAAACTTTTATATGCATATGGAGGACCTTATAAGTTTCAGAAGATATTTAATGATAGTGACACCTATGAACTAACAAATGAGAAGGATGGAAGAATAAGAGGAAATTTTATATTACAATGTTATATCCATATATTTCACAAATGGAGTAAAGAAAGATTTTAAAAGTTGTTGCTTATAAATTTAAAAAAACGTTTTTATTGAAATTTAAATGGATTTTGATTGTTATAAAGTGTTTTGAAATAAAATATTAAGAGTCATTACTGTTTGTTTGTGTAAAAAAAGGAAAATTTATAAAAAAAATAAAAATAAAATTTGATTTCTTTTATTTTTTTTATAATTTGGGGAAATTATGTAATGACACAAACTTAATATAGTTTGAATTAAAATTTGTTAAAAAGTGGGATATAATGGTTTGGATTTATTCAGGGATAAGGCAGATTTGTATCTGAAATATAGCTATTTGAAAATTACAGGTGGATTAAAACTAAAAATAAAATTTGGATTAAATACGGTTTAAAAAAATCAATAACACATGTTAATTTCGAAATAAGATAAAATTAAGTAAGTTTAACTCAAATACATATTAGACTAGAAGGCAAAAAGATAAAAATGAGGTAGTTAAGAAATTTGTTTCAATAGAAAAATTAAACTGAAAAATGTAGTAAACTAATTTTTTTGTATAATTAAAATATGGAAGATAGCCCTGTTTTATTCATGTAATTTTGGTTAGGATAAAAAGCGTAATTAAAACAAATCTACGTGGTGATTTAAAAATGGAATTTTAAACGACTAAGAATAAGAAAAGAATTAACTTAAGAAGATTATTGGAATATGGTAGTCAAAAATTAATGCATAGAAGAATTATTATATACAAGTCAAGTATTAAGGAAACATACTGGGTTAGCTTTATTTGAGATATTACATTTGACATATATCAAAAGCAAAATGGGATTACGTTAACATATGTATTGTTGAGTGGAGCTTCCAAGGGGGTGTCATCGGAAAGAAGAGGAGCGTTCCAGGTAGCAGTTGACTGTGGCAGGTATGTCCAGGTTTTCTGTTTACTGACAGGAGTTTGGGTTTTGCTAATAGTGGACAATTGGAACGAGTGGTCTGTCAGTGAGCAGAGCATTGCACTAAGGAGCTTGAAGGGGTCTAGTTGCAGAGCAAGGATAGGTTGCTGTCTTGAATGTTGTGTGAATAACAATCCAAGGTGGGTGATTTCTTATCAGATCCGAACTAGAAAATAAATGAAGTCGTTAACAAGATGAAATTAATTAACAAATAAGAACTTACTGTGTTATTTAATATTATAGTGCACCGTTCAAAAGATTGGGCATTTGTCATTATAATTTGAAAACTGTTTTGACATTTGGTTGACATAAGTTGTGTATTATGATTTAAAAGAAATTTTAAAATATCAGCAAATCAATTTTTCAGAAACAACTAGATAACGGAACCCACCCCTGTAAAGTTTTCAGAAGCAATTATAAAAAGTAATTATTAACCTTATTACCCAAACTCGGCCAATTTGTAATTAAAATACTTCATTTACATCAGAATTTTAAAGTTCTACACATTTAAAAACACAGCAGAGTATAGCCAGTGCGATATATATATTGTCGAGAATTATGTTAAATAATTATTATTATGATTTAATTAAATAAATACACACCGTAAAAAAGTCCATATAAACATGTGTCCGAAAATCGCGCGTTTCCGAGTTACGAGCAATTTCTGAACTTGTGAAGTAGTCCAGTCAATTGGTGCTCAAAAAGGGCGAATAGGGGAGATGTTGGGTGGAGTTCTGATATTTGGTTCCTATATGTTTTTTGGGTCGCTGTGCACGAATATCAGGTTTTTCAATAAAATTTTAGACCGGAAACACGTTTTTTTAAGCAAAAAAACCGATTTTTTTTTAGTTTTTCTAAAAGTACCCAAAAGATATCTATCATTTATAACTATTGAAACTATATGAAATAAAGAGGACACAGTTTCCTACACTTTATGTATGTGAGGTTTTTTTCTCCGATCAATCATTCAGCCGCGAGAGCGCCGCAAAATTATAGTCCAGTCAAATGGTAGAAAATAGGGGAAAGTTTTGGAGTTCTTATATTTGGTTCCTATATGTTTTTTAGGTCGCTGTACGCGAGTATCGGTTTGCCAACATTTCAATTATGAAGATTCATTTCATATACCATTGTTGATTTACGAAAAATGTATAGTTTTCGAGTTACTTTGAAATAAACTGTCATAATTCCCTTTTAACACCTAACTTCGCGGCGCTCTCGCGGCTGAACGATTGATCGGAGAAAAAACCGCTAGTACATAAAATGTAAGAAATTTTACTCTCTTTTATTTCATATAGGTTCAATATTTACGAAATTGGATAGTTTTCGAGTAATTTTAGAAAAACTAAAAAAAAACGATTTATTACACGGTTTTTGCTTAAAAAACGTGTTTCCGGTCAAAATTCTTGTTGGAAAACCTGATATTCGTGTACAGCGACCCAAAAAACATATAGGAACCAAATATCAGAACTCCACCCAACATCTCCCCTATTCGCCCTTTTTTGAGCACCATTTGACTGGACTACTTCCCAAGTTCAAAAATTGCTCCTAACTCGGAAACGCGCGATTTTCGGACACATGTTTACATGGACTTTTTTACTTGCCTTGGTGTGTAGAACAATACCCCGAAGTTTGGCGAAACATTTTAAAATCACCCTGTATATTGTCGAGAATTATGTTAAATAATTATTATTTTGATTTAATTAAATAAATACACACCCTACACATATTTTTATTTTGTTTAAATCAAATTCTTACTGATTAAAAATAAATAAGTAACTGTATCAATGAGTTCATTAAATTCAGTGTTTTGCCCTTTGTAGTATTGCGCACATCTGCAAGTCAGATAAGTTATGGCTAGCTCTTTTTGGTAGGCATGAAAACTCAAAATGTGGTTAGGTCCCCCGATTTGTTCAAATTTAAAACTCCCGTGATACGCCACTGGGCTATGAAATTTAGAAGTAGCAAACGCGCAAACTCGCTGCGCTGTCAATATTATATATTACCAAATTGATTCTACGTGCAGTTCATTTCTGTGTGATTATAGTGAATTCAAAAAGAAAACCATGAACAAATTAACAGGTAATTCAAATCTCACGCTTTAATAAGCGTTTCTAATCGTGTTTTGTTTTAGATCGTTGGCGCTTTCTTCGCAATTTAGATGTCTTTTGAAGCGTCCCTAACATAACCTCAACTTATATTTTTAGAATTTCTGGGACACCTGCTCTATTTTGTAGTATTGTAATACTGGATCAGCTTCTTCTCATGGTCCTCGTTCCTCATGGTAAATTTCGTAGCTCTAGCACTTTTATTTGCTTGGCACCACTAACCTGACCTTTCTTAGGCTGCGGCAACTTGCTCGGACAGCTTCTCCTGACGCTGGCTACTGGATCCTGGGCCCCCAGGATGCTGCAACTGCTGTGCTAGCCTCGTACAAACCGGGCGGAACTGCTGACACCCTCTCTCAGGCTCTGGACCTTTACTGAAGCCCGTAACTGGTGCTCGTAAACTGGATCTGGCTGCCGATGTTGTCGAATGTGGTCACCGGAGAAAATATCTTTTATGTGATGGATTTCTACACCCACACTCTCACATGTGCACTGCGAACTCCTGATCACGCCGGTATAATTATTTTTGATTTATTTTTATCGTAAATGATATAAAATTAAATAAACTGGAGACACAAATTAGCTTGTCATGGCATTAATTTATTTCAATTGTTTCTCCCCCGTTCGTTAACAACAATTGCCTATATGGCTACATAAAAAACGGATGTTAACTGAATACAATGCAATTACTTATAATCTAATTTTCAACTTAATTTATAAAACTGTACATAATCTTACTTTCTAAATTATTGTTTGTTCATGTTTGCAATTTATCTAAGTTCTAGCGCCACTCACAAAGTTTTATTTTGTCTGTTCACTTGTGTCATTACACTGACTTATTTTTATAAACACAAATCTTGTCTATTTCCTGTAGTGTGATTTTCTTGCAGTTTTATAAAAACCTGTCTGATTTTCATCAATCTTTAAATATTACTGCTCCATTTTCTTATAACCTTATTCGATCTAGTAATGTGCTCTCTTTGCACTGTAATGAACATTCTGTCCATCTTACCTTTATTTAAAAAGTTCATAGCACTGTACTTATTCAATTATACTGACATGCAAATTTATTTAACCTGCATCTGCATGTAATAAATCCCTTTGGTGATAGATTTGTTGAACTATTTATTGGCTTTACTTTGCACCAACCTCTTAATTTATGCTAATTGATAAGACTGTGACTCTAATTTACAAATTTGAGCTCTGCCTTATTGCCATTTATTCTAAAGTAGTTTCATTTAATATCGGCAATGCTTGACCGATGTAATCATAAATTAAAATTTCTAATGTTTATAATGGATTATAGAGAGAAAAAATTAATAAATTAATTAGATTGATGCTGTAAAATTGTGCTGCTCTTAAAAGTTGAATTATGTATAATAAACAAGTTTAATAATTAAAATATGAAAAAATATGACTATTGTCAGTCATGTTTTTTCGTTAGAAGATTTTGTAGCTAATTTATTGTTGAAATCAGAAATTACTAATGGTTTTTAAGTAAAATCATTAGTAGTGTCAAAACATACTAGTTATTGATTATTAAAAGTCAAATTACAGTAACTTCTCGCTATTTAATATAGCTTCTTCTGACATGATTACAATTTGTTTATGCAATTTAAAAATTTTGTTTGGGACGCACACATTTAAAAGCCACAAACGTTATTTATCTAGAAATACGAAACATATTAAAAATTAGATTTGTGAATTAATAAATTCCTCTGTTTTACCTTTTGTATTGTTTTTCCTTTTATTTTTTTGTGTTTATATTAATTCCTAATTATTATGGTTATAGTTTTATATTGTTTAATTACACACTTAAAAAAATTTGTTAAGAGTGTAAAATTGGATTTCACCTTGGTTTGATTTAGTAGTTTGTAGTTAGCTAAAAAGAAAAATTATTTTGTATTAAAATTAATTAAGATGCTTAAATTAATCGAATATCTTACATGGTTGGTTGTTGGATTTATTAAAAAGTTTTCCTTTCTTTTTCCTTCTTTTTCTAAGACTTGTTTTGGAAGTTTTGTAGGTAGGTATGTTTTGTATTTTATAGATCCTTATTTGTGTTGATGTTCTTCCACCGTGGTTTTGAGGTTTTTTAAATTTGGTCTTAATTTCTATAAATGTATTTTGAATACAAAGGCGTTCTTATTATGAAATATTTTCAATTGTTGTATTGTAGATGAAAGAACGTAGGTTAGTTGGATTGTTTTAATCTCTTTTAAGTAATTATATTTGGTAATATACTGACCTTTAAGTGTTTTTTTTTATTTTTTAAATAAAAAAACGTGCAATAATTTCAAATAGGTTGAAATACCTTTTAAGTTCTCGTTGTAGGAACCATTCGGTTTCATTTATGACGTATTTCTTTTGAAACCATTTGTTTTGTGTTCATTAAGATTTTTTTCCCCTCTATAAATTGGTAATTGATTTTTTGTTTTAAAAACTCTTGTGTTCTTGTGCATGGTTATTTTTTTTTATTGGAACAGCGATGAGTAAGAAGTTCTAGATTTTTGGTTGATCTAAAATTTTCAAACTAATTGTATAATTATTTATGTTTAAGGTTTATTGGGTACATACAAGCTTGGGTATAAGAAGCAGGTTTGGAGATTTGTTTTTCCCTCTTTCTTTGTTTAGTTATTATACTTTTTGGGTTTAATTGTGTTTACATTGATTTATTCTTAGCAAGGATTGGCCATCTTTGTTTGTAGGCAGTTTGGTTTTGTGTTATTATTTTCAAGTGTTTGGAGCCTTGAATTTCTTCGCAAGAATTGCTGTAATTAATCATTAATTTGTATTTAATATTATAATTATTGGTTTTATTTATGCTTACTTGTGTTTTGTCGTTTTTGTTGTTAAATTTTGTAGGTGTTGATCAGGAGCCGTCTTATCTTAAATGGCCATTTTGCTTTCTGGGAATTTGACGTACGCTTGGATTTGTTTTCAAAAGTTAAAACAAGTTCCCATTAGTTAAATTATTAATGATGAAGGAAATCAAATTTTATAATTTGAAGTGATTTAATAATTTAACAAAAAGTACTGAAACAATGAAATAAATAACAAAGAAGGCGTGAAACTATTTGTTGAAAAGTTTGGTTTATTATTATTTTTTTTTTGTATTAAAAATATTGTCATATGTATTGTGTAAATTTTCGGTGTTTGTTTTATAATTTATTGCGTTTGGTGATTTTTTTATTTCAATACTTTCCAAGAGTAAATGTTTTTTTTAATGGTTTTCGCTGTGTAATATTTTGGGGTTTTCTAAGTTGAAATTGTGTAATTTATTTATTGCGTGATTGGTTAGGGCTGTGCTTGTTTTATTCGGTGTTAACATTTTCTCCTTTATCGATTGATTGTGTTGATACATTCTTTTTTTAAGGTATTGCTTTGTTTGTCCTATATACGAGTATGTTGCATCGCAGTTTTGAGTGGTATGATTAGAGTCCGTCAAATGCCATTTTGCCATGTTTCTTACTGTAGGTTCCTTTAGGACCAGATTTCGTATTTAGGCGTTTCACGTAGTAAGGGGTGGAATGAACCACATTTGTTGGTGCCATAAATGCTATAAAATGCCCTTTTTCGTGATAAATGCTATATTTTGAATAAATTCCATATTTTAATGCTATATTTCAATCAAAATCAATATTATGTGGCTAATTCACAACAAAAGGACTTACAAATTTTAAAATAGACATGCAGAAGTTTTGGTAAGTGCCAGGTACTAAGGTCAATGGCCCGGGGCGGGGGTGACCGCTCGTCGCGCGCCTCAACGCTCAGGTAAGTATCCCGTTATGTCCACTCGTCAACAACAATCCCGCGCTCTCACCCTTCCCTTCAATGCACCTCGGATACCTACGTTCCACTTATTTACCTTGTGCCCGTCGTTGTGGGATTTTTAATATTACTGGTGAATTTTTTTCTAAAATTTCAACTTTTTAAATAAATACTTACCACTTTTTATGCTTTATTTTGAAATAAGTGCTATTATATATGTCATATTTTGAAAAAATAAATGCCATTTTGCTATGCTATATTTTGAAAAAATACGAGAATATTTTGACGGACTCTAGTTATGATTTTTAAATGCAGTTTTCATTTTATTTTTTTTAATTTTTCGATTTTTTCGGATAGAATTGGGATGTATGGTATTGTAGTGTAGATTTTATTTTCTTCTTCTTTGTTATTAAATTCATTATTTAAGAAATTTGGTTGTAGGTTAATTGAAGTATTTTGATTGTTACGTTTTTGTAAAATTTTCATTCTAGTTTTGAATGTTTTATTTATAAAATTGAGTGGGTAGTTATTTAGAAGAAGTATGTTAGTGATTTTTTTTAAATTGGTTTTATGATGATTTATATTTGATAAGATTATTGCTCGATCAACTAGTTAAGTTATTACATTTTTTTATATTTTAATGTTGTATTTGAATTGAAATTTAAATATCTATCTGTTTTGGATTGTTTTCTATACCAGTTTGTACTAATACTGCCGTTGTTTTCTCTTGTTAAAGTTAGATCTAGGAAATTTATTGATTTGTTATTGTTTTCATTTTCTATTGTAAATTGTAATCTAGGGTGAAAGTTGTAAAATTTTTGAAATATATGTTTTATTTCATTTTTATTTGTTCCCATAATATTATCATTTACATATCTTTGATATAATGAAATATTTTGATTGGTTTTAATAAGTTTTATTTCTAAATCCATTAGAACTAGTTCAGCTATTGTAATGGATATTGGTGATCCCATTGGTACTCCGAATTTGTGACTGTATATAATTTTGTTGTAGGAAAAGTATGTATTATTGAGGACAAATGTTAATGCAGTAATGAAATCATGTTTAGGTATTTTTATATAATTAGTTATTTCTTCCCAGTGATTTACTACGGATTGGATTGCAAGTTCTATTGGTATGTTTGTATATAAGGAAACTACATCTAATGATAGTAGGACATGGTTTCTTGGTAGTTTTTGGTTGTTTATTTTTTCTTTGAAGGACCATGAGTCTTTAACGCTAAAATATTTTTAGTTTTCATGTTTGTTAGAATTTTTCCTAGGTATTTTGAAAGTTTGTATGTGGGACTCATGTATGAAGCTACTATGGGTCTGAGGGGGATATTTGCTTTATGTAATTTTGGTAGGCCATATATTAATGGTGGTGTTCCATTATATGTTGTGAGGTAGGTATTTATGATCTTGTTCGTTCATGTATTTGTTAGTTGATAAATTTTTAATAATTGCATTATTTAGTGTTTGTACTTTTTGTGTTGGGTCTTTTTTTAGTATTGTGTATGTATTTTCATCTTTTAATAGTTCTTCCATTTTAGTTGTGTACATACTATTGGTTAGTAAAACTGTTTTTGGAGTTTTATCTGCTTTGGTTACAATTATGTTAGGATTGTTTTTTAAAAATAATTTTGTTTCGTTTAATTGATTTAGTAGTTCTTTATTAGCATTCTGTTGTGTTATTGGTATTTTTGATTTGTTGGGTTTATTTTTGAAATTTGTTAACATGTTACATATGTTAGCCCGAGTAATGTTTTGTTTTTCTTCATTTAACTTTGTAATTGTGTTTTCTATGTTATATATATTGTTCGTATGGGATGTTATTTGGGTCATAGATATTATAATTTGCTCCGTAGTTAAGTATTTCTTGGACATTTATTGGGATATTAGTATTTGTTGAATTGTGAATCCAATCATTTTTTATGTTATTGGAAGGTTGTTGTAATGAGGTTTGTTCTAAAATGTTCGTTTTTGTTGAATTTTGGCTTTGGTTTAAATTATGGATTTTGTTTTTGTGTTTATTGATAATTTGATTTTTTAGTTTTTTGTGAAAAGGTTTTTTTTTGTGAGGAAATCGAGGATTATTTGTTTAGGACACTTTTGTTCTAAAAAATTTTTGCAATTGTTTATTTTTTGTAGTATAAGCATCATTTATTAAAATTGAAATAATTTTATTGGTGAAATTCAATCTTATGTTGTGAAATTTTTCATTATTATTTATGTTTTGGAAGGTAATGTTATTAAAGTTTTTTTGAAGAAATTTTGGTATTAAATTCAGTTTTTTACATGTAGTGAGGAAGTTTATTCTTTCACATACCTTTACAAATGTTTTGCTGTAATGATCCAGGTTATCGAAGCAATGTGCTGCTTCTTTTCCATGTTAGCTTTTGACTATGTTGTGGAAAGTGTTGCTAGGTGTTGTCATCTTGGATGTTGTTTGATGGATGTTGGTGCTTTTTTTGTGTGCTTAAATGGGTGATAATTTAATGCAAAATGGGAGAATTTTAAAGAATTAAAATCCGATTGTATGTGGGATTTTTTTGTTTTAGTCACTCTTCTAAAATGATTAGTGCGTTTCAATTAAATGTTTGTACAGCTGTGTTATTTAATAATTAAAATATGAAAAAATATATATATAGTTTAGGAAAATTGGTCAGCTAATTATCTTCTTATAATAATACTAGCAGTCCAGTGAGACAAATGTCTCATTTAATTAAAAAAAAAAAACCGTTTTGCAAATAGAACGCGTATTCACCACACGTACGTATATGACGTCATTGTTGGTAGCAAACTACCAGTCGCATTCGCCTTGATAAATTTTGCCTAGAATCTAACCTAAAAAGTTAGGATTAGGATAATTAAGTAAATAATTAGTGTTAGAGACTGAAATTCGGTTCCTGACCTGACATGACCATTCCAAACATATAACTTTCATAACTTTTTTCTCTATCTCTTACGGTTTGGCTGCTGAAACAGCGTCCCAGACAGACAAAACAGCGCCCCGGACAGACCAGCGTCCCAGACAGACAAAACAGCGTCCCGGACAGACACGTCTATTAGATAACGGACTAACAGTCCAGTGAGACAAATGTCTCATTTAATAAAACAAAAAAGACCGTTTTGCAAATAGAACGCGTATTCACCACACGTACGTATATGACGTCATTGTTGGTATCAAACTACCAGTCGCATTCGCCTTGATAAAATTTGCCTAGAATCTAACCTAAAAAGTTAGGATTAGGATAATTAAGTAAATAATTAGTGTTAGAGACTGAAATTCGGTTCCTGACCTGACATGACAATTCCAAACATATAACTTTCATAACTTTTTTCTCTATCCCTTACGGTTTGGCTGCTGAAACAGCGTCCCAGACAGACAAAACAGCGTCCCGGACAGACCAGCGTCCCGGACAGACACGTCTATTAGATAAAGGACTAGCAGTCCAGTGAGACAAATGTCTCATTTAATAAAACAAAAAAGACCGTTTTGCAAATAGAACGCGTATTCACCACACGTACGTATATGACGTCATTGTTGGTAGCAAACTACCAGTCGCATTCGCCTTGATAAAATTTGCCTAGAATCTAACCTAAAAAGTTAGGATTATAATTAAGATAATAATTAGTGTTAGAGACTGAAATTCGGTTCCTGACCTGACATGACCATTCCAAACATATAACTTTAATAACTTTTTTCTCTATCTCTTACGGTTTGGCTGCTGAAACAGCGTCCCAGACAGACAAAACAGCGTCCCGGACAGACACGTCTATTAGATAACGGACTAACAGTCCAGTGAGACAAATGTCTCATTTAATAAAACAAAAAAGACCGTTTTGCAAATAGAACGCGTATTCACCACACGTACGTATATGACGTCATTGTTGGTAGCAAACTACCAGTCGCATTCGCCTTGATAAAATTTGCCTAGAATCTAACCTAAAAAGTTAGGATTATAATTAAGATAATAATTAGTGTTAGAGACTGAAATTCGGTTCCTGACCTGACATGACCATTCCAAACATATCACTTTAATAACTTTTTTCTCTATCTCTTACGGTTTGGCTGCTGAAACAGCGTCCCAGACAGACAAAACAGCGTCCCGGACAGACACGTCTATTAGATAACGGACTAACAGTCCAGTGAGACAAATGTCTCATTTAATAAAACAAAAAAGACCGTTTTGCAAATAGAACGCGTATTCACCACACGTACGTATATGACGTCATTGTTGGTATCAAACTACCAGTCGCATTCGCCTTGATAAAATTTGCCTAGAATCTAACCTAAAAAGTTAGGATTAGGATAATTAAGTAAATAATTAGTGTTAGAGACTGAAATTCGGTTCCTGACCTGACATGACAATTCCAAACATATAACTTTCATAACTTTTTTCTCTATCCCTTACGGTTTGGCTGCTGAAACAGCGTCCCAGACAGACAAAACAGCGTCCCGGACAGACCAGCGTCCCGGACAGACACGTCTATTAGATAAAGGACTAGCAGTCCAGTGAGACAAATGTCTCATTTAATAAAACAAAAAAGACCGTTTTGCAAATAGAACGCGTATTCACCACACGTACGTATATGACGTCATTGTTGGTAGCAAACTACCAGTCGCATTCGCCTTGATAAAATTTGCCTAGAATCTAACCTAAAAAGTTAGGATTATAATTAAGATAATAATTAGTGTTAGAGACTGAAATTCGGTTCCTGACCTGACATGACCATTCCAAACATATAACTTTAATAACTTTTTTCTCTATCTCTTACGGTTTGGCTGCTGAAACAGCGTCCCAGACAGACAAAACAGCGTCCCGGACAGACACGTCTATTAGATAAAGGATATTTGACGTTTCGTCAGCACAGCTGACTTCCTAAAAATTTCAAATTTTGACATATGACATCTACGAAATCGTTTTAAATATTCTTTTCAAGTTATATTGTAAGAATTATTAACCTTAGAACATTGTACAACTTCACAATCTCAAAATTTCAATTGACATTACATAAGTTTATTGTATTTCAACGTAATCTGTATTTTCTGAGGAAGTCAGCTGAGCTGACGAAACGTCAAATATATTATTATAAGAAGATAATTAGCTGACTAATTTTCCTAAACTATATATATACCTAAAACACAGCTGTTATAAACAAATGTAATGAAAAATATAACTATTATCAGTCATGTTTTTTGCGCGTCCCAAACAAAATTTTTAAATTGTATAAACAAATTGTAATCATGTCTGAAGAAGCTATATTAAATAGCGAAACGTTACTGTAATTTGACTTTTAATAATCAATAACTAGTATGTTTTGACACTACTAATGATTTTACTTAAAAACCATTAGTAATTTCTGATTTCAACAGAAAATTAGCTGCAAAATCTTCTAACGAAGAAACATGACTGTCAATAGTCATATTTTAATTATTAAATAACACAGCTGTACAAACAAGTTTATTTCAACATAAAAAGTATCCAGTTTTATTCAGTGCATTACCCAGTTCGTGTGGTGTTATTTGCATCGAATTCCGACACTAAAAATTAGAAATACCACGAGGGGACCTATCCGAGAGCTTCGCCAACGAGCCAGCTGAAGTTTTTGAAGTCTGCGTGCAACCAAAGGGTCCAGTGGAACTACGAGGTCAGCATTCCAGGGTGTAGGACAGCTTTGTACGACCGCCTACGAGAGGTTTCACCACAAGGGGGCCCATAACAGCGCCACAACATCAACGGCGTCATTCCAGTGAGCCAAAGTTAACGACAAGTACCAGGTACCAATTTTAACTTAAAATTAATGCGGTTAGACCCGGGGAAAGTTACGTGCATCATAAAGGAGACATTACTGAGCAAAATCCATATATATTACATTGCCACAGAAAAGGTGCTCTTTGCATATCAAGTGAATACCAAGTTTGAGGTTATGCGAGTAAAAGGACGCTTTTCCAAAACAATTGCTTAAGCTTGCTCTCGTTATTTTCTGAAACAAAAGCTAATTAGTGCCGCCAAGAGCGCGAAAAATTCAAATAGCTACCTTGACGAATGAACTCTATTTATTAAAAATTAAAACACAACGCAGCCTGCAAAATAAAACCGAACTGTGATAATTTTTACAGCATTACATTTCAGCAATCGCGCAGTTGAACTAAAATTGTTGCCAGTGGCGCACTAGATAAATTTATTAGGGGAATCCGCCTGGGACCAAAGAGTTTTCTCGCTTTATGAGCTAGCTTTCAATTATATTTAATTTGCAGACGAATAAAATACAAAAGGGCATACTACCATATTATTTTGATTAAATGAGAAAGATAATTACATTTTAATCAGTCTCAATTTAATTTTAATAGCATTGCAAACAGTGACTTATATAATATAATTAATAAAAAATACCTATTATTATTACAGTAGCCATTAGAGTAGAATCATTACAATATTTTTGGCAAGCCCAACGTGGAGCTACAGTAGCCATTGCAATATATTGGTGAAACATCCAGCATTTTATAGGTTAGAGTTGGAAGAGTCTAAAATTGCAGAACATGCTTGGAATAACAACCGTAACATACAATGGCATTACACAAAAATGTTATCTAAAGAATCGATGTCAACTTGTTACAGTACGGAAACGACGTTACGACATGTAACGACACAAAATCGGGAAATTCCTTGTTCAATTGCCCCAATTACGTTACGAGGGGCTGTAACAACGGTTTCCGGTTCACTCAGTGATTAGGGCTACGATTCGATAAACGCAATAAAAATGTTAAATGCCAGCCGCCACCACGTTACAAAATCGAGAAGAACACAGGTGGGTTCATCGAGAAAGTGGAAGCGATGAACTCAAAATCCTAAATTTAAATGCGGGTATTTCGCTTCGGTGTGCATGGGAGACACTCCACAGCTAAAGAAAGTTTCATCTACCTTTGGTGCTCTCCTCGCAATTGCTTGGGCACTGTACAATAAAATTACACAACACAAGAACAATGGTTCATATAAGGTGTGTCCGCGGATTGAGTTCACATGAGGTGTAAATAATAAAAATTATCGATTTAGAAGATGATATTCTAGGATTCGTTCCTGCTTGTTTTCAAACCAAAATTTTGAAAAAATCAATCAAATTAATTAATATACAGGGTGTTTCTCGAATCAATTTTTAAAAAATTGCCAAGAGTAAACTACCTTTATTAGAAGAGATAACAAAAACAAGTATTAGAAAAAGTTGTTTATAATTAAGAGTAATAGCAGACTCAAATTTCAGACTAATCGGCCTACTTTGATTTTTTAAAAGTATTGTTTGGTTTTATATACCGACATACTTTTTATCGTGACTGTAGGAGGCACTTTAACTGGTTCATGAACTAAAATACTAAAAAAATAATGGAGTGCCTCCTACAGCGACGATAAAAGGTATGTTGGTATAAAAAATCCAAAAAAATTTTAAAAATCAAATTAGCCCGATTTGTCTGAAAATTGAGGATCTGCCATTACTCTTAATTGTAAACGACTTTTTTTTTGTTATCTTTTCTAATAAAGCTAGTTTACTCTTGGCCTATTTTTAAAAATCGATTTGAAAAATACCCTGTGTATTAATTAATTTAATTAATTTTCTCAAAATCTTGGTTTGAAAACAAGCAGAAGCGAATCCTAGAATATCAGCTTCTAAGTCGAATATTTGTTATTATTTACACCTTATGTTAACTCAATCCGCGGACACACTGTATATCTAGATAAAACAAATAAAAATCACATAAAATAGTTTAAATGAATACGATCTATTGGATCTGAATATTCACACAAATATTAACATGAATTATAACATTATAACATAGCTTATACAGGGGTTAGTAAACATTTAGTAAACAATTATTTGAATCACAACAATAAAGGCAGTTAACAACCCACTGTGTTAAAAGTCCACAACCGTAAGCAGAATACACATGTGGGTATTTAATTTTGGTTAACTAGCTGGGATAGCTAACGCTTCCCTAAACTTAAAAACACGTGACACAACTCTCCAAAATAAATGACGCAATACACAAAGAGACGCTAAATCAATGTCAATTTGGACGTTATGTTTTAGCTAAAGTCACCATAAAAAGTAATAGTTTTACAATACTTGACGATAGCATCCAGCAATGAGTTGAATTACAGTTGGAATGTCTCACCATGAGTAGGGCTGGGCGATATTAAAATTCTGATATCGATTATCGATAACTAAGAAATATCGATACATGTCGATATATCGAAATATATATATATATATATATATATATATTTCTTGACTGGGATAGGGTTTGGAAAAACTCCAATCTCAGTGCTACGCACAGGTACCAAGCTTTAATGGTTAGATTGAATTAAGACCACTTGTATGTTTCGCCTGACGTTTCGTTTTTTATTCAAAACATTATCAAAAGCTAACACCTTGTGGACCAAAACACATGTTTTATTAAAAGCATGTGAAGATATTCAAATTTGAACAAATTCATAAACAGGGGCAGTAGGCCACCAAGATTACAGACCTGGGCTGCACATGATATAAATACACTTAGTCATACATCTAGTCAGTTACACATTAAAAATTACTAGCACATTTAAAATTTGATTTACAATAATTTTATTAGCTATTTGGCCAACATGGCCGTCAAATTTGGATAAAATCGTGGTATACCACGGAGTTTTTCCAAACCCTATCCCAGTCAAGAAATAACATTTTACTGTGTATGTAACCACACAAGCTGTGAGAGGGACTATCTTTATATATATATATATATATATACATATGTTTGGGTTAAAGTGGCATCCAGGAACCGCATTGCACTTTAAGCACCCAGTGTATAATACACTTTTGAAAAACGGTGTAATCATGGCACACATACAACAATTTACAATATAGCATCCAGCTGTATGATGGCGGCGATACGAGTTGTTGAAGTGGCATCTTACACCGTTGCCACATATTTTGGACTGATAAGCCGGTTTCAGAAGCTTAATGATTCATGTGTGACTAGCAATACGTGACTTAGATATGATGTGGAATTATATTCTTTTTACATTTGACGACGTTTGTTTAAATGTTATAATACATTCTAGGATACATCTTTAACCTGATGGTTGACCCAAAAATTTTACGTGAAAGCAATTACTACCATTAAATTTGGCTACACGTCTTCATGAAAAAGATAAAGGTTCTTTACTTATGTAAAATAGTGTTCAAATGGCGTCTACCGAGTTCTAACGCGGTTTTTAAATAATGACCATCACAGAAACAGTATCTACAGTATTTGATAGAGATTCGGCTTTTAATTTGTCGGAGTACTGCCAGAAGAGAATGAATAACAACTTTTCTTTTATCTGAAACAAGGACAAGTATCACGTCATATTAAACAATGTTAATCACTGGTTAATATTTCTAATTGGCTTTTCAATACCAAAGGAGCACAGTTTTATTATTTTGTAGAAAAATGTTTTCTGTTATTTGCTAAAACTTGTTTATTGCATATCGTACTTAATATTTTGTTGAAATGATAAAGAAATAGATTACGAAAATCGAACATTTATTTCAGTATTTATTACATTATTATTATATTTAAAAACGTATGTATATGTATTTAAAATTTTAAAAATGAGTATATACTATAGATATATTTAAAAATATATGTAGAATGCGACAATATTATTTGTTGCGACATATATTAAAATTTATAATCCTTCTGGTTCTGTCGTTCATAGTGTGTTAACAAAACAAACTAGCACTTGTATATACACCATTCACAAACGCACCCACCGTACTGATGAAATTCGTCGGATTGGAATATTAGTCGCTCATGGGAAGTCCCGAGATAAGCGAAGTGTCAATAAACATGGATTAAATTACTAAAACGAATGCGTCTTTACTGCTTATTAAGAAGTCTGATTAAGCAAAAACGATGACCACTTCAGATGTAACGTAAAATAAACTTCGAATGCTTCTCAATCAAATGGCACATGTTGAAAGTTTCAATTACACTATTATACTGTGTTTCTCGCAATATGGCTCTTGCAATAAACAATTTGATTTATAAAAAATATAAAAACAAGTAGTTTGTTACATGCAATTATTTATGTTTGTTTAAGTCAGTTGAGAATCTCCGAAGAAGAGATTTTCGCAGCATATTGTGCTGAAAATGTTATAATGGTTATTTTATCCTTCTGCTATTTAGTTAGTTACATTCACCACGTAGAATTAATATAAAGTTATTACTTATATTATACATTGTAATAATTATGTATTTTACGCTTATCATCGTTTAATTTGCTTGGTGATGGTTACGTCAATTTAAAAAGCCGAAACATATATTTCGCAACTTAATCAAACCAGTTCAACAATTTAATTAATTTTAAAGATGGACTATTTATCACACATTTATCATACCATAGGTAAGTATGTAAAGTTATGTGATCGTAAAAAAATTCGGAATTTTTTTTCGCCGAAAATACACTAATTAGCATCCTAGGAACACGATTAGACCATTGACAAAATATGTCTGTGTGTCTGTCGGTCTGTGAACGTATGTTAGACAAAACGGCTGAACGGATCTTAACCAAAATCTATATCTAGGTTACTAACGTCTATGCGCCGATTATAGGCATATTTTGGTTTCAATCGGATTAAACCAGAGGGTAGTTTGTTTTTTGCATTTTTCAACTTTTTGAATTTTCGCACTTTATTTTTCATTTTACCGAAAAAGTATATATGACAAAAGTTATAGATAATTAAATTCTGAATAAGATGGACTTATTAATTTTTTTAAATTTTTTTGTAAATTTTTTTTTGAAACATTTTTTAATCCATACAAATTTTAAAGTTCTGTGGTATGATAAAGCCATGTGTTAGCCACATCATTCTAGTGTACACATTTCTACTCGTATATTAAAGTTAAAGACTCCTAAAACTTTACTAAATTAAATTAATGTTCAGAAGCACCGATATTACAATGTACGCGTAGAATTATACCTATCATGCAATTTGAGAAGTTATATGTAATTACAGCACCCTTGCGCTGTTGCAAAATTTTGGGTGCTCCACTGCTTATATTAATCTATGAGCCAAAATGCTAAATTTCGACGAATCTATATAAAGTTGTATATGCATTGGCGCCCCATGGTGGCAAAACGATGAAACTACTGGAGTATGTCCGGTACGAAAAAAAGTCAAAGTGGCTCCCTGACGAAATTTTGTATGTGCGCCGTTAGAGGCCCCCTGGTTTTAAAAACCCCATTTTTAGTGAGAAACATACTGGCACCCAAACGTGGGTGCCACATTGTAAAATTGGGTGCCATATTTTCAAGAAGTATACAGTTTGGGTGCCACTCTTACCAATTATATATATATATATATATATATATATATATATACAGTGTGGTCCATTAAGTGTGCAACAAATGGGAAATTTTTTTATTAGTTGTACAATCGAAATTTAAATACCGCCAAAAGTTAGTGCATGTTCGATAACCTTATTAGATGCCCTTAGAATGGCTTCAAGTCAAACAATATACAGGGCAGGACAAAAAATATGAAATTCGTTCAAGAATAAAGTTACCTTATTTCAAAAAATACAGCAATTATGGATCTAGGGCAATTCACCGAAAACAGTTTACCGAAAACATTTTACCGAAAACAGTTCACCGAAAAACAATTTACCGAAGGAACAATTCACCGAAAGAACAATTCACCTAAAATCCATTTTTCTAAGGTATGTTGTCGTTATTGTAGTCTCCAACAATTCTTGATATGTTTTCGACACACAAAAATTTAGAAACCTTATAAGATCACGACATGTGGAACTGTGTAGAAGGAGTACGTCTAGGCTTGCCCAAAACGAACAATGCTATAGAAGGCTGGCATCGAGGCTTTGAGCAGCAAATTTCCTCTGAGCACCCCAATATTTGGAAGTTTGTTGAAGCCATCCAGAGGGAGCAAAGTTTACACGAACTCCAAGTTGAGCAATATGTTGCAGGAATCGAACCCCCGCCTGCCCGCAAGAAGTACAGGGACTGTGCCGAAAGGATATTAAGAATTGTTGAAGAGTACAATATTGTAAATTTGAATGAATTCTTACGCGGTATAGCCCACAATTTGGGATATTGATATTGATTGAACAAACTTCATAAAAACAAAAAAACAAAAAAAACTATAAAAACAAAAAAACAAAAAAAAAACTTTTAAACACTCCAGCATTTGCTGCAAGTCCTAAGCCTTGATAAAGTGTGAAGGGAAGTTTACACCAATATATGTTAGAAGGATATTCTTTACAAAAGTACCAAAATAATATATAACATATCTAAAATTTTAGGTATATTTATATAATATAAGGGATTTTAGGTGAACTGTTCTTTCGGTGAATTGTTCTTTCGGTAAATTGTTTTTCGGTGAACTGTTTTCGGTAAATTGTTTTCGGTGAACTGTTTTCGGTGAATTGCCCGGAACCCAGCAAAATCTTATTGAGAAAAGTTGTTTAGAATCAAAAGTTACGCTCAAATACAAAGTCACGGCCTCCTATTCGAATTTTGATTCTTTTTTGGAAAATTTTGTATTACCCCCGTATGATACAAATTTTTATTATTCTGATTTTATATGTATTTAAAGCAGCCACAACCAGATCACTTTTAAATAACTTTTAGCAACTTGAAGCGTATTTATAAAATTTACTTGGATTTAGATTTTTTTAGGTAAGCGTCCACTTCATGTTTGTTGCAACGATATTTAACAGAACTTTAGAATTTCGCAAATATTCTTTTAAACAAGGCAAATGCTTTACTAATGATAATTTACATATAAAAAAACTCTTAATAAAATCAGAATAATAAAAATATGTATCATAGGGGCTAATACAAAATTTTACAAAAAAAAAATCAAAATTTGAATAGGAGGCCGTGACTTTGTATTTGAGCGTAACTTTTGATTCTAAACAACTTTTCTCAATAACATTTTGCTATATTTTTTGAAATAAGGTAACTTTATTCTTGAACGAATTTCATATTTTTGTCCTGCCCTGTATATTGTTTGACTTGAAGTCATTCTAAGGGCATCTAATATGGTTATCGAACATGCACTAACTTGTGGCCGTATTTAAATTTCGATTGTACAACTAATAAAAAAATGTCTCATTTGTTGCACACTTAATGGACCACACCGTATACAGGGTGCCCGGATTTCGTAGGGACAACATGGGTAACTTTTGTATTTGAAGGGATAGAGAGATGGTTAAACTAGCAAAAAGGTGCAGGTTTGAGAGCTCATTAAGAATCCATCTTCAAATTTTACTTGTCATGGCCCACTTGTTTAAAATTTAAAAAAAACAAAATCTCCTAATTTCTTTTATATGCCGTAACTTTTTTGTTACTTAAGATATTAAGATGCGATTTGAACTAGTTTGCATGGTAATTTAAATACTCTTATTGGCACTTAACAAAACCAATTTTATTTGTGTACATTTTTAGTAATCTAACCTAACCTCAAAATTTTAAATTGGTATCGTGCAATTTTTTTGACCCTTTTATGAGAGGATTTTTTTTCTGAATGCAATAATGTATTACATGATATGGAAAATTTTATAAAATTTTGAAAAACTGAGCTTATTCTGTTTACAGGCAGAAATCACTAGTGCTATGATCACAATAACTTTGTTTTTTGTTTATCACGTTATCTGTGAAATTATCTTTAAAGCAAAAAGCAGGCTGATCATTATACGTGCCTATCAGTAGTGTGAGTATTATTACTTCAACTTATAATGGAAAATTTTGAAAATATGATGTATTTTGTGCGTATATCAAGTGCTACAAGAACGTAGAACTTACACGTCAAACATACGGAATACACTGACACTACTTGAAGGCACATAAACATAATTTCAGAAATAGCACAATAAATAAAAAACAAAATTATTGTGATCATGACACTAGTGGTTTCTGCCTGTAAAAAGAATAAGCTCAGTTTTTCAAAATTTTGAAGAAGTTTCCATATCATGTAATACATAATTGCATTCATAAAAAAAATCCTCTTTTAAAAGGGCCAAAAAAATTGCACGGTACCAATTTAAAATTTTGAGGTTAGGTTAGATTACTAAAAATTTGCATAAAATAAAATTGGTTTTATTAAGTGCCAATAAATTAATTTAAATTACCATGCAAATTAGTTCACATCGCATCTCAATATCTTAAGTAATAAAAAAGTTACGGCATATAAAAGATATTAGGAATTTTTGTTTTTTTTATTAATTTTAGACAAGTGGGCCATGACAAGTAAAACTTGAAGATGGATTCTTAATGAGCTCTCAAACCTGCACCTTTTTGCTAATTTACCCATCTCTCTATCTCTTCAAATACAAAAGTTACCCATGTTGTCCCTACGAAATTCGGGCACCCTGTATATACAGTGTGTCCCCGGATAGGTGAAACGACTCTTGTGAAAGGTAAAAAATTTTCGATTTAAATTTTAATTTTTTGGGGTTCAGCCCTGCTTGGTTAAAAGAGAATTTGTAACATAATTTCAGTTTTGAACAATCAAGTATACCTTGGAAATTTTCAAAAAATCTTTTTTTCTCTAAGGTAAAGTGCCTTTTATGTGGAAAATACGACAAAAAGTTATTAAGAAAAGTTGTTTAGAATTAACATTTAGGTCCCTATACCAAATTTCAAAATCCTCGGCCAGCTTTGATCTCTCACAATTTATTTTATGTTTAGGTCCCAAATCAAAGAATTTTACTTTTAAAAAAGATTTTTATTGGAAAAACAAATACTTTTATATTTCATAATAAATAAACTGTGTTAAAAATATAATTCCTTGATTTGGGAAATAAACTTGAAAGAAAATGTTGATTCTAAACAACTTTTCTTAATATCTTTTTGTCGTATTTGTCACATAAAAGGCACTTTACCTTACAAAAAATGGGTTTTTCCAAAATTTCCAAGGCATACTTGATTTTTAAAAATTTAAATCATGTTAGAAATTTGCCTTTAACCAAGCAGGGCCGAATCCCAAAAAATGAAAATTTAAATCGATTTTTTTTTACCTTTCACAAGAGTCGTTTCACCTATCCGGGGACACACTGTATATACAGTAAAATGTTTTTCCTTGACTGAGACAGGGGTTGGAGTAACTCCAATCTCAGTACTATGCACAGGTACCAAGCTTTAATGGTCAGATTGAAATAAAACCACTTGTATGTATCGCCTGACGTTTCGTATTTATTTGATACTTTCTCAAAGACTAAAGACAAAAATTTACAAATAAGCAACGTTGTTATAAAAGTTATTGAGAGTGAAGGTCTTACCTAACAACTTGTGGAACCAAACATGTTTTTTAAGAACGTGACGATAATCAAATTTGAACAAATTTATCGGAAAAAAGGCAGTAGGCCACCAAAGTTACAGAACTAAGCTACACATAACATAACTACACTTGGTCCTGCATCGCTCAGGTTACAAATTAAAAGTTGACTGACACATTTAAAATTTGATTTACAATAATTTTATTAGCTTTTTGACCAAAATCGTGGTATTGAAAATTATTTCTAAGCAGGCAGCAACAGGTGTCCGAAGGTTGTAAGAGCCGCGCATGCGCGGAGCTCAAGGCGTCCGAATAATACGAGGGACGTTCAAAATGGAAATGACCAATTAGCTTGTACAATGCAATCGACGACAAGGGTTATGTCGAAGGGTTCTAAAAGGTGGAAGCTACAAAAAGAGTTCTAATTGCGCCCCTAACTTGTAAGTTTACCAGGGGAAAGACAACCCTGAGCAAATATGGAGTAAAAAGAGACCCTAAATAGCTCTAAATATAACTAAATTTATTGTGGAACCGTAATGAGTTTAATAGAAAATTATTATAGCTATCGATAACTATCGATATTTATCGATAAATATCGATAACTATCGATAAGTATGGATAACTATCCATATTTATTGATAACTATCGATATTTCTCTATAGTTATCGATATTTCTGGACAAATATCGATAGTTATCGATAAATTTATGTATATAGTAACATGTAAGCAAACGAAAATGAAATCAAGCTTGGCTTTGAAATATTTGTTTGTGTTGGTTGCACTGTAAGTCTGTGTTATATTTTATGTTATCAGGTTAGGTTTTCCGTCAATTTGTGTCAAAACTGACAGAAAACCTAACCTGCTAACCTCGAATTTGACATAGACTTACAGTGCCACCAACACAAACAAATATTTCAAAGCCAAGCTTGATTTCATTTTCGTTTGCTCACATATTACTATATACTGCGATGGTATTTAGCCCTCCACTCAACTCTATTTGCAGTGCAAAGAAATTATAAATCAAATCACAAAAGCACAGAGTTGGGATAATTCACACAACTGTAAAATTTCACATAAATTGTCAGCCCGTAATTACATTGGCAAATATGGCCAGTAGCATTGAGATTATTAGAACACATAGGCAAAGAAAGAAACTCAATTTTCATAAGTTGGAATCATTGATGTAATTTTAGCATAATATAAAAGGTTTGTGCGACGTAAAGCTAAACCCATTTGAATAAAACTGGCACAGAAAGGTTCTAAATATGTTCAGTATAAAAGAAGCGTAGAAATTAAAGTAATCATCATGTGGACAATTTTATGAGCATTTTTAAATAAGTGGTAAGAATAAAAAGAATCATAGATGAACTGTCCAGAATGCATAAATCAGGCAAACAAAGAAATTACTACATGCTACAGCAAGAAGTGAGAATTGAGAAAAAGGAAGCAGCTTTGGTGGAAATTGCAGAAAATAAAATGACAGGATATGAAACAAAAGTGATGTGAAAACTAATCAGTGTAGTGGCGGATTGAACAATCAGTAAAATTTAGAAACAAACTAAGTGGCACAATAAGACTGAAAAATCCAAAATTCAAAGGACAATTACTTTAGTATTAAGGTTTTGTAAATATTTATAACTTAAGTTCGATCTAATTGTAAAAGTAATTTTATTGTACTTGGTTGATTTCCTTTGTTAAATCTGTTTAGATAGTGTTTTGTTTATAACGACCAGAATCTGTTAACAACTGAATATATTCTTGAATGACAGACCAGTTTTTGCTCTTTAAATAAATTAAAATTTTAAATAGTAAACAGTAAAATAGAGAGTTATAAAAGATACCAGTGTGTTCAGAATTTTTTCCAGTACCAGCACAAATGAAGGTAGCAAAATCCACGTCCTAAAATTATTTTACTTCGGCTACCTCTTTCGGACAAGAACGGCAGCGACCTCAGTTTCCGATTCAGGAAGTTTGGAGTACTGCAGGAATTCCGGAGCTTATGCGAGAGTTACCAGCCATTCAGCGAAGTTGGGGCCACAAGCAGCAGCCATTCCAACGACCAGGGGGCTCCAGCTTCCACAGCAAGCAGCGCAGAGTGGGTCGGAGGCACCAGCCGATATAAGAAATTTTAAAGTTAGTGGGTGAAAGCAAGTAACCGGAGCTAGAGGCTTGAAAAGTATTACTATGCCTAAAAGACGAATCAAGGAACCGAATCCCATTCAATTTTAATGTCCATGAGCAGCCCGTTATCTAGGAATCGCATTTTTAATCATCATTTTGAGATTAGAAAAAACAAATGCATGTTTAGCGTCCTTTTGAAACAAATTAGTAGAGGTTTTAGCCTGAAAACAAAAAAACCAAGTGACGCCGTTTGAGGGCGCGATAATTTAAAACTTACCGAAAAATTTGCTCATTAATTCCTTTGAAAACTTAAACAAACATACGAGCTGTCAGCATAGTTTGAATTATTTTGGGCCAGCTAATTTGACAGACAGACAGCACCTGCGCGCTGCAATTCAATTTCATTTCTAGGCAGTGGCGTACCTTTTCACATTCAAATATTTTAACAAATCAAGGATCCCAACCCGAGATTAAAGTTTCATGTTTATTTTCCCGAGCTAGCTAATATAAAAGGTACAGATGAGTGAAATATTAATTTGAGGGCATACTACCGTCTATCACATTCCTAACTAGATGAAAAAATTTTAGGAGAAAAATATAGTCAAGCAAACGACATATTGTCGTGAAATATAGTTTAATAAACATTTTTATATGAAAATTTTAAACAAATAGACGTTTCGCCATTTTTGATAGCTTCATCAGTAATATTATGGATTGTAACTAATTAAATATCTAATACATTCTGAAAGAAATAGGTTTAGGAACACCTACACTACTTTGAAAAATGTCGCGAAAAAAAATTATGATTAATATAATTTTTTTCGCGACATTTTTCAAAGTGTGTAGGTTTTTAAACTACCTTTCAGAATGTATTAGATATCTAATTAGTTACAATCCATAATATTACTGATGAAGCTATCAAAAATGGCGAAACGTCTATTTGTTTAAAATTTTATATAAAAATGTTTATTAAACTATATTTCACGACAATATGTCATTTGTTTGACTATATTTTTCTCCTAAAATTTTTTCATCCAATTTTACCCAAGTCAAATAATTACATTTTTCAACTACACGTGAACCTGTATTGGAGATCAGGATTCTTTGACCCTGCTAGTGGAGGGGAAAATAAAAAGGAAGGCCCCCCTATTTCTGCCGTTTTTGCCTGGATTCCTACACAGCAGCAAACCAACACCTTAACATTCCTGCTGGAGCGTGTAATCCAGACACTCCATAGCTACAAAATGGATGCCACACAACCCGAAAATGGCTTCTACCACTTCGTCAACACCAAATATGGACCCCACCAGGAGCAAAATTTTCGTAGATTAAGTAAAATTAATAATCAAATTGTAAAGGTAAGCGAACGTATATTTTTCCTTAAAACATGTAAAAAACATTATTTAATCCCTAAATTTTTACAAACAAAAAACTCACATATCATTTTTCAAAGTAATTATCATAAACAACAATTTTTAAAATTTCAAAACCAAACTGCTATGAAAACATTAACTTTATCAATAAAAGACAGTTTTTTTCACTTGAATAAACTTAAACAAGAACTACAAACAATTCAAATTCACTTTAATAATTTCACCGATAACAATTTAATCGTTAACTTCCTACAAACAAAAATAACTCAGAATGCAATATTGAAAACAAAGGTAGATGCAAGGTTAACTAATAAAATCAATTTACTTATTAACAAAAATCTAAAAGTTTTCAGGTTAGACAACCCATATAACACCAATATAGCAAACAACCAAATTAACAATAAAGTAACGATTTCTAATAATACTAATGATTTCATTTATAATATGACTGATGTAACTATTCCAAACAATGTTAAAAATATTTTAAAACTTGGTCCAAAATTTAACGTTTATAATCCGAAAAACAAACTCCCCATTGAAAATATAATATGTAACATCGAAAATGGAATCACGGATTTATCTCAAACCGACCAAAATTCTATACGTGCTAATATTTGCAACATCTTAACCAATTTAAAAAATATTAAAAACACACATCAAAATTTAACTGTTTCTCAAATACAACACAAAAACGAACTTACTAAGAACATAAAAGAAACCACTACCTTTTTGAAAAATAACAACGACTTAATTATAACAACTTCTGACAAAACTCAAAAACAGCTAATATGAAAAAAACTGATTACCACAACAAAATGACAGAATTGTTAAGTGATGATAACACACACAAAAAAGAATTAAAAGACCCTACTTCCATAATTCAAAATAAAACAACAAAATAGTCAAAATTTATTAGATAACAACTATATAGACAAATTTTACATACAAAAACTTAATTTCTCATAATGGTCTTCCACCTAAAATATATGGGCTACCCAAACTACATAAGGATAATATACCCTTGAGACCAATTGTTGCTTCATATATGAGCCCTACCTATAACTTATCCAAATACCTTTCAAAATCTTAACTACTATTACATCACTTAACAAATTTAGCATAAAAGACTCATGGAAATTTAAAGAGCACATTGACAACTTAAAGCTCAAGAAAAACCACAAACTTTTTTCACTGGATGTTGTTTCTATATATACCAACATACCAATTGATCTTGCTTTAAATACTATTAAAAACAACTGGAATCGAATTAAAAAATACACAAACATTCCTCTTACTGAGTTTTACAAGCAGTTGAATTTGTTCTCAATGCTACTTATTTTACTTACAATAATACAATTTACTCCCAAACTTTTGGTTGTGCTATGGGTTCCCCTATATCCTCCACTATTGCCAATCTTGTATTGGAGGAAATAGAAACCAAAATTCTAAATCAAAACAACGATTTCTCTCTTTATTTAAGATACGTAGACGATATCATAATGGCTACAGATCAGTTAATAAACAAAAATTCTTTAACCTTTTCAACAATGTACACCCAGGATTAAATTTACACTTGAAAACGAAAATAATAATTCCTCCATAAATTTTCTTGAATTTAATAATTCTAACATTTCAAACCAAAAAAAAATAATATAATTCCATTAACTATATCCCTAAACTTTCTGAAAATATTGAAAAAGAACTATATAACAACTATATAATAACTATGTAACAACTTTTCGGAGATAGATATTTATCACTGCAGTTTAAAACAATTTAAGTTTTATGTAAACAGATCAATAGCTCGTTAAACGGATGTCATTTATATTTTATTTATAATTATAATAATTGCACGTACTTTAGCAACTAGTTAATATATAGATCTTTTTTTTCCCTTAATTTGCAAGTTTGTAATATATTTATCTAATATTTATGTCAACTATAGTTATAGGTGATTTTCGTCTCTGTTACTCATTCTTACTTGTTTGCTTTGTCACTACATACAATCTAAATAACTAACTAACTAATTAATACCTTATTGTATGTATTGTACGAATTATGTATATTTTGTTTAATAGTAGCCTGTAATTGGTTAATCTGTTGGCTACTTGCTAAAATAAATAAATAAATAAATAAATAATAAACACAATATCATAACAGCATTTAACAACCACAATACATTAGGTAAACATTTTTCACAAACTTAAAGGATAGGAGTGAAAATAATCTGCAATCAAATCTGGTTTATCAAATTGACTGTAATAACTGCAACTCTTTGTACATAGGACAAACAAAACAGCTATTAAAACATAGAATTAATCAACATAAATACTCTGTTAAAATTAATAATTTATCTCCGTCTACTCAAAAAACTGCACTGACAGACCATGCCAATAATTCGCTACATAAATTCAAATTTAATACACCTAAGATCTTACATAAATAGATTAATTTAAAAGAAACGTCTATGCTTGGAAATGATCGAAATACAAAAAAAGCCCCAATGCTATAAATTATAAAACTGATATTGATAACCTCAGTTCTATATATCATAATTTGTTTAAATAACATTTTGTTTTAATTAAATTTAATATTTACATTCATATTCATTGTTATTAAATTTAAAACTAATGGTTCAAGTAAATCAAATTTTAACTTAATACGTCTCTGCCCAAGTCACCTGTATTATCCGAATTTTCTACCTTTGCGCATGCATTGATAACGTAAATATGTGAACAACCTTGCAAGCTTCCTTTATCTGTAAAATTTGAACTCTGCCTGCATAAGAGCTCGTTTTCTGTGTCTTGTTATTAATTAAACCCTTAATATGGATTGCACCTAATGACAGTGTTTTATTAATTAAAAATTTTTAACCTACACACTTGAAAAATGTGAAAAAAAATTATATTAATCATGTAAGTACACATATTTGAGGAAAAAATGTATTGCTCGCTAATCCTATTGTTTTTCTTTCAGAATGTATTAAATATCTAATTAGTTACAATCCATAATATTACTGATGAAGCCACCAAAATGGCGAAACGTCTATTTCACGACAATATGTCGTTTGTTTGACTATATTTTTTCTCCTAAAATTTTTTCATCCAATTTTACCCATGTCAAATAATTAATTTTTTTAATTCCTAACTAGAACCCAGAAATGATAATAAATAATTTAATCAGCCAAAATTCGAATTGAATGAAACCAAGTATTGTGTAGTGACCGTAACATTTGAAAATTACTTATTTGGTCAGTAATAATAAAAATAGACCACGTTATCATTACAATACATATATTTACCGATAACTATCGATATTTGTCCAGAAATATCGATAACTATCGATATTTAACGATATTAATCGGTAGCTATCGATATTAAATTTAATATTTCCAGGTTTTGCACATATATATTGATATGTGCAAAACCTGGAAATATTAAATTTAATATCGATATATCGATATATAGATACCTCGATAATATCGATAACTACCGATATATATCGATATGTGCAAAACTTGGAAATATTAAATTCAATATCGATATATCGATATATCGATACATCGATATTTAAAGAAGGGTATATCGATAAACGATATATCGATATATCGATAGTTTCGCCCAGCCCTAACCATGAGGCCGCTAACATTTGCTGAGGAAAGAAGAAATCAAAGGGGGATGGCCTCCAAATTCATAAAGGCTGGTGCGTAAACGAAGCCTTGCTGTGCAAGTTTTGGGAACGGGACGCTTCGACGCTGACCCACCCTGTATATCGGCTCGGACACAACTCTCACAATAGATCCGCTCAGAACAGCGTATTATTTGCACACAAATACTCGTTTCGACGAGAAGGATAAGCACGTAGCTATGCAGCACCCGGAAAATAAAGGTCCCCCTCAACACCGTTTTTTTACAGACACCAACTATTTACTTTGGCTTACGCGGGGACTTAACCGGAACGTGAAAGTCAGACAATGGACCGGCCACATGCTAATTAAGATACGATAAACCAACTATGTCATTCATACGGCAAGCAAACATATCTGAATTTAAATCTATCATCATAAAATAAGCAGAGAAATGGACAAAATTAAGTTTTAAAACATTACTGAACTAACAATTTGAGTCTAAATTAAACAGGAAAGGTACTAAAATTTAGAATATAAAAGCGGAAGAAGACGGAAAAGTGCTAAATGCAAAAATTGTCCTTACAAACTAAGCGTAAAATTAAGGAAACGGCGTACATTTTACTTTTAAACAAAGGTTGGCTGTCGATTTTTAAACATCAGATCAAGGTGGTTAACTGTCAAGAAATTAATTGGAGGTTTGTCTCTTTTCATTCCCAGTGAAAGGCAAAGTTTTAATTGTTAATTCGTTGATAACGAAGGCAGAATTTTCCTTGAAAAGTTAAATTTTTAATATTTTTAATTTTACAGGGTAGCGAAATACCCATTAAATAACATGAAAAATATCATTATTTCTGATGGCATGCTATCAATATCCTAGGGTGTTCCGTTGTCCACTTAGTTCACTAACTGTTCTATTTTATTCCGTTTTTTACATTTCTCATAATATACCTCTCCTACATTTTCTGGCATTCTCTGTTTATTCTGTTGTGTATTTATCTGTTCTTTCATTCATTACGTCTGACATTTTTGTGATTATTATGATTTAACATTATTCCGACTTACATTTTCTAACACTTTATCGAACAATTTTGCTATTGTTCCTATTTCTGTATATTGCTGGGACTACTTTCCTGTAGTGTTTGTTTTTAAGTTGTTTTCAGTGACTTCGTCCTGTTTAATTGTCAGGGTCTTCCTGCTGTTTCAATTTTCGGTTTCTTAATTCTTAGACTACACGTAATTATTGCAAAATGTTCGTCACTATCTGCATCTGCTCCTGAATAGCTACTAAGTTTTTCATTTTGTTTTTGAAAGGATGTTTGACTATACAATCTATTTTGTGGTCTTTTATGTTCCGGAATTTTCCATATGTACCAGTTTCGTACATGATGTTGAAAATATGGTATTTGCTATTACCGGCATGTGTTGAGTGCAGAATTCTACTAGATCTCCTCTCTCAATTCCTCTACCTAGTTTGTATTTATCCACAACATTGTCTTCAAAGTGTTTTCCTACTGTTGCATTCCAATCCAATAATGTTATTAGCCACTATCTATAAGATTCCAGTGACAAGGATTATGTATAAATTTTTGGTGTTATAATACACATGTCTTGAAATTTCGAAAGGCATCTTTGATGAACTTTCTTTTTGCTGATACTAGCGATACTAAACCCTTCGAGCTCGTGGTGATCTCCTAAAAGGTTCCGAAAATCGTTTAGACTATTTATTTATTACTATTTAGTTTATTTGAGCAATTCGAATATATTTATAACAAAAAAATTATAATTTTTGGTGATTGGAATGTACCACTATATAATAGCCACTTGATTAACACAGATAAGAAAACCAGATTGCTTAATAATTACCGTACATTTATGAATTTGTCTCAATATAACAATATTACAAACGCAAGTGCAAGACTTCTAGATTTAGTACTCGCAAATGTTATGCGACGTTGAACGTGATAGTGTCCCACTGTTTCCAGAGGATGTACATCATCCTGCCCTATATACAGGGTGTACCAAAATTAGCCTGCCAAACTTTAATAGCGAATTCTAGAACCGGAAATATTAAGAAAACTTGATATAACCATAGGCCGAAAAACTCTTAGTTTTCCAGATACAGGGTGTTAAAAGTGTATTGCTGAGGATGTTTTTTTAAAAATATTTTCTAAAAGTTCAAAGATAATTATTTGAAACTTTGTACACCTACTAAACTTTTTCTACTTAAAAAGATAAAGTTACTCTTGACGATGTAAAATGCACATAGACGGGTAAAACTGGGAGGAGCTAAGGAAAATATTGCCCCAACTGTTTTGTGTGGGAGTTTTTATCAATTTTGATAACAAAATGTAGTAGCCTAAAGTTTTTGACGACAAAAAGATACTCTTGTCCCATAGGCCTATTGTGTCCCGTTTTCATGAAAAATCGGTTTTAAATAATTATGTTTTGTAGTATAGCCGTGAGCGAAATACAATAATAATTGGTAGGCCATGGAAAACGTATGTATATTTTATTTTGTTTAATTTGACATTTAGTGATAAAAGTGTTGTATTGCTGCATTTTTACCTCATTATTATTTACTACTACGTTATTATAGTTTGTTTACGTTAAAATGGCACAGCTGACAAACAGAGAACTTGCAGATATGCACTTCGTCTATGGCTTTTGCAATGGCAATTCCCGAACTGCTTAACGGGAGTACCAGAGACGATTTACGAATAGATTAGTCCCTGGACGACATGTTTTCGCCGATATCTACAGAAATGTGTCCGATCATGAAAATTTTCAACTTGTTCGAGGACAGAGAAGACCTCTACTAACAGTACATAATTAGGAAAATGTTCTGGAGAATTTTGAAAACGACCCTCAAATAAGCATTAGAACCGTATCCCGAAACACGAACGTACCCCGTTCAACAGTAATAACATGAAGATTAGGTACCTAATTAGCAGTTTTATTTTAACAACTTCTTTTATTTTAGATTGAACGGATGTTGAGAATGCAAGGTGCTCATCCATACCATTATCAAAGAGTTCAGGAGACTATACCTGCTGACTTTTTGCCTAGAATACGATTCATTCAGTGGATACTTAACAATGAAAATGAGTTGCCCAACATACTGTGGATGGACGAAGCCACGTTTACAAGAAACGGCTTATTTAACTTCCATAATATGCACCACTGGGCTGACGAAAACCCACGAGTTGTGCGTCGTTCTAATTTTCAACATAGGTTTTTCGTGAATATGTGGGCAGGTATAGTTGGCGATAGACTAATTGGTCCCGTGGAAATTTCCAATAGGTTGTCTGCTGTTCAATATTTAAAATTTCTTCAAAATATGCTTGGAGAGCATTTAGAAGAGGTAAACCTAAATGTTCGAAGAAATATGATTTACCAATATGACGGAGCGCCAGCACATTACGCAGAAATGTTCGAGTCTGGTTAGACCAAAATTTCCGAGAAAGGTGAATTGGGCGAGATGGTCTCATAATCTGGCCGCCACGTTCGCCAGACCTTACTGTTATGAATTTTTATTTATGGGGAGCTATGAATAGTATAATTTACACGGCCGATGAAATAGAAACGAGGGAGGATTTATTACAAAGGTTAAATAATGCGGCCAATCAAATCAGAGAAAACAGAGTCGAAATTTTAAGAGCTTCTCATGATGTAACTCACCGGGCTCGTCTTTGCATTGCACAAAATGGCAACGTTTTCGAACACTTACTGCATTAATAATAGTACCTTTTTGTTTCGCTTTTGGGTTTGTTATTTTTAGTGTTTTCTTTGTTAAGTTTTGTGACGATTTTCTCAGTTTGATAACATTTATTATGATTAGTTTAAGTTCGTTAGTTTTGGTGTTATATGTTTTTGTTAAGTTTCTGTTATGTATAGTTTGCGTTAAATTGTTGTCTTTTTTAATCAGTTACAGAATTATTTACATTAAATGACTACATTTTCCATGGTCTACCAATTATTATTAGATTTCGAATATGGATATATCAGAAATCTAAATGTTTGAACCTGATTTTACTTGATATCGGGACACAATAGGCCCATGAGACAAGAGCATCTTTTTGTTGTTAAAAACTTCAGGCTACCACATTTTTCAGCAAAATTGATAAAACTCCCACACAAAAAAGTTGGGGCAATATTTTCCTTAGCTCCTCCCAGTTTTACCCGTCTATGTGCATTTTACATCGTCAAGAGTAACTTTATCTTTTTAAGTAGAAAAAGTTTAGTAGGTGTACAAAGTTTCAAATAATTATCTTTGAACTTTTCGAAAATATTTTTTAAAAAACATCCTCAGCACTACACTTTTAACAACCTGTATCTGGAAAACTAAGAGTTTTTCGGCCTATGGTTAGATACAGTTTTCTTAATATTTCCGGTTTTAGAATTCGCTATTAAAGTTTGGCAGGTTAATTTTGGGACACCCTGTATAACACCTGATATTCGTTTCGGAAAACATTATAGTTTTAACTCTAACTTTGCACAAAATTACAACTTTCGTAAAGCTAACTACCCTGCTCTCTATGCTACTTTGACATATACAGACTGGTCATTTTTAAATGCTTATACTAATGTAACTGATGCAACAAATGGATTTTATAATAAACTTCGATCAACATGTTCCCTTATACAGTGTCCCCGGATTGAGTTCACTATAGGTATAATCGACAAAAAAATTTGCAATTTTATTTTAATGTTTTGGGATTCCGCCCTGCGTGGTCTGAAGAGAATTTTAAAAATATTTACAGTTTTTGAAAACACAAGTTGGTCTTGACAGTGAAGCGAAAACTCTTTTCTTTTGAGGTAAACTTTCCTTTTTGTTTATGATACGGCAAAATTTTACTAATAAAAGTTCTTCAGAATGATAAATTATGACCCCATACAAAATTTTATGAAGATCTACTACTTAAATTAAACCATTAAACCGTTAAAATTGTTTATTAAAAATTACGTTTTGATTTAAGTAGGTAGAACTTTCTGAAATTTTGTATGGGGCCATAATTTCCCATTCTGAACAACCGTTCTTAGTAAAATATTGCGGTATTATAAACAAAAAGGGTAGTTTACCAGGAAAGAAAACACATTTTTTTTTGTTTAATCTAAAAATAGCGGTTTAATCTAAGGAAGTAGATCTTACTAAAATTTTGTATAGGGCCTAAATTTCTCATTCTGAACAACTTTTCTTGGTAAAACTTTGCTGTATCATGAATAAAAATGATAGTTTACCTAAATAGAAAATAGTTTTTCCACATTTTTCATGGCCGACTTTATTTCTAAAAATTAAAACTCTGCTTAAAATTGTTTTCAGGCCAAGCAGGGCGGAATCCCAAAACATTAAAATAAAGTTGTAATTTTTTTTTGTCAATTATACCTATAGTGAACTCAATCCGGGGGACACACTGTATAAGAAAAAATCCTACAATAAGTATCCCTTTTGGTATAGCGTCGATATTATAAATAATATTGTGCGCAAGTCCAAACACCGTCGCAAGTACAAACTGACGAACTCAGAATATCATTTGAGAGAATTTAAAAGAGTTAGGTGCATTGTAAAAGATCAAATTAAGGTAGCCTATAATAACTATCTACAAAAAGTACAACAATCTATTGCATCAGATTCTCATAAATCTTGGTCATATACCCAATCAAAAAAACAAGCTAGTAGAATACCAGGTAAAATGCAAGCAGGCAATTTCGAATATGACAATCCTTCCGATATTGTAAATGGGTTTAGTCAGTTTTTTATCGATCTTCCTAATTTTGTTGATGTACGTGAATGCATAAGTATAAGTACCGTCTCTTGCGAAAATTTAATCGCCGCTATGAAAAAAACTTAGCAATGAGCTGACATCAGGACCAGACAAAATACCTTCATTGTGACTGTGCTCAGACCCTTGCTCTTCATCTACAAATCATTTTTAACTTATCTTTAAGATTGAATATATTTCCAGATAGGTGGAAAATGGCCAAAATATGCCCTATTCTAAAAAGTGGAGACCCCAACAACATTGAAAATTATCGTCCAATAGCTTTGTTATGTAATTTTGCAAAGGTCTTTGAATTTATCTTGTATAATCGTATCTACTCATGTGTTAACAGCCACGTATCCCAATTTCAGCACGATTTTATGGAAAAAAGTCAACTGTATCCAATTTAGCATGCTTCACGCAATATTTATCCGAAATATTAGGCTCCCGTGGTCAAGTGGATACGATTTACACGAATTTTTCAAAGGATTGTTGCAAAAGTTTTCTTGGTTTGGATTTAGTACATCACTACAACATTTATTTGCATCATATTTAGGTAACAGACAGTTATGTGTCTCCTACAATGGGTACGACTCAAATATATTTCTAGCTGCGTTTGGAGTGCCCCAAGGTTCTAATCTAGGACCATTGCTCTGTCGTTTATATATCAATGACCTTGCTCTTCAAATTTCCAGCCAAAAGTTATTCTTTGCCGATGAGTTAAAAATCTTCATGAGGGTTAGTAGGACTGAGGACTATTAGACTTACAAGAACAATTAAACATAGCCGAACGCTGGTGTATATCTAACAAACTCTATCTAAATAGTTCAAAATGCAAAGTTATGACATGTACTAAGAAAAAGAAACCAATTATCTTCAACTATACCATTAACAACACTTCTCTTTTCCGTACCAAATAACTTTCGGGATTGAACCGTGTCATGTTTGAGGTCGAAGAACTCAACGTTTCGCCCACTTTTGTAAAGGTCTTCATCAGGAGAAAAAGCAAAAGAGCACGGTAACTCAACGTGTAAACCACGCCAGAGGCGAAACTCTTCTCAGAAGGGTCCAATCCCAGAAGTCGTTTGTTACTTAATGATAATGGCCGTGAAAGCCTACGAAATCACTTCTTTTCTCAGGCCTCAGTGCATCACAGACTTGGGTATATCTTTTGATACCAGTCTCAATTTTATCGGAAATATTGACAATACAGCTGCCTCAGCATTGAAAATGCTGGGATTTGTCATATGTAATTGTAAAACATTTACTAATACCTATGCTCTAAAAACTCTTTATTGTTCTTATGTTCGGCCAAGGCTCGAGTATTGTTCACTAATCTGGTATCCCATTTACACAGTTCATGAGCATCATTTAGAACGAGTACAGAGAAGGTTTTTAAAGTTCCTTTTCTTCAAAGAGAATGGACATTATCCGTCTCAAGGAATTGCTCAGGACTATTGGTTGAACAATTTTAATTTTCATAGTTTTGATACCAGACGGAAAACTCTTTCAGTAGTGTTTTTGTACAAATTATTACACAATGGAATTGATTGCCCATCATTGCTGGAGGCAATAAACTTTCAAGTTTATAGGGTCCAATCTAGACACCATACACTTTTTTATTGTTCCACTCCCAAAACGAATATAATGATAAAATCTCCGATTTATACGATGTTCTGTAACTGCAATCATATTGGTTCGGCATGCGATATACATTTTTCTGGACTGAAGCACGTACGAAGTGTAGCATTAGAGCGCTTTAAGTAATGAATAATTATAGTTATAGTAATATTTTCGTTATTTGTCCTATAAACAGGGTTTCCTGTTGGACAATTAAGATATATTATTATTATTATTATTATAGACACACCTGCCTTCACGACTTTGTTTGCTCAAAACTGCCGCTCGAAACGAAAGATAAAACGCCAATTTTGAAAGCAAACAACCTTTCATTGGTTGGAAATCTGACAAAAGAAGAATTTCCCAAAGTAAACATTGAATGGTCTCAATATTTTTGGGGGCAGAAAGTTAGGATGCCGCCACTCCATGCTGGCTTATTTGGTGACAGCGTCATAGCGATGGACGCAACTTTTATTTATACGGACGGCTCTATCAAACAAGTTGTCAGAATCTGCATCGGCACTGCTCATGACAAATATTCATTCGATACTGTCTCTGCAATGGTGTCAGCATTCGAGGCACTCATCCGTGTGAGTGAGTAATGCTATAATAATAAATAAGCTATACAAAAAACACATTCCATCGTAAAACGTTACAATATATATACAGGGTGTCTGGCGACATGACGGCCATTTTAAGTAAAAAATGTCTGATTTATCTATGCTCTGAACTCAATCGTAATGAAGCTATAGAAATTGTAAGTTAAACAAGAAGAAGGCTCAACTTTTAGACATTTCCCTACAATATGTAAAAAAATTGCATGTACAAAAAATGGGAAAAGTGTTTTTCTATAATCCATTCACAACGATTCCTCCTCCCAGTAGGCTGTTATATGTTTTTATTAGGTTGCATGACTAAATAGTGATAGAAGGCAAACTGTGACATGAAAAAAACATGACATCCTTTATCTAATAGACGTGTCTGTCTGGGACGCTGTTTTGTCTGGGACGCTGTTTCATCAGCCAAACCGTAAGAGATAGAGAAAAAAGTTATATGTTTGGAATGGTCATGTCAGGTCAGGAACCGAATTTCAGTCACGTGACACTTCCGGTTTTCGAGAAATCACGTGATTTCCGTCCGTCCGGGACGCTGGTCCGTCCGGGACGGTCTTTTTTGTTTTATTAAATGAGACATTTGTCTCACTGGACTGCTAGTCTTCTATAATATAATTTTCCTTAATGTGTGTCTGTGGCACAAAATAAAATCTCACGTTCCGGCTTCACAGATATTTATATTTGTTCAGGTTTTGTTTTTATTATCTTAGCGCTCGGCTCGGAGCTTGACCTTTCGCGTATTCTATTTCACGTACGCGTAGAGCGCAATTTGCTTGTCTTTTGTAAAATACAGATGAGGCTCTAACAACCCAACAATTAAACATCAAACGAATATAATAGCAATGAGACACACCTTTAAAATTATTCCATGACCAATTTCAATTTCCATTGAAAAAGTTGTCAAGGAACATTAGCTGAATTACTTCTCTGAAAAAAATATTTGCCTGTACCTTGTAGAAAGTGGCCTTGCAACAAAGACGAAGCCTGCATCCCTTTATCTAATAGACTTGTCTGTCTGGGACTCTGTTTCAGCAGCCAAACCGTAAGAGATAGAGAAAAAAGTTATTAAAGTTTTATGTTTGGAATGGTCATGTGAGGTCAGGAACCGAATTTCAGTCTCTAACACTAATTATTATCTTAATTATCCTAATCCTAACTTTTTAGGTTAGATTCTAGGCAAATTTTATCAAGGCGAATGCGACTGGTAGTTTGATACCAACGATGACGTCATGTACGTACGTGTGGTGAATACGCGTTCTATTTGCAAAACGGTCTTTTTTGTTTTTTTAAATGAGACATTTGTCTCACTGGGTTGCTAGTTTCTTATAACTAATTTATTGACATTGTTGCAATTTTAATGTAAAAATGCCGAAAATTTTACGGTAGAAGATAAAAGTTGAATTGGCAACAATGCAAGCCAAAAATCATAACCACAAATTGAAAACAATATGTGTACCAACAAAAAGTCACCCTAAATTAGCCTGCTCGGAGGACACAACGTGAATGGATTAGACAATATACTATTATTGATTTATTTTAATTGATACAGCATGTCAGTATGGAATACGGTATACATCTCAGTAAATACATTTCAATTTATTGAAAAGTATTTCAAATAGAACTACTTAAGTCTTTTGTTGTGAATTGCATACCAATATTTAATCAGACAGGGTCCGACAACGCTGCGGGGGTGGAAAATATTTGTAAAACTATGGGGGCTACATTAATATTGTGTATATAAAAGTTGTAGGTACGAAGGTTGTACACATTAATAAAATAGTTTTCATTATTAAAGGTAGCTCAAAAAAGTGTGGAGAATCAAATTTATTTTTTTTTTAAATAGAGTGCCCTATATTTGGCTAGCTAAAAAAATTTATATTGAAACACTAATCTATTCTATTGTATGGGTCTAACGTTAATTGTTTTGGAGATATTAACGATTTTATATAAACAAATGCGGAACTTCAAGCGGCTGCTGTATGTAAGAGAAAACAGTTGAATAAATTAAAATGTTACCAAAAAACTGTTTTTCATAAAACACCTTTCGAGTTTAAAATGGTGTATGTGGTTGGTAATGCTGTACAGGTATTGGACATTTGCAAATTTAATAAATTTTTTTTAAATGGAACGTTCTGTATATTTTTGTATTTTTAAAAAGCCCTTTTAATGACTTTTTTTAAATATTTTACATCAAACCACTGAATTCAACTGTGTTTGAGTCCATTATTATATTTTATTCCAAGGGATAACAAACAAGCGCCGTTAAAATAATGATTTAAACACGTGAACTCTCCAAAAATAAAAACACAAAACCAGGCTTAAAAAATATAAATCCAGTCATTGTTGATACAAGAAATAATAAACACGAAAGAACGATAAAATGCAAATTTAAATTAATTCCAGTATCAAATAATTTCAGATTAAGAAATAAAAACGAAAGCCAATGCACTATAATTCGATACGTAATTAAGCTAAATGATCAAATAGTTCTCATTCCCTGCTATGAGTACTAAAGCTGCACAGAGAACTCATAACATGCAAATATACTTATTTATTTCCATTGGATTAAAAGGAATACTCTGTATATTCCTGTACTTTTGAAAAGTACTGTTAATGAGTTTTTCATATTTAATTTTCTTCGGCTTTTTTTCGTTTTTCTATATTTGTTATTTCTAGTTGCGGGTAGTGGCTGAATTTGGTTAATCTTTTGTTTGAAGTGTGTAAGTGTTTAAACCTTTAAACCATTATATGGCGCTTGTTTGTTATCCCTTGAAATAGAACATCTTAAGGGGCATATCGCAAAACACTTGACGTTTTCCTTCATTCAATTTTTTACTATTACTTACAGCAGTCGCCCGAAGTTCAACATTTTTTTATATAAAATCGTTAATATCTCCAAATCAATTGACGATAGACCCATACAACTTTATATCAGAATGATTAGTATTTCGATACAACATTTTTAAGCTATCCAAATATAAGGCATTAACAAAAATAAGTTCGCCACACTTTCTTGAACAACCCTGTATAATCAAAACTATTTTAGTAATGTGCACCACCTTCGTACCTACAACTTTTATATAAGTACACAATATTTACGTAATTTTTATAGTTTTAGATATATCTTTTACCCCCTCATCGTTGCCGGACCCTGTATATAACAATGTCGCAACGAATAACACTTTAATAATACCGGGAGATCAATAATAAACTTGGTCGCGAGAGCCATTAAAAATAATCAAACTTGCCTAATCTGTAGCATGCTTTTTGTTGACATAGAACTGTTTTTTTTTGAAGTTTAAAATTCCCTTTCGACATCTTGTTTGACTTATCCCATGGCTATTTTAATTTTACCTGTCAATTTAATGTATACATTTGGTTTAAATGACATATATTTGCTTATTTGTCTAGCTGAAGATTAAACTGTTAGGCACATGAACTAATAATAAAGTAAATTGTAGTCCAAATGTACTTAGTTTTATAAAGGGCAGTGTAGACAGAATTTTTCATGGGTTTCTGCGACCAAGTTTGTAATACTTGCCCCTGCTTATAAGGGGTTGTAAAATTTATTTACCACGGGATAGCTCATATATCGGAGAAGAGTTTAATAGATCCTCAGATATACCATAAATAAGCAAACACCAACGGAGTATTCTGTATAACAATTTATTTTGTGTAACTATGATACAAAATTAAATATTCGTGTAATTAAATAAATGAGATGTATGTTGAACAAGATTGACAATCGTATAAAAACACGGCTTCCTGGTTCTGGCGGAGACGGTATTCTGGTACGGAGACGGCAGCCACTTCTGTGCTCGTGCTAGGCGTGACCTCGTGCGCGATTCGTTCGGTGACGTCGTAGACGGCCGGGCCGCTATTTCGTAGCTCTTCGGGACGTGCGCGACGGCGCAGCGCAGTTTGACAGCTTAGTTGTTTTGCTACTGGGAATGATTAACAACAATTGGTTCGACTATCTTATTTCTCACCTGGTTTGTGCGGCTACGATTTGTCGTTTAATACACTCCCCGGGGTTTTGCCTCGGAGCGGGAAAACTCTATATTGCGGCCGAAATCCAACCAGTGGTCGCGGCGCCTCGATCAGCTGGATAACCTCCAATTGTTCACGTGTTTGCGGAGCTCTGTGGAGGAGATCTTTGCGGCTAATATTCTCTAGGTCTCAGCGGACACCTGAGTGAGTTGCTAACTGTAATTCTAGTAATTAATAGCAGTGAAACGGCTCGCCCAATTTACAGTTTTAATAATTGCGCCGGCTTAGCGAAGTATCAAATTTCAATTAATCGGGAAATTGGGATTTGGACATTTCGCTATTTATTGCTGATTTACGAACGGTTTTCGGTACAGGATTTTCACAGGGAAAATTAGCTGGCGTTTCAAACGTTCTTTCAGAACCACTAAACTGAACTAGCTAACAGGATGTTTTCAGGGAAATTTAGCTGGCGTTTCAGACGTTCTTTTAGAACCACTAAATCGAACTAGCTATCAGGATGTTTACAGGGAAATTTAGCTGGCGTTTCAGACGTTCTTTTAGAACCACTAAATTGAACTAGCTATCAGGATTTTTCAGGTACTGGTGGAGTCGACGGAGGAACTCTCTGGACAGAACAGGATGAAGGACTGGGGAATAATCGGAAACTAGGTGTTGCTGGAAATCTATCTGGGGAATCTCTGGGGAATCTCGTGGCGATTGAACTGTGCAGCTCCTTTTATGTGCCCTGGAAAAGTTCTCAAGTGGGGATAGCAAGTGGGGATAGCGGCGCGCGACTCGACTCGGTACTTCCTTGTTATCTCTGGACGTGACGTCGGTCATCACGGGCAAAATGTAACTTGAGATAACGCGAGACTGGGCGATGCGTAAATTAAACACATTTTTATTGTGTAACTATAATTTACGCGGAGGCTAGCGTTACAAGTTTATTTTTGATCTCCCGCTATATGCCTTCATTATCGTTACGTAGCTTTATCTTTTGAAATGCAAATGCAAATACATCAAACTAAAATGTTGAGGTTTTTATTTTTGATTTCAGCATAATGTACTAACTATTTTTTCTAGCTCTAATAATAACAGTCAGGATCTACATTAAAAATAGGACGCACTATACCTTGCTAAAACTATGAAGTTGCCGTATCTATAGTACTAGAGTAGAATTGATAAAATTAACGCTAGAATGAAATTTCAGGAGAAGAATTCACTCCCATTTGCTCAGCTTCTAACAAGGGGTGTATGTTAAAGGCAAAGAGTAAGTTTGAAGTAATCAAAGTAAGGTGACAGGCTGTTCCACGGGATATCTCGATTTTGTCTTATCAATTTCTATTGCTAACGATAGAAATTATTAATCAGTTCGCCTAGTTGGCTTTGTATAAATTAGACAAAATGTTCAGCATCGCAGATACTACTCATACTCAAACAATGATCTAAATTCAAATCGTAGTAGTTTTTGTTTCATTTTCATTGCAGTGTAAAAGTAATGAATTTTCAGGTTTTATTTATTCGAAGTAATTCGGTAATTACCAGTGTTTTAGCATTATTTAGGCAACTTTTGTACATAGATTTCGTGCATTAAATCAAATGCTTTAGAAATATTGACACGGCTGGGATGAAGGGCGAATGATATCAGAATCATAGGGGTAAATTGGTTCCTAAAAGGAGAATTGGCGAAAATTGCAAGTAAGTGAAATTTAACCTTAAAACTGTGTTACGTAGTACTAGTAAAAAATGAATTTTCAGCTGCAAAAAACGTTGTTTTGACAAATTGGCGAAGATACACAGCTTGAATTAGTTACAAAGTTTTACAACTTTTTAACCAAAAACGAACAGGACGCATTTATTCAAGTTTTAATATCAGTGATTTCATTTAAACCAAAGAGGATTGGAAATCAAGAACAAAAAAAAACACGCATCTGTTTATAAATACCATATTACATGCAATATAGAGAAAGTTGCTTGCGAATCACCACAAGATGGACGTGGAAAACAAGCATCAGGGAATTCTAAACAAGCGTCTCTTATTCAGCTGATTAAAACCCATATTTTGTCAATTCCAATAAAACATGAACACGACACTGGTCGTGAATAAAAATATCTGAATGAAACATGACATAAGAGAGATGCATAATTTGTGTTTAGTAAAGTATCCTAACACAGAAGTAAATACGCTTTTTTTTTACGAAGTTTTCAAGGAACAATTTAACTTGTATTTTGGAAGTCCGAAAGTGGATACTTGCTGCAAGTGTAAGGAGCTGTCGCTTAAAAATAAATATAAAGAATTACACAGTTTTGCAAAAAGTTTACGTAACTGAGAAAGCTGTACACCTAGGGCGAACCAAAGTGCTATTGCAGATAAAAAATATGTTTCTATCTCAAGTGCCAGTGCACGATACTTTTATTTACATCAACTGATCATATCGCTTTTCAACACACAGTATATACAACAGCGTATCTGTACCTATATCACGAAGGTATGGCAAAACAGACCAAATAAAGTTTCGCCACTCATCGCAAATTACGTACAAACCTATATACCACCGAAAGTTGAGCATTTGCACATTGTCAGCTATCATTTCCATTCCTTGTAAGAATTTTTCCATTTAGGGTCATTCGGGTTGTCGTTATGAAATTAGTTCAATTAAAGTGCTTGTAGGGCAACACCGATTCAGTTTGCCAAGAAAGTTACTCTACATTCAATTACAAGAAACTTTTGGATTTATATATAGATGCTCGAATCATTGAAGTAAAGCGTCTTAAATTATATATAAATTGGGTACGCTTGAGATATATTAATTTAAATTGCAGCTCTGGATCATGCAGAAAATGCAATAAACGGCACAACACTTTACTACATTTAGAAAGAGTTGCAATTTTGAGATCGGCTGACAACAATCGGTCAAAAGCTCCAGCTCCAGCCTCAACGCGGGGAGTTGTGTCAAATACAACCCAACTTTTCCGGGGCAGCACACAACCAGTTTCGGCAACGGTTGCCGCTAATATTCTTGACCAATCGGGCCATACATGACTTGGTAGCATTACTTGATGCTGGATGCCAAGCAAACTTTATGACTGTTGATACACGTCAGCAACTTCGTCTACATGTATTAACGGTAAACATTCCAATTGTAGGTGTGGGAGGTTCAGTTTCCAAATCACTCAAGGTCCATTCGACCATTATTAAATCTAATACAACTATAATTTTATATAACATATTCAATAACTATAATTACATTTTTCTTTTATATACTACATTAGACAAAATTCACCTCCTTCCCTACTTGATGGTGCTTTAAATTTACCTACTAATATAATATTTTGGATGAACCTAATTTTAACATGCCGAAACGAATTGATCTGCTTCTTGGTGTTGATATTTATGCCACATTTTACTTTCCAATCAGACTTCCTACCCTCATTTGCACCATACAGTCTTCGGATATGGGATTTCCGGTAGAACTGCACAGTATTAACATTTACCAAATTCTTTAGTTTGAAACATTGGCTTCCATTATATATCTAATCTGTTGGGGAGCTTCCCACTTTTCCGCTATGTTGGAAATTTCTGGTTGCGAGCTCGGATTGAACTGTAGTGGACTGTATGGATTTATTCTTCACTAAATTATACACTCGTTGAAAGCAAAGTAGGTAATTTATTTGCAATAAATTAACACACGAACGTTTTAACATGTAAACAATAAATTAGCGTTTCTCGGAGTGGACCTGCCCGCATGCAGTCAGTTTGACAGACAGAGCTTAAGTGGCGCGGGGAGGTACGCTCCAAGAGTTCTGAAATGCGCATAGTACAATACGCAACTACAAGCGAAGCGGCAAATTTTATGAAATACTTAAGATACCGCCCGCCGTGGAAAGGGTAACCTTTCAAATAACAACAGTACAAATTTGACATGTAACAGCTAGAGTAAAACATGTAAATAGATCAAACATATATAAAGTGCATAATAATACATAGATCTTAAGGTAATACAAGAAAACCCGAACAATGGAAAGCCAAAAGGCTTTACGAAACACTGCGCAGGACGCTAACGAGCTAGTTCACAACACTAGGTAGCGGGCACAGTTTGGCGAAAAATCGCTTTACGATCCCTGACACAGTTTTCACTGACGCAACACGCGTAACGCCGTCAGGGCCAGGGTGCAGGTCGGTGACCCGGCCTAACCTCCACTTCAAAGGGGGAAGGTTGTCATCCTTGATGAGGACCATGGAACCATGCTGGAGGTCCGAAGTGTGTGTGCGCCATTTGGTGCGCTGTTGGAGTTCCGAGATGCACTCTTTACTCCATCTTTTCCACACATTTTGGTGGAGCTGTTGTATCCTTTGGAATCTAGACAGCCGAGACTCGGCTATCTCAGTGACGTTGGGATCAGGCAGTGACACCAAAGGACGACCGATCAGAAAATGAGCAGGAGTCAAAGGCTGAAGGTCGTTTGGATCAGCGGACAAAGGAGACAGGGGTCGGGAGTTTAAGGTCGCTTCCACCTGTGCTAGCAAAGTGCTAAATTAATCTTAATTTAGACTAGCGTTACCTATAACGCGCCGTATGTTTGTATTTGGAGGATTTAATTCCGACCTCCCACAATCCGCCAAAGTGGGGACTGTGCGCGGGTATAAAATGCCAAGCCACTCCGTCGCTCGCGACTGATTCGGAAATAGAAAGGCCTTGTTCCGCAAGAAAATTGCCTAATTCGAATAATTCGGAATTAGCGCCGACAAAATTAGTGCCATTGTCTGAATAGACATGGAGCGGTTTTCCTCGACAAGCTACAAATCGGCGAAAAGCCATTAAGAAGGTTTCAGTAGAAAGGTCAGCGACCAATTCAAGGTGCACTGCCTTTGTGACACAACAAACGAATAGACAAAGGTAGGACTTCACTAGTTTAGAACTACGTCCTTTGCGATCTTTTATTATGAACGGTCCACCATAATCGATACCAGTCGTATGAAATGGGGGCGATGATTGAATACGAGAGGCTGGCAGATCTCCCATTATGGGTTCGGTTAACTTAGGAGAAAATCTAAAACACCGCAAGCATTGATGAACCACTTGCTTGACTATATTTCTGCCAGAGGTAATCCAATATCGTTCTCTGAGATTAGATAACAGCATTTGAGGTCCGGCATGGAGAAGCCGAAGATGCTCATGTGAGACTAGGAGTTTGGCGAATGGATGTTTGCCAGAAATCACTAGAGGAAACTTCTTGTCAAAAGGTAATTGAGAGTTGGGGAGCCTACCACCAGTCCCTTGGAATCCAGAAAGGGATTCAAGGATATCAAAGCAGAAGATTGTTTCACAGGCTTGTTCTGTGACAACAGCTTCAATTCGTCAGGAAATGACTCGCGTTGTGAAAACCTTGCAAGCCTTACAAGGGATGCTTGCAGTTTATCTGTAGAAAGGGGCCCAGCAAGGCGATCAGCTTTGGGGATCTGCGCATTGTTATAAAAACGCAAGCAATGAGCTGTAACTCGTTGTAATCGAGCCAAACTTGAATACTGATTGAACGGAAATGGTTCAACAGAGGTTACAGGAAAGCTCTGAGCTTCTTTTTTGAATTCTGGAAGATCAGCAAGAACATGTTTGGAAGTAGGCCAAGATGCCTCACCTTCGCTTAGCTAGGTGGGACATTGCCACCAAAGGCTTAATTCTTTTAAAACTAAAGGAGGGATTCTCCTAGTGAGAAGATCAGCAGGATTCGAAGCGGTAGGAACATGCCTCCACGTGGCATCAGAAGTGAGTTGCTGAACATCTGCAACTCTGTTGCACACAAAAGTTTTAAGAAGATTTGGACTGGTTTTCAACCATCCTAGCACTATTGTGGAATCTGTCCACAAACCAATTCTAGATATGGGCAAATCAAGTGCCTTTATGACTTGCACGGAAAGTTTACTTAGAAGAACAGCTCCGCAGAGCGCGAGCTTCGGAATTGTCAAGGGCTTTAAAGGGGCTACCTTGGCCTTGGAACAGAGAAGGTAAACTTGTATTTCCTCTTCCTGATTCTTGGAACGTAGGTATATCGACGAACCGTAACCATTGTTGGAGGCGTCGCAGAAACCATGGAGTTCTATCTCAACCACGCGCCGACAGAGGACGTGACGAGGAATTGCTAAGCCATTGAGCATGAGAAGATCACTGCGATATGTAAACCATTTTTCTTGTATGGCGTTGGGAACGGGTTCATCCCAATTCAACTTTTCCATCCAAAGTTGTTGCAAAAGAACCTTGGCACCCATGGTGCATGGACTTAGCAGACCCAGCGGGTCAAATATCTGAGATATTTCAGACAAGATGCTACCCTTGGTAGCCTTACTACTTGTAGAATTTGAAATATTGAACATCAGATGATCGCTTTTGAAGGACCAAATCAAACCAAGGGTGCTTTTGTGCTCATGTGCACTGAAATCAAGAACACCAGGATGCAAATCGAGATCTGGGATTCCATCGAGAACTTCTGGAGAATTAGAAACCCACTTTCTAAGTTTTAAGCAGCCTGAATCAAGAATCTGATTCAAGTTTGAACAGAGAGTACGCGCTTTCTCAGGAGTGTCGGAGCCAGTCAGAAGGTCGTCGACGTAGAAGTCCTCCTTTATAATTCGAGAGACTTCGGGATTTGAAGCTGCACATTCGATGCCCAATTGGGTCAAACATCGAATGGCTAGAAAAGACGCTGAAGCGGTGCCATACGTAACTGTATTCAGATCGTATGACAGAAGAGGCTCAGTTGGAGAGGACCGCCACAGGATTCTCTGAAGGGGCCTATGGTTAAGATTCACTAGAACCTGACGATACATCTTCTCAATGTCGGATGATATAGCGAAAAAATGCTTGCGAAAGCGAACAAGAATGGAAAATAAGTCTTGTTGCATGGTTGGGCCAACCATCTGAATACTGTTCAGAGATTGCCCGGAAGTGGTTGCTTGGGAACCATTGAATACAACTCGGAGTTTAGTTGTCAGGCTTTCCTCTTTTAAGACTCCGTGGTGGGGTAGATAATAGCATATCTCGTTTAAATTAGGGTTTGAAACGGACATATGACCTAATTCAGAATATTCATTCATGAAATTCAAATAGCGATTGGACAAGTCAGGGTTCGCTTGTAACCGCTTCTCTAATGATAAGAATCTTTTCTGAGCGATTTGCAATGAATCGCCCAATACCTCTACAGGTTTCTTGAGAGGGATAGAGACAACGAATCGACCATTCGCTTCTCGTTGCGTATTTTGCACGAAATGTGCCTCACAGGCGTTCTCTTCATTTGTGCGGATCTTTTCCTCTGGGTAATGTTCGAGTTGCCATAACCTAGCAATGGGGTCAGAAGCATCCTCGATCGTGCTAAGATTGCACTGTACAGGGTACGCAGAAGGGGGACCTGTAAGGCCAGAAACAATCCAACCAAAATGAGTTTTTTGGAGGATGGGAAGATTTGGGCCTAGACCAATTTGTCCAATACAAAGGAGCTGCCAGAAAATGGGCGAACCAATCAGAATGTCGATGGTGCCCGGTTGGTCATAGGACAGATCTGATAACTTGATGTTATCAGGAACCTTGAAACTGTTTCGCTGGACGCGAAAACTTGGGGTTGTACCTGTAATCTCATCGAGAACAAGACAGACCAGGCCAATACTGTATGAGGTGTGAGGGGCTTGCAGCCTAGCTTTGATTTGAGAAGTAGCTTTACTTAAGCCAGAAACAGTAACGTTGACTTCGCAAATTGGAAGCTTCAACTTTTTACACAAATCTGAACGTATGAAGTTAGATTGGGAACCGGAATCCAGCAGGATTCGCACAACATGAGGCGTACCATCATCAGCGGTAAGTATAGCGGTAGCCGTAGGTAAGAGTACTTGCAAAGCATTCGAACAGAATGCCGAAATCGATTGATTTAGTTCAACAGGGGTTTCTGCTGACACCGCAGATCCTGGTTGACTGGAAGAAGCGTTTTGAAATTTGTCCTCATGAACAAGGGTGTTGTGCCTTGATTTGCACTTTCTACACGTATATTTGGAGCTGCAGCGGCTCGAAAGGTGACCCTGAGTTAGGCAATTAAAGCATACACGGAGCTCTTTTTGCCTTTGAATTTATGTCAAGAGAAGACAGTTTGACAAACTTATCGCATTTGTACAAGGGATGAGATCCTTTACAAAATGGACACGAAGGGGTACCTGACACAAATGATTTCGAATGTACCTTGGAAGACTTTTCGGGTACACGCTTAATATTTTTTACCTCTAGAGTTTCTAGAAGATTTGCTGTATTTTGTAGAAATTCCTTGAACTCGTCAAGATTGGGCAGGTCAGAACTTGACCGGTTTCTAAGGACCTCCCATTCACGGAATGTAGTGGGGTCCAGTTTTTTAGAAACGACATAAATGATAACAACATCAAGAAGCTCGCTTTCGGTAGCTAATGATTTGATTGCTGTAAAATGTTTGAATAACATATCGCTAATCGTACGTAATTTAGTTGCAGATTCCTTACTGCACGATTCAAGGTCGAAAATAGCATTGAGGTGGTTATGAACCAGAATTTTTGGATCATTGTAACGATTACACAATGCATCCCAAGCTAGAGTATAATTACTCGCAGTAAACTCTAAACTTTTTATAATTTGGCTTGCATCACCCTGTAAACTAGCCTTTAAGTAATGCAGCGTTTGAATATTAGTTAGCGTTTGATTCTCATAAATTAAACTAATAAAAATCTCACGAAATTCCAACCAATCTGACACGTTTCCCGAGTATTTAGGAATCGAGATGGTAGGAAGGCGTACAGCTCGAGTATTGCAATGCGAGCTGCAGTTTGAATGCGCTGATCTCACGCTACCGTTAGGAGATCCAGAACGATCTGGTGCATCAGACTGCTTGTTGTATTCATTAATCAAATATTCCGCTTGTGAGATTGCAAAATAATAAGCGTCTTCAAATTCGACTTGTTGCTGCATTTCAGGTTCTACATCCTTACTGTTTTCCAAAATTTGTTCATGAACCTCATAATATTCTGATAACACGGTGGCTATAGCATCCAATCTTTTTTGCAATTGAATAATTTGAGTACTAGATAAAAATTGATCTTCATCATGAATTATTTGCAAAGATGGCACGTAATTTGCGAAACGCGTAACCTTGCCTTTGATAGAGCCTCGTGCTCTTACAAGCGGATTCATAATTGTTGAAATTAAAACAATTTAACGGATAGAACCAACTTTCGTACGCCCCTGGCTCGGAATTTTGTTTACAACGCAAAGACGGCCCTGCCACGACGAAAAAACTTGGCATTTTACGCAATTAAAATGTTTATATGACTTATAAACCATTTGTTTATGCAATAATACTACGCAGATCAAGTTATGCACATGCAGACACAGATGATAGAAAACCAAATTCATGCATAGGAAATCGCAAAAAAAGGAAATTAGGCTTACATTGATATTGGTGTGTGTCGCCTTTCTCGTTATTGTGGTTTCAACTGCCGTCGAGCTTCCGCGCCGGCAGCTGGTTTGGACACCTGCCGCGTGACTCGGCGTTTGGCTTTCTCGCTCCCACGTTGATAGCACCGCATATGCTCTCTTCCTTCCTCGTTAGGGACGATTGAAACTGCGTGTTGTACTTGCCTTGTTGACCAATTTGGGGTCGTAGTACCTTGTTTAGGCTGCGAATAGGGATCGATGTCCCAATGGGGCTTGTAGGAACAATGCGGCTCGAAGGAACCAATGTTGGGGAGCTTCCCAGTTTTCCGCTATGTTGGAAATTTCTGGTTGCGAGCTCGGATTGAACTGTAGTGGACGGTATAGATTTATTCTTCACTAAATTATACACTCGTTGAAAGCAAAGTAGGTAATTTATTTGCAATAAATTAACATACGAACATTTTAACATGTAAACAATGAATTAGCGTTTCTCGGAGTGGACCTGCCCGCGTGCAGTCAGTTTGACAGACGGAGCTTAAGTGGCGCGGGGAGGTACGCTCCAAGAGTTCTGAAATGCGCATAGTACAATACGCAACTACAAGCGAAGCGGCAAATTTTATGAAATACTTAACATAATCAGTTAACTAAGTTTTGGAAAGTTGAATCTTTTTCAAATATAAAAATATGTTCACAAAAAGAAAGGCCTGCGTGAATCATCTTCAAAGAACGCACACCCCAACAGTAGATTTATCATAGAAAATTCCCTGTTGTCTCCAACGAATTTAGGAGAACTACAAAATCCATCAAAAGTGAGGCTACTCTTTTTACAATGGAAATTTTTGACAAATTTGCAATTCAAAATTCCGTAATTTAATTTCATAGAGAAATACAAATGCTTAGGGCATACGACAAAAATGAATTACGTCGATTATAACGCAGCTGTTTTTTAATTACAGCATCATGGTGTCATGAAAAACACAAGTTTTACAACAAAATTACGTGTAGTATTTGACGCGTGAGCAGCTTCCACTTCCGCTGTTTCATTAAATGATATTCAAATGGTTGGACCTACTATCCAACCCGACCTGCTAGTCATACTCCTTAGATTTTGCACATATCCATATGTAATATCAAGCGATATTCCCAAAATGTACAAGCACATTTTAATTACTCCACGTCAGAGTAGTCTCTAAAAACTGTTATGGCTCTCAGATTTGGCACAACCTATTAAAACTTGCAATTAAATGCCGTCATACATGGAACCACAGGTGCTTCATTTCTTGCTAGCCGATGTTTGTTTCAGTTAGCAGACGATTCACATACAAATATTACACACAAGATAAAGGAATGAATGTATGTCGACGATCTTCTTTATGGGGCTGATACGATGATAGACGAAGCCATCTACGTTTGTGAATCCATTTCCATAATTCTAAATTCAGGTTTCCTGCTCCGGACGTGGCTGTCAAATGAACCAAATATTCTACGCGGTTTGCAGTCCAGTACATCTAACCAAATACTCGAGCCGAGCCATGACAAAAACCAGAAAACCCTCGGTATACCTTGGTGTTCCGCTAGTGATACATCAATTACTCAAATGTCTACTCGCCGGAATTTTTGAACCTTTCTGTACCTTAACTCCCTGTATTATAACTACCAAAGTCATTTTGCAAATGTGTTGGCGCAGCAAAATTTTACGGAATCGTCTCTTACCCATTAAAGTCTCCAGCAGCTTGTTGGATCTTAAAATTAATCCTAAAATCACTAAATTAGTCCTACGTTTATGTATCTCCTGTAGTTGGAGATGTATTACGTTTCTCGAAACCTTTTCGTCTTGATTCTGAAATTTAACTTTTTGATTTCGTCTTTATTCTTTTTATTTCATTCTTAAGAATATCAAAACGCCCTAACCTTGTTGAAGAAAATTGAATTATAGCAAAACGACGAAAACTGAAAAAATCAATGTTTACTTTGTTGTAAAAATAAAACTAAAAATATAGAATTTGAATGTGTATCATTGACTATTCAATTCACCTGTCATCTGTCAAAAAGTGACCAATGAAAATCCAGAATTCTGACGTTTCTTAACCAATCAAAAAAATATCAATGGATATATCTTCCTAGAAGGTATTCAAGTGACTATTTTTAACAAATGCGATTTTTATTAGAAAAAGTCAATATTCGTGTTCTGTTACTATAGAAATTACGTAGTTTGCTGCTAGATTGACTGAAAACTAAATTGAAAAGGTAGTTTGGTTCATTAAATAGTCCCTCGAATACTATTCTTAGTCAAAGTTAAGTAGATTATTTTTGCGGTAGTATCACTACTCATGTCCATTGCGCTTAGGATTAGGACTCGTGCTAGCGCACTCGTCCTAATCGTACCAAAGCGCAATGGACATTCGTGACACCACCGCAAAAATAGTCGACATAATTTTGACTACTCATGGTATTATAAGTGATAGTCCAGTCAGTAGGGGTTTCTGCCCTACAAAAAAATAGAGTAGAAACTATTTTTATATATGTTGTTTAGGTCGGGCACTTAATGGAAAATCCAAGTTTTAGACCATGTAGGGGCTCCGCCGTCTTGGATTAAAGGTGCTAAAAACTGCCTCTTTCCAAATAACTTCGGAACGGTTGATCCTACGTCTAATTTAAAGTTAAAGAAGACCACATTCTTGACATTTTTTGTATATATTTTTTTGTAAGTCTAATATGAAAGGAGTTACAGCGGCGGAAAGATGAACATTTCTCTAGAAAATAGTGTAATTTCTCATTTTTTTTGTATTATTTCTGGCTATTCGTTACGTAGTTATAATAATTTGATAACCGTAAATTAAACTCATTTCCATACCACCATGAGGTAGAGCTAATGCCGCATTTTTATTGTGATATCCCTAGTAGGCCTAAACCACAGATGTTCCAGTTTAGTGATGTTTCATGTTTGCGATTATATTATTTTCTTTTTTTAATTTTAGACGGTCCCGGTCGGTGGATGTTGACGTCTTCATAAGTCTTCAGCTTTAATGTTATCTGTTTTGACGTTGGATCAACCGTTGCGGAGCTATTTGGAAAACACCAGTTTTTAGCACTTTTAATCCAAGATGGCGGCTTGCCCGGCCCCCCTCCAAGGTCTAAAACTTGGATTTTTCATCAGGATCCCGACCTGAAAAAAATATATAAAAACCGTTTCTACATCACCTTTTGTTGAGCAAAGGCTTTTTTTGCCCTTGCAAACTAGACTATGAGGTGATTGAACGTTTTGTCTAATTTAACCGAATCTCTATTTTTCACGTTTACGTGATTCGTGGCGGGGTGAACACATAGACATATAAGCCGTTCACGATCTTTTTGGGTCAGGTGAGGCTATGACCATCTAGTAATTTTGTTGGCAGTACCTCTGTGGCAACTAAACTCCCTAATGAAAATTGACACTTTTTGTGTTAGGTTAGGTTGTTTTCAGTTTAAGGTTATATTTTCTGAATACGTACATTGTTGCCAAATCTCTCTCTAGTCTCGACATCAACTCGTGTTCTTTTAGTTCTGGTCTGTTCTTTTTAAATTGGAAGTAGCATGGTTTAATGGAAATTTTTTGTGGTAACAAAATTATATTGGGCATTTTGACTTTTCCTTTGACGGAAATTAAAATTATTTTTACACACATGATAAAGCATTTATTTTCTCACGAATATTAAAATAATAAATCTGGCAATGTGGTGGCAAGAAAATGTCGAACAGACACTGACAGAAAAAAAAAGTTGCATCCGCTACATCACCGAATCAGTTAGTCCAACATGAAAAGAAAAAATCATAGCCAACTCTGTCCCAAAAAGGTCGTGAACGGATTATACTGCATAGCAAGATAAACGAATTGTTTGATTCTTCACAGAGAATTAACAAACAAAATCCTGATTTGGTTTGCAACAGCCTTGTTTCCTAACGAAGATGGATTCATAGGCACGAATAAACCATCTACTACCAATGACACTAGGAAAGGTTTGCAATATGGTGCAATTAGACAGAGGGGCCGTGGACTGTTAAATGCATATCAAACCTGTATCAGTAAACACAAGTCTTTACATCTGATATATGTTGAACTCGAACAGTCAAGCTGAGATAAAAAATTATTTATATTCTAAAATCTGGTTATCATCATCGCACTACCAACGTGTGTCCTGAAAAGGTACTTCTGTTTAGTCCTTCGTGATTACGTTAACTTGGAACAAAACGTCTCGTATGTTTTAATATTCAAAGATATATTTGCCCTTTTAACGCTTTGCTAACTCAGTGGGCATGAAACCTTCTTACAATGACTCGCTTTCCTACTGTTTTGAAGGTTAGAAACTTACCTATTATTAACCGATTGTGATTAAAAGATCTATTTGCTCAAACAGGAATCTGTTCCCCTCGCAGTGACGTTGAACTGAAAATGACTTTAAAGGATGCACAAAAAGAGCCAATTTGTTCACACCAACAATTTTACTTCAAAGCACAAAGAAAAAAAATATATAAAAACAAATAAAAGCTTGTGAAAAAAAGAGAAACACATAGCAAATCAAAGAAAATTCACGTTAAAGAGAATCAAACAAAAACTAAACTTCAATCCTGGTAGAATCTACGTGCGAGAGCTGGATCTACTTGCAAGACATACATTTAAACATTGATTTTCACAGAGCCACTGTAAATATTCAACACTTTGCTGTATCAAGCTGCGGCTTCACAAGTAACACGAAATCGCTATAGGTGGCAGACGTTACTGAATATAGATAGCTTGACAATCGTAACTAATAATCCAAGCAGCAGCAAATTTCTGCTAATCTAATCTTAAAAGCACAAAGAGTTAGAGACATGTCGAGCAAAAGAAGAAACCACAAATAAGATCGGGCATCAAAACTTTAAGAAAAATGAATAATCAAATGCGAATATAGATTCGGGAAGAAATTATCATAAATTTGAGAGACATTAGTAGTTAAACACGAACTACATACTAAGAGCGATTAAATACAATCACGGATAAATTGTTCACATCAAAATTAATGTTATACAAAAAACACCCGATTCGTTTGTATTCCAACTGAATACAGAATTCTAATTATTATTGTTATATAAATTACTACAAAAGCTCAATAATAACTATTTAAGTAACAAGGAATGTAAGGACCTATTAACATTTGAGGTAGGCAAGTACAAGCCAAGGCAAAGCCGCGGCTTGTTGCCTGCCAAAAATGTTAATAGGCGATACATTCCTAGTTATCTTATTATATTTTTCCCGCTGCTTATAGAAATTTTCTTAGATTAAATAAAATCTTTTGGTTTGTCACCTGTCACGAGAATAAATTTTCGTGAGTCGTGTTATCTGTGAGTGTCACATGCCACATAAACACTTGCAATTATAAACAAAACGTGTTGTTACTAAGGCTGTATCACTGACTTACATGATCAGCAGCGAGAAAGTAAATAGTACACGACGATGGCGCAAGCAAAAATTCCTTAACTAATTAACAGCGCTCGGTATCGAGCCGGCGAAGATCATAAAACACTAATTGAAGAGATCATCGACAAGAGTTCAAAAAAGCCATGGCATGAAACGTATATCGTATATCAGCTATCGATGAGGTGTCGCCAATATATGACGCATTTATAAGTAAAATAATGTTTAACGCATAAAAAGGAACTTTGTCTAATCGCAGAGTAGTTCGTATCTACCAATGATGATGAATTACCCATCTACTATTCTTGACAAGTTAAGAGGTATATCAAAAATTCAGAGAATACACAAAACAAGTAAAATTGGTAAGGAGCTGATGCTCTGCACCAGATTACTGCTTTTTTTTTCGAAATTTATCCGCTTTCAAAGCGTCACCAAAAGAGACCACAAAACATTCACCTTGCAGCGTCGACAGTAAATTTGAGACTCCAAAATTTCCAAGATAGAAATCAGAAAATAGCTCTTCACTGAAGTTACATGTGCAAAATTAACCAAACCATAGAAATACCAATTTCGAATTCAAAAATTATTTTTCAGAAGTTATATAGGCAACCCCCGTTGTGGGGTTGCTAGTCTCCCATCGGGCGCCTCCTCAGGTGGTGGATAGGGGAACGCCTTCCAGATATGGGTAGTACCGGAGAAATCAAATATCCGGGGCGAACCAAAACCAGTATATCGATGGGCAGCAGCATTGATATCAATATGTATAGGCCGATGTCAAAGAGACAAAGACGGCTATACGTACGAACAAGCGCGAAATAAATAATATTGAAGCGGTCGGGTTACTGCGATGAGGAAGGCAACGGGAAACCACCTCACTATTTATCTTCTCAAGTTAAATCATCATGGCTATTAACAAAAAAGTTATAAATGGTATTGATCATGGACCACGAAATGTAAGATTAGGCAGGGGAGGAGGGTGGAAGGCCTTTCCGGTCGTCATCCTGCGAAATTCTTGCAAAAAGACAATAACAGATATAAAGAAATAGAAAAAGACATCAGAAGGAAGCTAAGACAACCTACACAAAAAAGTGAAGGAACTAGCAGGCTTACAAAGGAAAAGTCAGACAAATACTTTCCTAGACACAAATGGAAAGACCCTAATAAGTACAGAAGACAAACTTCAGCGATGGAGCGAATATATCGAAGACTTATTCGCAGACGATAGGACTGGTCCAGGAGCACTACCTATAAATCAAGATGAAATTAACCCAGACATCAAAAAAGAAGAAATAATACATGCACTTAAGGTCATGAAAGATGGAAAAAAGTTCTGGACAGGACGAATTCTCAAGTGACATTCTAAAAATCATTGATATGAAACATATGGATAAATTGACCGACCTATTCAATAAACTATACACATCGGGCAATATACCTCAAGAATGGCTGGTGTCTACTTTTATCTTCTTACCTAAGAAAATAAACCCAAAAGAATGTAGTGACCATTGTACCATCAGTTTAATGCCTCACACCCTAAAACTATTCCTCAAAGTTATCCATAACCAAATATATCGAAAATTAGATATCGGCATTAGCGACACCCAATGTGGATTTCGTAAAGGACTGGGAACACGAGAAGCCCTGTTCTCATTTAATGTACTGGTGCTTGGATATGAATCAAGACGTATACGTATGCATTCGATAACATCCGTCATGATCAACTCATCATGTCCTCAAACAGAAACACTTAGGCTACAAAGGCCTACAGATAATATCAAAATTATAATATAATCAAACAGCTACAATAAGCATCAACAACTAAACATCAGCAGAAATAATAATAATAGAAAAGGAATAAGACAAGGGTGCGTGTCGCCAATATTTTTAATGCATACTCGGAAGAAACTTTTAAAAAATATCTAGAGAAAAGGTGGAATAAAAGTCAACGGAATACCAATTAATAACATCAGATATGACGATGATACAGTTATATTGGCAGAAAATATCGAGGATTTACAATGGACTGCATAACCACATACAGTGAAGAATATGGACTAACACTTAATACGAGAAAGATCAAATTTATGATAATATCAAAATCTAACAGAAGGAATGAAAGCATTAATTTCAACAGAAAGAACATAGAACAAGTCGATAAATACACATATCTTGGTACAGTGGTAAACCAGACAAACGACTGTATACACGAAATCAAAATAAGAATTGGAAAAGCTCGAGCAAACTTTGTTAAAATGAAGCGGACTAGAAACATGGACTTTAAACGTAACAAGTCTAAGAAAAATTGAAGCTTTTGAAATGTGGGTGGATAGGAGAATTCTCAGGATCTCGTGGATGGATCGTATAACAAACATAGAGGTCCTAAGACGAATGGAAAAAGACAAAGAACTAGCAGACACCAGCAAGAAGAGAAAATTAGAATATCTGGAGCATATCACAAGACAACTTCCCTTAATATCAAAAACGTTATGATGGACGATGAAACGTGGCTTTGTTATTACGATCCCCATGAAATCACAGAATAAACTGTGGCTGTTCGAAATCAAACAACCGTAGTTATATTCTGAATGTCAGTAAGAATGGGGATAGTCACCGTATTCTTCCAACCAAGAGGAACTTTGGAGTGCATGATGTTGGAGACACAGAGGACGGTTACTACTACCTGGTGCCTGCTTTGTATCCTGAAGGATCTCAAAATTCTCCGCAAAATCCGCTACTCAACACATGGTTTCTACATCACAATAACACCCTTGTACATTGTTATGATGCGTGTGTGGTTCTACATTTTCTTTAAAGCTGATCTTGCTCCTTCTTCCTGTATCGAGGAATCGACTTAGGGGAAAACAATTTTTAACTGATGAAAAGCTAATGAAAGCATGTGATGGAAAATGTGCCCAGCCCCCAAAGGAAAACATGAATGGGTTGGTTCGATAAATTTAAAAAAATGCGAAAGCTGGAAATAAATCGTTTTGCAAAACTTTCCTAGTGACATTTATAGCTGCTCTAGTTTCCACAATAATAATTTACTAGCACTCGCCTGTGTTAGCTCAACTTGCTGCTTTTGTGAACCAGCATGGCGTAAAGATTGTTTTAGTGTACAGAATTTTCTCGGTGCGTATTGCTTATGTTTTACTTTAAGGAGCGGGTTACATGGAAGAATGTGACTGCTTATCCTCATGCTATATGTTAAGATTCGACGTTGTAACGTCTTATGCAAATCTCAATATAAAGAAACGATATGATGCTCTATATGAATTGGATGCCCTTAGAAAAGAGAAATATTTGAACTACTTGCATCAAAACAGGTATGTATCTAGAAAGCTCAGCTACATAATAAACTGATATGTTTTGCAGAATTGCCGTGGCCGAATTAATGTTATATTTTAAAGAAGCCTTTTTTATAAGATCGGAAAGAAACAAACTGTTTAGCGAAATGGATTTCTGGGCTAACGTCGGTGGACTTTTGGGACTTTTTATAGGACTCTCATTTCTCAGCGTTTGCGAAATCTTATATCACGCAAGCCTGCGTCTATTTTACAACATAAGATTACATGGTCGAAGATATTGGGCTGGTACAGCTTAAGTAGAAGAGGGATACACACACGGCTGTAATAACCGTGTCGTTTATATATAGCTTAGATAGTTTTAAAAATAAGTAGACAGAGTTGTTTATAAGTATGGTCATTAAATTTAAGAGTAGTTAGAGAAAATCAAACGGAACAAGTGAACGTAAAACATTAATAACAATCTCAGAAAAAATAAAACATTTACGGCCTGTCTCATAAAGACCACTAATCTAAGGTTAACTTGAATTCCTTGTTAAAATAAACAAAAGCCCTTCAAAACGTTAATGATTATGACATTTTATTAGTAAACACATTTTGATTGCTTAATCTGGTTGATGATCATTGCATTGCATGCACATAATTTCACACAGGTGATTACGATAAGACCAAGTTTGGATAAAATACAGAAGCAAAAAGCAGTTGCTTGTACTTCTACTGAGGTCAGTATATACAGTGCGTACCAAATGTATGGAACCGGTCTTGTTATTTCAAAACTATTCAAGCTAAATCGAAAAAATTTAATATGCATGCTGTTTACAAAGCCTTCTATTATTTCCACAGTTTTGTAATTTTTTTAACTGACAAGGTCGGGAGCTGCACAGCCAACTTGATTTTTTTTTTAAATAGGAAGGCGGGTCAAATCAGTTTTTCCAGTTAATACCTACTCCCAATCTTTAATTTATAATAGCCAAGTTATCTTTAGAGATAACTATGGCAAGCAGCATGTCGCTGAATTTTACTTGAAAATACCTTTCAAACGGTATGCGGTATCCTACTTAAAAAAATCAAGTTGCCTGTGCAGCTCCCGACCTTGTTAATTAAAAAAATTACAAAACTGTGGAATTAATAGAAGGCTTTGTAAACAGCATGCATATTGTTACGTTCTTAACGTTCGGGCTATTTAAAATTATACGACAAACATGGGTTCAAACATTTATTTATAACAATGAATTATTACGATTATTCTTTACAAGCACACACGAGAATTATCAAGCAGATTACAAATTAATACAGGCACTAACGAACTATCGATACATTTATTTATTATTACATACGGATTAAGACACTTATTTATTTATATCGTTCTTAAACACTAACGATTATATATGGTTATTTATTTCTATTAGTTATATGTACACACGGGCTTTTATTTATGTGGGAGCTCTACACGGCTCTTACGCGTTTTGCTGCCGAATTCGAGCTGCACGCTATTCATGCGGGCGTGTATTTATATTTCAGGTAATTCCTTTCTAGACTAATCGCGAGGACGCTCGACCTTTCTAGGAACCGCATGACGCATCCGCGTTTGTTGCCCTCGAGCGCGTCCCTGAAAGCGTGAGTGATCCGTTGCACCTGGCTGTAAAGGCGCTTCCCGAGCATTCGACCGCTGTGACTCATATTTCCGCAGCTGCTTCAAGAAGTTCTGGAACGCTCGCGTATTAATCGCTAAAGCTGCCGACTCATCCATCCCTCGGCCCTCAGGATCGTAACAATATTAAATTTTATCGATTTAGCTTGAATAGTTTTGAAATAACAAGGCCGATTCCATGCATTTGGTACGCACTGTATAATGAACATACTTATTAATCGTCCTGTATTTAGCACACATACATTTTTGTAGTCTAGTTTATTCACACGTAAGCACACAAGCAGATAAAAATATCTTGATGTATTATAAACATTTGCTTAATAAATGACACTAAAAATTAAATTTCTGTTGCACAGCAATCTTTTTTATTTAAAAAAAAAATGATAAGCACTACAGTTTAAAATCTTTATTGAATATACTAAATAGCTACCACGCAGTATTACAAATGTATAATACAACGCTAACAATAGAATAGAGATATAAAATTTAAATCCTCCTCGTTCCACTAGTAAAGATGTAATAACGGCACGATATTTCGTTTATAATTGTTTCAGACTTAGAGAGATGGTTCTGAGTAAGTGTGCTAAACAATATTCCGGAATGCTATTCTGAAAGACCTGCACGTCGACACCGCGACCTCTGATATTGTCCTGCAGAAAGGCAATTCACTTGCCCTAGTCTGGTATTTCTCACACCTGCATCCTGAAAATAATATAAGTTGAAACCACAACCACTATATTCGACTAGTGGAAATTTTAGAGTAAAATTTTACTCACCCTGTACATGCTTCTAGAAGAAACGCCCGTTAAAGTTCCACCACCGTCACGTTTCTTAACATGAATGTTTTATGTGTCGTGGATCACGAACCACGAGTCTTCAGGTGATCCCTGCACCGTTTTTAAAACTCGGGGATCAGTACTCTTTAGTGCTGGTACGGGCTTAGCGCCCCAAGCTACCCGAGCAATTGGCCGACCCCGACTGGTGGAAAGCCACCGAAACGCTTCCAGAACTCCAGGAAACCATCACCGTAGAGAAGCTGCCGAAAAATCCAGCGTCATCTCCAGCACCCTCCTAGAAACCCAGTAATTCCCGCATCTACACCGCCAAGACGCCTAGCGTACCGAGAATTTGATACCGCAGCTTCCATGTCTATCCTAAAGACGCCCCAGGCGATATTCCAGGTTTAGGTAGAAACGCCCTGTAAAAGATGTCCACCAATCACCAGTTTCCTCCGAAGAAAGGGGCATGTGTAACGCTAGCATCTGCATAAATTTATAAACAAACATTAAAAGTGTATTAAATATATGCATTGCTTATTTAGGCGTTATGAGACGTTACATATATCCAGCGCCTGGTTTTCCGATAACGTAAGAGCTCCCGCTATGCGCAACGTAGCGCTAAAGGACCTACCGCGTCGTTTTGCCATTCCGTTTAAACCCAGAACCACTGCACCGATAAAGCCGTCAGAAGGATATAAAAGAAGATTGTACTTTCATTTTACTTCACTTGAGATTTATCCCCCTTGAGTCCACCAGTCCTGATCCTGCCCAGTCCCATCTTGAATCCATAAACGTACCCTTATTTCAAACTCTTCTCCTGAAGTTAGATTGAGACTGCGACTGCCCGCAGTGCTCGCCTCCTAGGCTGAAAACCTGACCTAAAGTTATATTGAAACAGCGCAGTGCTTGCTTTCCGATAACTTAAAAACCCGCATTACAATCCGCCACTATAATAGTCCCAAAACTATTTAATAACATGGTTCCTAGGAATCCAAATTACACGTTCCGCCTAAATGTGCATAGAACCCTGCAGCCGCATGCATAAACCTACCTGAAGGGTTCGCCCTGAACGTTTAGAGACGTTCTCCAGAAGCCGGAACTCCGAGCCCATCTTTGATATCGACCGCGGGGAAATTCTTTGCCAGCCCCGGGATGTCAATGCCAGCAGCCCGCTAAAATTTGAGTAAGAAATCCAGGCCGAATTTCACATCGCCGTCACTCCAAAGGATACGCTACGAACTCCTAAGACACCTACAAGACCGGCAGGGACTCCTACCTTGACACTGAGGTGCAGGTATCACTTATATTAGCGTGATTTTACGTTTGATTACAGCTCCGTAAACATCAACAATACTGTGATTTTTAGGTTACCCGGCCGGAACATTCACTCTACCGATAATAGGTCTGTCGCCGCCAACGGATGCTTTCCGAAATTACCTGTGAAGCTTACTAAATTACCCGTCGTACCCGCCTGCCGTACAGCTCAAAACACGACCCCCCAGACGAAATTGTTAATTCCACAATATACAATTCAGTTCTACATTGAATGATTACTTATTTTGTAATTATAGTTAAACATAATATATTCTTGGTAATTACATGGTGTTTTAGTGGTTGTATATATATTTGAGTTTCATCGAACCATGCCTCCGATTTGAGTTACCCGAAATATAAATCTAAAGAACTCCCTTCGCAGGGACCGATAAAAGTTCGAAATGTTACACTTACAGTGCCACCAACATAAATACATGGCGCCAAAATAGTGACCATTCTAAAACGTTCTATCATTTATGAAGAAACTGTACAGGGGTCGTTATTGTCTGGAAATCATCTTGCAGAAGTGTAGGTGCCCTTTGAACCGAGAATCCTTAAGAAAACGTGCAAAATATTAATTAAATGTCACAAAAAATTAGGCATCAGGATCTTGAATATAGCGTGAAGTCGACTTAACTTAATATATTACACCGTGATAAAGGTCAATTGCTTACCTCCATATAAAATAATTCTAATAAAATCTTGAAGTAGAACAGTGGCGGTTACTATTTGAGCACATGCAGTTTACAAATGTACGTTCGTCAGGTTCTCTCGCATTAACAAATTAGTCGAGAGTCTGTTCGCTTCTCAAGAAGATGCAGCGGTAAATCGGTTGGTTCTTAATTGCTTTGCGTAATGCTTTTAATAATTGAGATTGCTCATCGATGGTGCATTTCGAATATAATAATTTTATTATATTATAGCAAATTAGGTTTTGCGTCAATCTGTGTCAAAACTGACGCAAAACCTAACCTGATAACCTCGAATTTGACATAGACTTATAGTGCCACCAACATATTATTCTTACGTGGTATAACCATGGCCATTCAAAAACGTTCGATCATTTCTGAAGGCACTTTACAATAAATTTAAATATATGAATACAAAAGTGAGCTTAGTACGTCTTTGACAAAATGAAAAAGCCTAATTCCTATCACATTAGGTTGATTAATAAAACATAAACTGATTAAAATTTTGTGATTCTAAAACTGATTATTGCATGTATTTTTGAATGGAACAAAACAACTTGAAAAATCATCTAAAGTGAAGCAGGAAATTTGAATAATCATATATAGGAGAACTTTAACGAAAAATTATTCAACAAGCATGTTATACAACAGCAAAAATTTGTAAAAGGCTTTACCCAAAACTTTCCTCGTCGACATTGTGACACTAAATAATTTTAAAATCAAATTAAGTTAGGAGTACATATATCTTCACGTTTCTAATAAATTATAAATATTATACACCAAGTGAATTAAACATATGTTTATTCACAAAAAGATATAATTTTGTTTTTGTTTTAATTCTCCAATTTCAACGTAGCCATTACATTTCGCCAAAAATTTCGGCCTTGTTAGTATCACAAACAAATATTGAACTGCAGTTTAACAATTAATGAGTGATAAATCCTTAACCAGGGGTAGTAGAATAAATATCGTCTGAATAAACCTGTTTTGGAAACAAAGAAAAGGATTAGAAAAACAAACAGATGAAGACAACTACAATCCTAAAAAAAGAATTACATAAATAGAAGCAAAACAGTTTTAAAGGGAGTTGAATGAGGGAAAAAATCCAATGCACAACTATCAAATTTCCAACAATTTTAGCATTTATTTGTAAGCTGCATTTAACATTTTAATAATACATTTTCCTAACAAGGGGGTGTGAAATATCATCGACTTTAGTAACAGAGAGGATTAAATTCAAATAGAGGTACTGTAAAACAATCAAACTTCCCATATTTTGCAGCAATCGCAAGCTGAACATAGCAAATTTCAAATTTCATATTCCTAACAAGGGGTTTCTATTTTTAAAACAGAGAGAATTAAAACAAAACCTATCCAAATGGGAGGAATTGTGCAGCTGGGAAATTTCACATATTTAACAAGCAATCGTAAGCTGCGTGTAAAAAATTCTAAATCCATTTCCTAGCAAGAGGTAGTAATAAATTTTCTATTTCTACAACAGAAAATAGAATTAAATAAACAGAAAAAACATACAATAGCCTAATAATGTTTCTGATAAGAGCACAACAATTTTTAAAACTTAACAAGAATTGTTAAAACGAAAATATTTTTGGAACTTGGAACTTTTTAACTAAAAAGATTTTATATTCCTGTAAACTGAAGAAAACGAGTTTCGTTTAGTTGTTTTAACTTCATCAATAAAATCAAGTTCAATGTATTCTTTGATTTGTAAAAAAGAGTGCGGTAATGGATATTACAGCACTGAGTGTGGTATTATCATCTATAACCGCAATGTTGCGGTAATGGATATTATCGCACTGAGTACGGTAATAAAGCTCTTAACGATATTCAAATTAATTTGGTAATTTGTCTATTACAACAGCGATGAAGATAAATTAATTTATTAGATAAATGGTTGATATAAACAAAAGATTTATATTTAATTTTCCTGGTTATGAGGTTCTGACTTCTGAGTCAGCATTATTATTATTATTATTATTTTTGTGATTATATAAACGTTTGTTTAAGAGGGCTGAAAGATATGAGTTTTCTTTCAAGATTCGATACAATTTGTTTATATTTTTTTGAGTAATAATATACACTCTTTGAACGCCACTTGTTTGTTTTGGAGCGACTGCGAAGTCTCTCGCTTTCCTTGTCACCGCAACGTGCTTGTTCGATTCTTCGCATCGCCATTGGCTGTCGAGAGTCAAGTGGTGACGCCAGTTCCCGGCATCCTAACGCTTCTTGTGGGGAGTTGATCTCAGGCCGTTGGAGAGAGCAGTTGGTTAGTTAAGCGGCAGTCCCACTGAGCCAACACTAGCCATCAACCGCCATCAACTAAAATTTCAGCATGCGTAATCATATGCGGCCGGTCTCACTGAGCCACCGACAGCCACCCACAGCCACCAACCAGTTTGAAATTTCCAACCGGTTCGAATTTTGCTGGACGGTGGACGGCGCTGGTTCGCTATGCGCAAGCGCTACGTAACCGTTAGGGTTTTTCGTTCTGCGGTTATTACCAAACAGTTAGATATTTCGCGGTATTTGGGTCGTCAAGTTAACTTAACTTCCTGTGTAAACAAAATCATTCCCTTTTAAAATGACCGAGTGGACGCCAAGCGAAATCGATCTATTGATCAATTTAGTTCGGGAAAGGCGTGAACTCTATGATCAGAGTTCGTGTGGGTATTCGAATATAAATGTAATCGAAAATTTATGGCGCGCAATTAGTGCGTATTTTATAAATAAGAATGGTAAGAAATCTGTACTTATATAAACACCGATATTTTATGCATATGATTCTTATTTTTAGGCCAACAATGTAAGAAAAAATGGCAAATTTTAAGAACAGGTTATCGGAGTAGAAGGTCGATCCGATGTGTGCCTTCAGGCTCGGCAGGTAAACCCACTAAGAAGTGAGTTTACTACGACAGCCTGTTGTTTTTGGAGCCGTTTCTATCGGAAAGGCCAACCACTAGTAATTTAGTAGTTCCATCATCGTCTTCAACATCATCCTGTGGCTCCATCAATGAAGTTGAAACGGTGGCTTCTGGTTCTGGTAAGTTATAAATGTTAAACAAGATAGTGGAAATGTTAAGTTTGAAGTATTTTAGGAAATGTCTCTGATGAGGTTGACGAGCCAGACAGCGAAGAAATGGCTCCATTAAACGAGCCTTCCACCCCAGAATCACGTCCGGGCAGTTCCAAAACAAAGAAACGAAAACTAAATCCGGTGGACGAGTCGTTTATAACGTATTTGGACGCTGTACAAAATCGCTCTCAACGAAAAGAGAAGTCTGCAAACCAGCTATTTTTAGAAAGTTTACTGGAGGACATGAACAAGTTGCCTCCAGCTGATTTGCGAAAATTTAAAATTGACGTGTTGTCAAAATTCAATGAATTATTAGAATAATTTAGTTTTTTTTATTAATAAAGAGTTTCACATGTTTAATTATGTATTTTATTGTGTTATACATTGCTAACATAATGAATTTATAGAATAATTTAATTTTTTAAAATTTATAACAAGTCACATTCTTAATTATGTATTTTATTGTTATACATTGCTATCATTTGCCTCGATTATTGCATCTTGCCATTCCACAGACCCTATACCACTAAAATTGTCACAAAACTTTTTCCTGATGTCCCTGGCTGTACGGGTGGATTGGTTCACATTTGATCGACCCATGCTTCCAATAGCTTCAAATGCCCTACCTGTTATATTAACTGGTGTCGGATTCTCAAGCACAGTATTTTCTTCTGTTCGGACCATATTATGCAAAACACATGCAGTTTTAATTATTTTGTCTACTTTTTCTGGATGAACAGCTATGCTTCTTTCAAATATTCTAAATTTAGACACTAAAACACCAAATGCACATTCAACAGTCTGAGCATAGGAAAGCCGGTAGTTGTATCTCCGTTTAGTGTTGTCTAAATCGCGTTAAGGAAATGGTTTCATCAAATGCTCGGTTAAACGGAAAGCTTCATCGCCCACAAAAACAAATGGTAACGGCTCATTTGTATTATCAAATGCCTTGTTTTCTGGTAAATCCATTTCGTTTGCGTAAAGTAACTTTCCAAATTGTGAGTGCTCTAAAATTCCACCATCACTGTTTTTGCTATAGCTGCCTACGTCGATCATCGTGAACTTATAATTTACATCAACAACTGCTAGTAAAACAATTGAATGATATAGCTTATAATTGTAATACAGTGAGCCACAATTAAATGGTTTGTAGACCCGTACATGTTTGCCGTCAATTGCTCCGACACAATTCGGAAATTTCTTTTTAATAAAAAAATCGTTGACAATTTTTTGAAATCTTTGTTTATCGGGAAACTGCAAATATCTAGAGACAAGAGCATCATAAAGTAAGGTTAACATGTCATCAACGATGGCTGATATTCGATTATGACTCATTCTGAATCTGAATGACGCAGAGTGGTACGAGTCTCCGGTTGCCAGATATCTAGAATACAAATTTAAAAAAACTGGTCAGTATTATTAATAATAAAAGTGAATCATAAAACTACCTCAATGTCACTGCAAGTCGCTCTTTAAAACTAATTGTTACACGGCAATTTGTACTGCCGGAAGAAAATAAAGGTTTGACCATTGTTACTAATAAATTGTAACAATGTTGGTTCATCCTGTAGTAGCTGTAGAACTTCTCTTCATCGTTAAATAATTGTGGCACCAGTTGGTGATATTCTCCGAGCTGCTCTCTGTAAAAATATTTCTCGCACTCACACTTTGGATTATTTTTTTCCAAATATAATAATTTCTAATCACTTCTTCCCTCTCTGAATCAGAACTATCTGAAGATACCCACATTTCTATTTTGCAAAATAAATAACACATCAACGTACATAACCTCATTTATTACTAGCGGTATAAATGTTGGTAAATCAGCGCACTGCAAGTGACAAATACGAGCGAAATTTAAATTGTAGTGGTTGGCGGTGGTCACCGCTGGCTGCACTGGGACCGCAGTGCATTTTCTTAGTTGATGGCGGTTGATGGTTGTGGGTGGCGGTGGCTCAGTGGGACTGCCGCCTTATTGTGTTACCGTGGGCGGCGTCCTCTTGCGTCCCGGCGCTTGAGGGCGCCTGCCGTTGCTTGTTTGTGTAGTTGCCGTGAAGGCCCTTTGTGTTTCCCATGGGTTTCGGTATGTTTGCAAGCAGAGATGAGAGTTCCGGCTGGGATGCGAAAAACACAGGTGGTGTGTGTTGTGCGAGTTGTGAGTTATCACGTCGTGGTGTGGGTGCAATGGGCATTTTGAATCCAGTTCTGCTTTTTTAAGTAAGGGGTCGTCCCCTTTAATTCGACGAGTCGATGATCTATCCTGGCAGGACGTGTGGAGTCGCATTGCTGTTGTCGTTGCTCTCGTAGGAGCGCATTCCGATCTCCACCATGACAGGCGGATTTCATGCCGATTGTCCCGCATGTCTGTTCACGGCTAATTGAATGCCACAGGCTGTCGTCTACTGCCAACCGACTTCACGCACTCCTCAAGGACCGTCTACGAACTAAGGTACATGTAAATAGAACCATTTAAACATAATAGCTGTTACTCGTGTGAGCAATGTTGCGTTTGTGCTCATTGTGCTGGGGCGTATTTGTGCCTCTTTGCTCGTTTATTACTGCTTTATGTGGCGGCCTGAGGCTACTATGCCTTGTGCCGCTGCCGTTGCTAGCCTTCATTTCAGTAATTGCATGTGCGCGAGCTTTGTGCCTAACCGTATAAAGAATTAATGAACTCTTCGCATATGTTTTTGTGAGGCGGCCGTTGCTAGCCTTCATTTCAGTAACTGCATGTGTGTGGGCTTTGTTGTGCCTAACCGATTAATCCGCAAACGAACGTATCGCATAGCCGTGCGACGCCGTAATTGTCACAATTTATTCGAGACCTTTTATATGTGCGCTGGCTTTGTGCCTTGTTTGTCAGGTGTTAAGCTAATGTATCGCATGCCTGGGCGACGTGGCATTGGCTGGCATATAATCAAAATTCGCATATCTTTGCGAGCCTATGTTAGCCCCCTTTTGGGCAAATATTGCAGTTACGCTGCCTCTTTGCCTAATGAATTAGGCCTTTAGCTAATTCGTCGCATATCTTTGCGGCGCCGTGTTTGCCAACAGCTACACTGCTTCCGTCGCATACGCCGGCGTATGATTTGTTGTCATGAACTAACGCCCCCTTTTAGGGCGCACATTTTTAACTGTTCTTTATGATTTAAAGTGACGAACCAACAGCGGCCAGTCACGTGTTGTGTGTTGTACAGTAGCATTAGCGCTTCCATCAGCTGGTGCGTAGTTTTAAGAGATAATATAAGCTTGGCGGCGCGATTTGCTGCCCGAATGTCAAGTCGACCAATAGACACATATCTGATTAAGGGACGTATTATTCTTGTTCGACCTGTGCATGCTCTGTTTCAGATAGCGCCCTCCAGTGTGAAGATAGATGTACGACGAGGCTTGAGAAATTGGAGCGTGCAGGTAGGTTTGGTGGAGGCTCAGCCGCGGCCGAAAGGTCTCGACATCGCAATCCCAGTGTTTTTAGTCACGTAATTGTTGTTTGAGCTTACAGCTCCCGAGCACCTTTATAGACGGAGTATCTTGAATACTTTGTTACCGCTTGACCGTCCAGGCCCGGTTATTCGGTCACACCCTTAAAACAGGCTTGGTGGTGCCCTATCAATTTTTACCGTTCCTTACCTCCGCTCCGGCCGTTGCCCTCAGGTGATCTCGTTAAGAACCCGCCCTTGGCCCACTGATTGCTTAGCCGGCTTATCTTGTTGCGGCATGGGTAGCGGCCTAGGAAAGCTTTCGTCCCGATTTTGTAGCGTTTCGCCAGCGCCGGCCGTTTGGTTGTTGTATGAGCCGGTGCGGTGTCGTAAAGACAGTATAAGACAGTAACAAGCTTTTGGGCGCCGGGACGCAAGAGGACACCGCCCACGGTAACACAATAACTAACCAACTGTTCTCTCCAGCGTCCTGAGATCAACTCCCCGCAAGAAACGTTGGGACGCCGGTAACTGGCGTCACCACGTGACTCTCGACATCCAATGGCGATGCGAAGAATCGAACAAGCACGTCGCGGTGACAAGGAAAGCCAGAGGCTTCGCAGTCGCTCCAAAACAAACAAGTGGCGTTCAAAGGGTGTTCCAAAATGATCGAAGCGGGGCAGCCTCGTCTATATACAGGGTAGCCGAATTCAAATGAGCAACGAATGAGCTTCGGCTTCTGAGTTTTTATGATAAAAGTTAAAAATGAGTTTTCAATATTACTAAACTGCCCCAAAGGCGCGATATGTAATTAAGTGACTACTGAGAGCAAAATGACTTAACAAATTCTTGATTTTTGTGCCAAAACAAAATGCACTTTAATTTTCATGGGTTGGTAAGAGAAGTAATAAATGTGTCCTGAATTCATACTTTTTTTATACCGGGTGGCCTTAAATATCTGATATCACATTACCTTTAGAATCAACACCGCTTTATTAAAGTGATGAATCCAACTAAATTAAATGTCATTAATGTCATCAGAACTAAAATTCCTATCCAAAAGTTATTCCAGATTGCAATAAGTAATGGAGTTAGAACAGGAGATCTTTATAATCGAGTCTTAGGCAAAACTGCAGAATCCGGCGCACATTCCCCTCCTCTTATTGCATTTTATTACATTACATAGGTACCAATACTTATTAACTATAATTGAAATATAATACTAAACCAACATTTATAAGTAGCTAATTCCATGGCTACCGGGATCTCAGGTATTTATGGCCGCCCGGTACCAATCCAAAATGATAGTGTTGTCATGAGTTTTTACGACCTCTGTGTCAAGAAACGAAACAATAGTGAATTAAATGTGGCTGTTCTAGCTATTGAAAACTTGTAAGATCTCCCTTTATCTCATGGAATGCATATGATAATTTCGTTCACATACTTCTTCTTTTATTACGACTTCGTCTTGTTTCTCTGCTTTCTACCTCTTTTGGGATTTCGACGTCCAACTTTCCTTCCATCTTTTAGGGGGTCAACCTGGAGGTCTTCTGGTTTGTGGTTTTTGGTTTTTAGCCCATTTCGCAATTCTATCTGGGTTCATCCTGTCTATATGGTCTCTCTATTGTCGCCTTCTGTTTCGTGTCCATCTGACTACGCCTTGTATTTGGAGTTCTTCTCTTATATCGCTGCTGCTGATTTGATCTCTCAGAGTTACTCCTTTTATAGTTCGCAACATTTTCATTTCAGTGCTTCTCATCAGTGTTTTAGTTTTGGATATTTCTGGGCCAATTTCAGCTGCATATGTCAAAATCGGCTTTACACAAGTTTTATAGATCATCACTTTACTCTCCTTTGACATATATCTGTTTTTCCAGATTACCCAGCTCAAGTTTCCGGAAATTTTTGATGCTTTGATGGAATTTGCTCTGACCTCTTCTATTAAGTTTCTGTCGCTTGATATCTGAGTTCCGAGGTAATTAAATTTCATCACTTGTTCTACCAACTCATACTTCTATTTGTTCCAAGTATTAGTAATATTTTCTATATCTAGTTCTTTAGGAATGTAAACAATGCTAACGAGTATGTATCATTCAGGTTAGTTAACTCATTTACTAGTGAATGAAGCAGCTTTTTAGAAAATACTTATTGGATTCCAACGGTATTTTTATTATGTCAGCAATAAAGTTACACTATCTTTTATTCGGAGAATTGTTACAGCCAAATATTGGCAGCCCTTTTTATTTACCGTCGGCGAGCCATATAAACTAGGAGCTACACTTGGTTTTAAGAGACTTATACGTTCACCGTATTTCATTTGAATGGATGTAGTTGAACCCTTTTTAGTAATTGTAAGAATTGTCGTCAGTTAGTAAATAATTGAGTTTGATTAAATAATCAACTGTTGACATAGCTACTGTTACATTACCTTTATGAAACCTTAGTATTAACATGTATTTGTTTGCTTAAGAATTTTAACATTTTCTATACAATACATTGAGCTTACAGCTGCATGGTTACAAAATTAATCATAATGTTCATTTTCTTATATGGGTATTTCGCCACTCTGCAAATTAAAATATTAAATAACGAAAATATTAACAATGAACGTTTCGAGGGTAGAGTGAGCACGAAACCAATTTCTTTTACTCTCTCCAACATGAGTTTCATACAGAATTGTGGATACAAGAATAACATTGTTTGCATTTCATTAGATGTTGACGTGTCACTCACGTTTTAAAATCATTTTCCTGTGTGCTATAAAAATTTTTAGTAGTTCTTGAAATGTTATTATATACAGGGTGTTTCAGAATAACTGTTCCTAATTCTCAAAATTGAGAGAGGGCATGTTATTCAACACTTTTTAATAATAAACTAGTGTTCGGAAATACTTCCGTTTCGAGATAATACAACATTAAGGAATTGAGTACTTGAAATAATCTCATTGTGGAAAGTAACGTATGCATGCAAAATAGCTGCAGATAGTGAACCTTATCCATGGCAACATGGCCGGAGTTACTTGAAGATGTGCCACTTAATATTCGTAGAAACTTGGTCTTTCAACATGATGGTACACCAGCGCATTTCGGTTTAAATGTTCGAGATTATTTAAATGCACAATTTCGAAACCGATGGATTGTGAGACAAGGTCCTATTCTTTGGCTTGCACGTTCGCCAGATATGACTCCAATTGATTTTTGTATTTGGGGTCATATTAAATCACTCGTCTATGCGACACCTGTGGACACAGCAGAGGAGTTAGGGGCTCGAATTATTCTTGCTTTTGATGACATTCGTGATCGTCCGCAGATATTTCGAAGAATTCGTCGATTATACCTTGTGTGTCGACAATGGCGGCCATAATTTTGAACAATCCTTATAATTTTTATGTAATACCATTTTTTAAATATTAATAAAAATTGCAACCAGTAGAAATCAATAAAATCGTTACGTTTCACATTGAGATTATTTCAAGTACTCAATTCCTTAATGTTGTATTATCTCGAAACGAAAGTATTTCCGAACACTAGTTTATTATTAAAAAGTGTTGATTAACATGTCCTCTCTCAATTCTGAGAATTGGGAACAGTTATTCTGAAACACCCTGTATATTTAAATTTCTCAGTTTTATTAAATGAAAAATTCTATTATGTTTAGGAACCAAAATATAATTTTAACTTTTAAAATTAAATATGCATACATTTCGTAAGCGAACTATTACATGCGGAAATGCATAACAAGCTGTCAGCATTGCTCGAATGACCCGGTGAACAAACTGCAATGATGCAGACTTGCTATCACTGTTTGTTATAAAATTAAACACGCAAGTGCAAATGCGAGCTGAACTGGGGCAAATAAACTGAACCTTGTAATTTACGTCATAATTTTATGTATATAAATAGAAAATGTCTAGTCAATAAAACAATACAGTTTGACATCTGTTTCTGTATTCACCAAACCTCTGCTCAAACGAAACCAAGTCTATTGGTTTGCATCCCTTTTTAATTCCTGCACTCCTAAGACGTATCATGCAATTGTCCAAATTATAAATCATACAGTCCACTATAAGCTCCACCCTGAACAATTATGAATTATAGTTTTTCTTTTGTTAAATTCCTTACTGACATATTTATAGCATAATAGTAGCTACTCTTGATGTTGTTTAAGTTTAAGTTCTAAATTATGCAAGTTTCGAGAGTAAAATAAATGTTAATATATTTTTTTTTCAACCTGCTAGTAAAGTTATGGATGAGTTGAGTGATTTTCACTCCGCCACTTTGCATGATATTGTACAACTTCTAGGGAAATTGGGGAATGTTGTTAGAAATTAAGCTATGCTTTCCGCATTGTAGTAGTCAAATTAGGATCCTCAAAAAATAGGCGTATTATAAAAAAGAACAGTGCAAGATCAATAAATTGAATTAAGAAAATAGGTAAAAAAACTAAGAAATGAAGACGTGGAAATCGACGCAACTTGGAAGAAACTGGAGGGAAAGCAAGGCGAACGAAAATAATCTTTAGAACATCCCTAATATCAGGTAGAAGTATATACCGAGTGGTTGGTCATACCTCTAAACATAGGCAATTTACATGGCTTATCACTGTTATGCATATTCCTGCTCACCATTTTTATGGAAAAATATGGTATTAAATTAAAGAGAACAATTTTCCGCTTTGTTTAGTATTAAAAACTTATTGGATAATGTGAATTGTACATAAAAATATTAATTTTAAAATTTAGATATTCGCAAATATGGGCGGCCGCGCTTCCCAAATATGAGTGGCCGCGCTTATTAAAAAACAAAAGCTGTCTGTTGACAACTCAGATAATTGTGTCGCTTAAAATGGATGCAATTTACTCTAACGAGGAAAGGTGTTTATTATTAAAACTTTTTATGCTTTTTAAGAATTTTTAATACTGATGATTACATTGCACTCACGAGCTACTAATCTTGCACAAAGGTTTGGATTTAGTTGTATTAATGCCAGAACCCTTTCCTCTAAATGTGCGCTCGATCTGAGTAGACGTGTTGGTGTGGTCTGTGCAGATATCGCTGTGGCTCAAGTTAAATTCGTACTGCTTTGCGTATTATTGAAAATTATTAAAATCGAAAATGCCAGAAACCAGACAAAAAGCTAATATCCCGGTGGAAGACATCATATCGGAAAAATTGAAGGAACTCTTTAAGAAAGAAGAATTTATAAATTCAATCTGCAAAAGCATTACCAAAATTATAAAAAAGGACATCGAAGATGAACTGGTAGAACTACAAAATAAAATTGTACACCTGGAAGCAACAAGTGAGGAATTCAAGAAAGAAAACCAGATGTTAAAGGACGACATGGAAGCATTACAACAATATAGCAGGAGGAATTGTCTTCGCGTATTCGGCCTTCAGGAATATGCGCAAGAAAATGTAGAAGATTTAGTGGTAAATTTATTTACAAATAAGATGAATCTGCAAATTTCCAAGGACGACATTGACCGTACGCATAGAATAGGTAGCAAAGCTGCAAATGGTGATGGTATGTCTAACAAACCCAGACCTATTATAGTCAAATTCCTAAGCTATAAGAAGCGGCATTTGGTGTACAGTAATAAAAAGATGTTGAAATCCTCCGGCTTCACAATTAAAGAAGACCTAACTAAGAACAGGTTAAACCTTTATAACACCGCAGTAAAAAGGTTCAATTTTAAAAATGTTTGGACATCCGACGGCAAAATTTTTATAAAAAGTGGTACCGGTATCAAAATTGTCACTACAAACTCTGAGCTGGAAAATTTATTAATTCGTAACATATAAAAATGCGCACACACGCCATAAGTTTGCAAACGCGGTTCGACTTTATTTGGTTGTAACTATTGTAACCGCCCTTAAATAGAAATTTAGTTTACATTGTTAATTAATAAGATTTTAGTTATTTATCATTAGGATTATTATTAATTATTTTTTTTTAGGTATCATGGATCTTATTGATGCACAATAAAATATTTAAGTTGGCTCATCTAAACATCTGCTCCCTGACTGCTCACTTTTCAGATTTCAAGGACCATATTGCAGTAAATGATTATGCCTTCTTTGCATTATCGGAGACTTGGTTATCAACTCAAATACGCAATGATATGGTGAGCCTGAAAGATTACAATTTGTTTCGTGTGGATCGTCCTTCACGAGGAGGAGGTGTATGTATCTATGTCAAAAATATTTTTAATTGTTCGATAATACCCTCAGATACTGATATAGAACAGTTGTGGGTAAAAATGACACTTAATAAAAAATGCTATTGCTTTGGAGTTGTTTATAGGCCTCCATCTTCAAATTTTCAAAATTTTATTGAATCATTTGAAAAATCATTGTCAAACGCTATTTTACAGGGTGATTATGTTTTTTGCCTAGGTGACTTTAATGTTAATATTTTATCACCTGCAGCTACTAATACAAAAAAACTGTTACTGTTGGCTGATTCACTAGGGTTAAGTCAAATTATCGACACACCTACGTATGTTACAAAAACTAGCTCGTCACTTATCGATTTAATTTTTGTGCCTAGTGAACTTACTATCAAAGATAAAGGCACATGTAGTTTAAATAATGTTAAAGGTCATGAAACCATATTCTGCAGCTTTACTCTAAATACGCAAGAAATTGATACAAGACCGCGTGCATATCGCGACTTTAAAAATCTTAACCGGGACCGTTTCCTTTGGGACTTGCAGCATACACCTTTTTATCATGTCATAGAGATAAATAATTTGGACGACAAAATTACATTTTTAAATGAATGTATTTTAAACTTATTTGATTTACATGCTCCCCTAAAGGTATCGAAACCTCGTCAAAAATATACTCCATGGTTAACAGACAATCTTCGATTACTTATGTCCTTGCGTGACAGGGCGCTTGGTAAATTTAAAAAAACTAAATTAACTAAACACTGGGATTACTATAAAAGTTTGAGGAATTTAACTAATAAAACTGTTCATTTGGAAAAAAAGGCGTACTTAGAATATAAAATAAACATCAATAATCGTAATAAACTAAAAATGTGGCAAGAACTAAGAAATCTCAACGTATATAATAACAAATCACAATATGACATCCCAGATGATCTCAAAAATGTAAATGAAATCAACCAATATTTTATTAAATCTATTCCTGTTACTAATGATCATTCTAAAAACGAGTTAATACATTTTTATAATAATAATTTAAAAGCTACGTACCAGGATATATTTAAATTCGATGATATCACAGATGAAGTTACTTCAAAAATTATCGATAGTATTACTACTAAAGCGTGTGGCATTGATAATATTTCAATCGACATGATAAAAGTATGCTGTCCTTATATTACGCCTGTTATAACTCATTTAATAAACTTCTGTTTTAGAAATCAAACATTTCCAAAAATATGGCGACAATCCAAAATCACACCTATTCCAAAAAAAGCTCACCCTGTAGAATATAAAGATTTAAGGCCTATCAGCATCTTACCTGCAATGTCAAAAATAATGGAAAAAGCAATAGTACTTCAACTACAGCAACATATTGATAAATATAAGCTGCTGCCTGAATGTCAGTCAGGTTTTAGATCAGGATACAGCTGTACGACAGCTTTAATTAATATAATTGATGATGTATTAGCTGCTAATGACAAAGATTATCTTACAATCTTAGTGCTTTTAGACTTTAGCAAAGCCTTCGATACTCTTGATCATGATATTCTAAAAGCTATTTTGCATTATGTAGGACTGGACGTATCCGCAATCAATATTGTAAATTCTTACTTAACAGAACGTACTCAGAAAGTTTATCTGGATGGAAACGTTTCCGAAGCTGCAGAGATGTCGTCAGGTGTACCACAAGGGTCCGTTCTTGGACCAATCTTGTTCACAATTTACACAAATAATTTAATAAACCACTGTCTGCAACACTGTCAGCACCATCTGTATGCTGACGATACACAGGTATATCTTTCGTTTCCAACTAATAAACTAGACGAGGCAATAAATAATATAAATGAGGATTTACAGAACCTTTCTGAATATTCTAAGCAGCATTCTTTATCTTTAAATCCAAATAAAACAAATGTTATATTATTTGGTAATAAAAAGAGTAGATCTAGATTTCGGGATAAAATAAAACTTTACCTTAACAACATGCTCCTTCCCGTGAGGGATGAAGTTTATAATCTTGGCGTTACTATTGATGATTCCTTAAGATTTAAGACGCACGTACGGACTTGCATAAGAAGAGCATATTCTAGCTTAAAACTTCTGTATGCTAATAGATATATATTAAATAAAGAACTTAAAATAATGTTGTGTGACTCACTCGTTCTTTCTCACTTCAACTACGCGGACACCTTATACGCACACTGCATTGACGCGGATGAACGTAGAAGGATACAACTTGTGCAAAATAATTGTTTACGCTTAATTTACGGCGTGAGAAAGTATGAGAGAATCACTCACAAATTAAAAGAAGCAAAGTGGCTTAATATGGAACAGCGGAGAAATATTCACTGTGCTGTTCTGTACTATAAAGTAATTATCACAGGGGTTCCACCATATCTTTGCCGTAAAGTAAAATATAGAACAGACGTTCATAATCTTAATCTAAGGCATAAGGGTCTATTAACTATGCCTACTCATCGTACTTCAATCTACCAAAGAAGTTTTTCATATAACGTCTGCAAATTCTTCAATAAGTTACCCTTAGAATGGAAAGATCAGTCACTAAATAAATTTAAATCATTGTACAAAAATAAACTGTTGGAGGGAGGTGTTTGATGGGCTAATTTGGTATATGTATTATGTAAGCTTTCGCGTTGCATCAGCTATTAAGTATTTGCGCACTTAGTTAATATGAGCAAGTAGTCTGCTTGGGAGGGTGGTAGATCAGTAACCTTACATGTTGCTGAACCCTTCCTTTTGTCCCTTAATTAATATAATGGTTATTACTATTAGTAGTTAATTAACAATGTATTTGTTTTGTATTATAGGACAATAAACATTATTATTAAATCATCATTTCGACTTTCTCGATTACCTACAATATTCTACATTTAAATAGTATCAATGAACACATACACTGTATGAACTTAATTATTTAAAGTCAATTTTTTTTAAATTAGCTGTCAAAGCGTTGTCAAGTTGGTATGAGGAATTGAAAGTAGCAAATAGAGCATTTCACAATGTAGGTTGGCAGCGTCGAGCCGTTCAAGGTCATGCAGGTTCGACATTTGAATTACGCATATATATAATACTCATATATTGCAAGTAGGGCCTCGGAACGCCCGAAAACATTACGGCGCCGACATAGTTTCACTTAGAGTATAACGCGTCTCGTGCGCATTCGTGAGAATTCGAACTCCGCCTTTAGAAGCGAATTTTAAACTTGACCACTTCCCCATTTGGCGGACGACGCCGCCGCGCTTGCGCACAGCTCACCATTAGACATTGAAGAGTTGGTTGTCTGTCTCACTTCCTTCGTGAGTTTCCCACTCATAGCCGCTAGCAATATAGTAAGTATTAGATATATGGAATTACGTTAGACAGACATACCCTCAATTTTGACATGGGGGAAACTGTTATACAGTTGGTCGGTAAGTACAGAATTTAGGGTAACACAGTCTGGTTTTTTATAACGCACTGACAGCTGATTTTAAAAAAATGGACTGTACCTTTGCTTTCTTTAGCTGCTACACTTCCCGTCATTTCAAATCTCTGCACATAAGTTCGTATTGTCGGAATTGTTGGAATGGGGCTATCTTGAAGTTGTATCGAGAATAAGTTCCTAACTCTGCGTAAACTATTGCCAGCATACAAAGTTTTAATAATGAACACCCTTTCCTCGTTAAGAGTAAATTGCATCCATTTTAAGCGACACAATTATCTGAGTTGTCAACAGAGAGCTTTTGTTTTTTAACAAGGGCGGCCACTCATATTTGAAAAGCGCAGACGCCCATATTTGCGAATATCTAAATCTTAAAATTAATATTTCTATGCACAATCAGCATTATCCAATAAATTTTTAATACTAAACGACGCGGAAAATGATTCTCTTTAATTTGGTACCGCTACCATTTTTGTCCATAAAAATGGTGAACAGGAATATACATAACCGTGATAAGCCATGTAAATTGCCTATGTTCAGAGGTATTACCAACCACCCGGTATGTATATGAATCAATCTACTTCTACAGGACATTTCTTTGACTTGATGGTTCTTTCAAAATATTTTAAAACAGTGATTAATTGTATTCAAATGGTATAGAATTTGTGCATATACACTATTAATACTTCTTCCTATCGGAAGCATCACAAGCATTAATGGATATCGATTACTTTTTTGTTGCAAATGCATTTTTGATTCATATATCCTCAGGATAAGAATCGTTATTGCTTTTTCTGTGATTTTAACATCTGGAATTAAAAAAAAATCTGTTGAAGTACTTAAGAAGTCACATCAATCATGTGTTTTATTTACTGAAAGAGCAAGGTACTCCTCAATTAACTCGAGCACAGTTTCGAAGTTAAAGCAAATTATAAAATTGCCATTTTAAATAGGTAATGCGTATGAGAAAGAAGTTAGCAAAGTCAACACTGAAATCGTTGTGTAAGATTTAACAGTTAACTGCAAAGCATCACCAAGAACTCTTCAGAAAAAGTTATGTATTAAATTGATTAAAAATGTAAAAAATTGGCCACCGCTTTCTTGAATACGTAAATGGACCCTCTTTTTTATCCCATCTGATTGGAGATGCAAGAGTAAAATATGACATTTATGAATTTTAAAGTTCAATTTAAACAATGACTCCTACATAAGCTTTATTTCGACAGCAAAGCTAGAATACAAAGCAAAGAATCTTAAAAAAATGAAGCAATTCGAGAACTCTTCTATCTGGGGGCGGGGTTATAGATTTTCTCCGCGTCTTAGAGATTCTTTGCGTAACAACTAGATTATAATCTACCATTGCTCGTCTTTAGAATTCAGGAGAGGGTTCAATATCCTTCCGTTTACGAAAATATTGAAAGTTAGTACAATAAATAACAATTTTTTACAAAAAAATAGCCTGTAATGAATTACGTTAGCGTTCTGCTTACCAAAAAGTGTCCACAAACCGAAAAGTCTAAAACGAATATTAAACAGAAATAATAAGTGCATCTGCAAGCCAGTAAATTACTTTCCATTACTACATTATTTATTTATACAATATCAATTATGTTTCATGTGCAACTAATGTCTAGACGCAGAGGGAACGTAATTCCTAGAAAATTACAACCAAGTCAGCAAGTGCATCATATAGGTATTTGCTAATAAAATCTGTGTGTGTTCAAAAGAAATGTTTGCTATCTGATATCTTTTTCTTTGAGTAGCTCAGAAACGATATACGGATGAGGCCATAATTATACAGTGTGGAAGTAAAGTAACGGATAAATTCATTAACTTCGTTGATATTCCTTTTTATGAAAAAATCTCGAAGGGGTGTAGCGATTTTAGCCATATGGAATATTTTTCAGCTGATTTTCAGTTTCTTATGTAATTTGTGTTTCATGATATGACGTCATCGACTTTTTTTTAAACAACATATATTTTGTATTATTGATTTCAGTAGTATGTTTTATTTCGTTTCGAACGGTATAAAATTTTTTATATGTTCCATTTGAAAAAAAAGTCGATAAAGATGGTCTTAAAATTTAAATATTAAAAACCAATTAAATAAGCAAACTAAATCTAGTTACCGGTGGATAAAAAAAATAGATTAGTTACATGTCAGAATTAAACAATTTGTCAATGTCATAACAAAATGACCGTCCATTGTTTTTTCTAAATTAGAATTTACCTTTAGCAAACTATTTTATTAATAAAATTGGTACAATTAAGCCAGACACAGAGAATTGAATTTTTTATTATTTATTATTGTATTTTTCAATTGTTTTTTAATTATCAATAAAAACGAATGTGCCGCCAACGACTTTCCGTCAAACGTAGGTAAATAGATTTATTTTGCTCATTTCATTGGTTTTTAATATTTAAACTTAAAGACCATTTTTCTCGATTTTTTTCAGATGTAACATATGTACTGAAAATTTTATATCATTGGAAACAACATAAAAAGCACTACTAAAGTCAATAATAAATCATAAATCATACATCATCAAGCGATTATCATTATCTTAATTACAAATATGTTATGTTTAGACGAGTGCGCAACCACAACTAATAAGCGATACGCCTTCCGTGTCACTAAAAAGCTTTAGGCTTCCGCTGACAATCACTTCAATTTGTAATCTTCGTCGACTCGATTCCAAGCGCTGCTAAATACTCTAATCTTTTTGTTGCTAGTGTAATCCCCACGCATCATTCAATTCAGAACCCCGAACAATAGCTTTTGCACACACATGAGAGAGATGCCCAATGACGGAAATTTTCCATACGCTGAATGCACCAAAAGTACGCTACGTATGAGCGTCGTTTTCGACAGTTCCAGTTACGCTTTCTGACCGCACGTTTGTGCAAGTAACGTCCAGAACAAAGAACTACCCTTGTTGTTCTTTGGGGCGCGTCGTACCTTTTCGGGTTTGTGTGCAATTTCAAATGCTATCCGTCCCCAACTTTTAAGAGTGCCGAAGAGTACGTTTAACGCTAATGCTAGCGGATTTATAACGGGAACGGACGTGAAACTTATATACAGGGTGGGTCGTTGTTGTCTACCGTTTAGCCTAACCCTAGTTCTTCTACGTAGGATTCTATTGCCGCAAGTCCCCGATTCAGTTGGTCGGCCGCCCCTGTCAACCCCGGTCGACCCTTATTACATCTCTTGGAAGTTATCGCTGTCTCAGGACACCTTCTTTGTTCGAGAGCATCTTTTACGGCGTCGCAGAGTACCCAAGGCGAGTCTCACTGCATTGCAGATTCAACAATCCAGTTGCTTGGCGCTTTCACGGACGAATTAAGGTATTGTAAAATTAGCTATAAGCAGTGTGACGCGCGAGTTACAGTGGCGTAGGTACGTAATTTTGGAACATTCACCGCTTAATGCATGTTATTTTGGTCGTGTGTTAGTTGCACAGGGCAATATTGTGTTAAATTTACGAAACCTTAGTTACAGGTTAAATGGAAGCCTAGCTCCAGGAAACGTTGTCAGCCATCTTGGCCAGTTAAGTAAAGTAGTTCCGGGACCTAGGCGGCCATAGTTGTGATGCACGTTTTGCCATTGTGGCATTTGGGCCACCCTCTTGTAATACTGTTGACTAACCCCGATTTTATTTATGCGTGTATATATGTACATTGTGACAATAGATCACCTATTTTTCATTTATGCATTGCATTTTATTTGTAGGTGTATTTATTTAGCTGACAGGAACTAAGATTCTGGTCGTGTTGTGTGTACCCCCTTTGAGCAGGGCCCAAGCAACTGAGGAGAGAACACCACAAAGGTAGGTGTAAACATCAGTGCTGTGGGACGCCTCCTGGGGTGCGACGCGACCTGGCAGCGATTGGTTTTCGGCTTTTGTCCAGTCGTTAGCTAATATCAGCTTTTCTATCTGCAAGGGCCGTGGCGCCCTTCAAATTACCTTTGTATCTTTATCCTCAAGCACCCCGTTTGTGGTATCTCGCCCTGAACTGTACCTTAGAGTGTGAACCCCCCTACCAACAGAGTTTTCTAGCCTAGGCATTAGGGCTGGAGGGTGCACCGGGGCGAGCGCTACTGCAAACAGTCGTTATGGGTCCTAATAAGCAATTAATACTGTAACAATTTCTTTAGTAAATATTTTGAAATTATTTATACATTTAATCGTAATAATTTAATTTCTTGGTTTATTGCGAACATAACGAATCCCTTGTTATTTGTGTATATATACTATAGGTATAATGCGTCTCGAAACTCGAATGTCCCTCAAACATTGAATAATATCTTCACAAATCTTTATTCGCGTTTTATTATTTATCTTATAAAAGCTTTGGTACTTAACCCTATTTGTGGTTCTTTCTTTTATTCGAGCTATGATGATCTTTTCATGTTTGTTATATTAGGATTGTAAGAGGCGCCCTAGACGTTAAGGTACGCTTGATAAAGTCGTTGGTTTTATTTCACTTTGTTTAGACGTCCTGAAATATAGTATGATCAAAAATTAATCTCATCTGGTATGGCTGTAGAAGTGCAAACCAACGCCTTTAAAATTGGCTTACATACTTATATTTAATTCAAACTGTCAAATTGTATTATTACATATTCTTTTTATTAATCTTATAACAATATTATATTGAAATAAATCAATTTGCACGTAAAAATATTGTAATTGTCCAACAAATAAGCTTGCGCCGGTCGAATAGACACTTCATCTTAAATCTAATCTAAAAATAAAATATACCTATTGGAACCAGTTTTAAAGGCAGCAATTTGTTCGTTCATAGCCAGAACCACCTTAACTTACAAACCGGAGCATTGAAATGGCAACGTCGCCCTAGAAAATGGCGTGAATTCAAACTCGTAATTGTTAAAAGTGAGAGAAACGAATAATTTCTATAAAATCAGTAAGTAAAATATATGAACAAGTAATTTTATATATTATTATGATAGATAAAGTGGTATGGTCAATCATAGCAAAGAAATATTTAAAAGAAATAAAGTTGGTATATTGATACAATGAAATTTAGAAAAATTTAAAAAGATCTGTTGGCTGATTTAACTTTGGAAATGGAGATTAAATAAATTAAGTAAATTGTAATTTTATCTTGAAAAGCTATTACATTTGAGTATTTCATATTGGTGATTGGAAGAAAAGTTAATGTTAGTGTAAGACAAATATACTTGCTCGGCAAAAATATAATAATTGTAGTATGTATACTTCAGATAATCTAATTTAAGAAGTGGGCAGTAATAATCGTGTCTAGATAAGGAGTTTTGTTTCAAAAACATGATTGATTAACAAAATTAGATTATGAAGAGATATATTTTGTAAAATCCACTAAAAATTAATTAAAAACTTATAAATTTCGACTTTAATATTGTAAATAATTGGGCTGATACAAATAAAAAGGTATTTAACAAGTTTATAAACGAATATAAGTGAGAAGATAAAATAGAATTGACGTGAGTAAACAATCATTGAAGAGATTGTGGTATACAATTTAATTAACTACAAAGAATAAGTAAACGACAACAGTTGGATAGATTTGGAATTAATGAGGCATTGCAAGATATAGTTAACAATCATCATGGGAGTTGGGAATTCTACAGAGGACTAGAAGGGGTTTGCTGAGGTGTGCTGGCGTGATTTGGTTGCGACAGGAAAGGAGCTGTGTACAAAGGAGGTTAGTTTGGGAATTATCTGCTAGTTGAAGATTACCAGAGGACTGAGTTCTGCGTCGGCATACTAGAAGTTCCAGGATTCTTTAGTTGATTGAAGGTGCATTAAGGATAAGCTGACATTGACCATGGCTGAGAATCATCAGGATCATTGATGTTTGATGTGATTAGCTGAAAAAGTGTAAGGAAGTCAGGTTTGTGGTAGTTACATTTAATAAGGAATAAAAGAACAATTAAATTGAGCAAAATAACTTAATAATAATACTTATTTTGGTAAAATAGTAGTTGAATTGTAAAAGGGAAAGTATATTTGTCAAATTTGATAGCCTTGTACTGTATACTGGTTGAAAGTCAAACTGACATTTAATACTAATCATTGAATTGACAATTCATATACAAATTTTGAATATTTAAAAATAGGTAACTTGATTAATGAACCCCGCCCTAATGAGAGTCTTAAATGCAATACATAATTTTAAAATAGTACAAATGATGTTTGATTGTCATATCACATTAATGGAAGCTATTGCATATTAAAAAGTAATACAACTGTGGTGCGTATGTATTCCATATTTATGGTCGCCCAACGTGGTGCATTTAAGCCATTGCATTAATTAAGAGTTAGCTCAACTGTGGAGCTATTTCAATATATTTATTTTAACAATTATTGGTATAGGGTACAATAAAAAGAAATAATACACTAATGCTAATACATTGCCAATTAATTGTTAGGAAAACAGAAATTAATACATAAATATTAAACTCTTGATATGTAGATAGCTTTCTATTCTTTTTCGAATCAGATATTTCTTTACCTTTACCCCTGTAGGTTTTAAATTGGTTTTTTTTATTGAAATTAGAGTGTGCATCTTTTAGCCTTTTCCTTTGTATGGTAGTTGTTTAGGATCATATTAGAAAAAATCGAAATAGGTTTTTTAAATAAAGGAAACGATTGATGTGTACATGGCTTTTCTAAAAACCAAATGTGTGAATAATCATCTCTTTCAGAAAATCTTGTCACTAAAGTAACTAACAGTACTTTATGGCTTTCACCACATCGAATAAATAAATCTTCATATTTAGAGCTAATTAAGCAGGAACATATATTTAATGCCACAAGAGCTAAATTCATAACTAATTCAGATGGAATCACAAGACCACTCCTTTGTAGATCGTTAAAGTATCTATCATTTATTTCAGTGTCATCAGAAAGTAAGCTACGGCACATACTACAATCTACTTGTTTTAATGCTTTTCTAGCAACATAACCCGCAACATATATTATTGCTGACAAATCAAAGTTCGAAATGTTCATAGAAGTAATATCACTGAACATTTTTATATCAATATCGAGCCCACACTTACTATAATCCATATCCAAGTTCGTATTAACAAGCAAATCTGGACTGAATAATACTTTGCCATACCGTGAAGAATGTAAACCAAAAACTCTCTTTAAGCGTTTTTTTTCTGACTTTATAACCATCTGTACAGACACTTTATAGCTACAACCAGAAAGTTGGCGATATCTACCGAACCGGTGTTCTATACAATCAGATTGAAATTTGCCTGTCAGAACATAACTTGCTTTTACTGTAACAAGGAGAAATTGTAATACTTCGATTAAAAATTTGTTTAGAAACTCAAACCGTATTCATCAGTGCTGATAAATGGCAACTGATTGCTATCTCGTTTACATAACCCCTTTGTTTTACTTTTTATAGTAATAATTCTCCACCATTTATCTATAATTTTAAAAAATGTAACTACTATTTTTATCTAGACTGCTACTTTGTAAAGATGCAATTGTTGTTTCATGAAAAACATTTTCTACTAGGTTAACCTTTTGCTTCTCAAATTTATTTGGATATACAGTTTTGTAGTTTAATTTAGAAGCAGTTGCAATTAATTTAGTAGCCTTACTATGTTTTCCATAAAGGTTACGGAGATGACTGAAGTAAGCTTTCTGTAAATCACAGTCATCAATATTATTGTCAAAAGAAGGAAATATAAATGTTTTATCCCCATCTTTTTGATTCAACCAGTTATTTTTTATATTTTTAAAAATATGTACCGTATCATACATAAAAAAAATTGGTATATTTGGAACGTATGAATTAGTAATTTTGAAACAGTTACCATCATTAGCACCACCTGGATTGAAATATTTGTATAATAATTCGAACATATTTACGTTAACTCGGTTACCATAGACATTATGCAAATTACTGTTAGTCCGCTACTGTGAATCAAACTTAAAACATTCTTAGTCAGTTCTGCAAGATATCCCCTGTCAAATTTACTAGAGGAAAAAGTGCCACAACTTCCTTAAATGAACTAAATATTGAATGAACCATAAATGCTTGAATGGTTTTTGGCCCCCGGCGCGACGTGACCAGTGTACCTACGGCTTGTAAGTTAAGGTGGTTCTGTCATAGCCATACCAGATGAGATTCATTTTTGATCATACTTTAGTTTGCATCATCGTATCTGAGACTGT